>OZ012703.1:75699166-75951635 GCA_963942595.1 Cylloceria caligata
TACGTGTGTCTGTACGTATTATACGCATACTTATATGCATCAAATGCGTGTATATATGGTATATGTATTAATCATACGTACTGTATTATAGGTGCATTAAATGTACGTATAAAATGTACGAATAAAATTATATGTATGAAATAGGTATTAAATATACGTATAAAATTATATGTATAGAGTGAGTATAAAATATATATATATATGTATATATATTGTGACGTAGTCACCACCTGTAAAGGATAAAAGAAATAAAACAAAAATAAATACAGATAAATCATTTATTTACAAGAAGAAAAAACAGAAGATAGGATAAAAGACTGTAAATTTTTGCCAGAGAATTTAGCCAGAGTGATAGAATTTACACAGTAAATCCTATGACACGGCGAAACAGGCTGAATCCTGTATTCCCTCACTGCCGAAAAACAGCGGGTCAGCGACTGGCTGGCTTCGCTCGAGCAGTGAGGAGAACGGCAGGGCACGGTGGCGGGGCATCTGAAACAAAAAGAAATTACATGAGCGATGATAAGGAGGGCAGTTAAAACATGAGAGTGGGAAAGGATGGCAAAAGTATATAAGCCAGCTTTAAACAGGGAAACTCTCTTATTGGTTTTGAACTGTCTACAGAGTTAGAGCCGGCTGGTGCACAACTATAAAATCTTTTGAAATATCAAAAAAATCCATTAAAAATCTAAGGATTTTAACGGAAAAAGGTGTGCGTCAGCCCTACGAATTTATTAAAACATTGACAAATAGAAAAACACAGTGCAAGTGAGTGGAGGAACTAATATAAAGATTAAGAGCGAACAGTATCGGACCGTGTGAATAAAACAGGAAATATTCTAAAAAGCCAGATTAAGAAGAGAAAGTTGGTGGCATAAAAATAAATAATTAGGGTTTAGTTTAGGAGAATTAAGAGAATAGTATAAGAAAGTTTAGGTAGAATAATTAGCAATAAGTCCGGATAGTTTCTAAGAAGTATTGTGAACGCAGCGCATCGATACGTTTAATAGACTCGGTAGTGGCACCAAGAGGTCTCCAAATTAGAAACCTTGAGAAAGGAAAAAGTGGAATAAAACAGAAAAAGAAAGGAGAATAACAAACAACATTCAGAAGAATTATAACATAAGGACAAGGTACGGTAGATTTGAAATTCGTGATAAATCACCGCCTCAAGAAAGGAGAGACTCTTGGAGTAAGATTGTGAAACAAAGCTAGGAAAATTAATTAATAAATAGAATCAGGAGGGCACTAGCAAGCCCAACCCATAGAAACTCGATTTATAATTTTCGGATAATTAGAAAAATAATTAGGAGAGAAACAATTTCAGTAGTTTTGTCAAGCGCGTCGCATGAGAACGACACCACTTAACAGACATAAAGGATAAGAGAAAGATAAATTAAAAGACTAAACTCACCAAGAGCGAAGAACAACTGGAACGTCCAGGTCCAACGCCGAAGATTGTTGAAGAGATCTGTCAACTGTTTGCCAAATAATTAAAAATCACTGGAAAACTTCGGTACTGAAACTGACATCATTCAGCTCACAAAAAACATTACTCGCGAACCCAGAGCACTATTTCCACCATAAAACACGCGGGAATTTCACGAGGACGGCACAACCATAACAACCAAGGAGCCCGAACGCGAGACAACACGAAAAACGAATTATTTGGATTAATTGGCAATATAACGCGGACTCGGACATACACCCGGCGTCCATACCAGCTGACCGACGCGCCAGCAACAGCAAATCAAGCCAAGCAGACCGAGCATCAGCAGCCAGGCGAGCGAGAGATCAAGACGGCCGAGCGAGAGATCAAGACGGCCGAGCTCGATTCTCCCTAGTTGGGACATCCACCGCTGAGCGCAGAAGTCGGGATCCGATAACACCACGGGTAAAGAAGAGCGCGGAACCTTCAGAGCGATTACACGGCCGAAATCAATTATGCGGCTAAAGGCGCCAAAAAGCCTAACACCGCAGAATTCTATAATAATTATTGAATAAATCCTACTTATACCTCCTATAGAAGTCTACAATTAATTATCTAAGTGTTCGAGCCCGAATTCTTCCCCTCAGAAGACTAAAATTTAATGCTAACGTAGAAATAACGTTACAATATATATATATTGTAATATAATTACGACTGTTAGTCTGGTATTCTATATCGAACGGCTATGAGAGTCCGACCGTGTATTACGAAGCGTCGAGTACAGCGGACGCTGGGCCGTCGAACCCGGACCTAGCGTAAAAACTAGTATTGTCACGCTTCTGGAATTCGCTCGTCGACGAAAACAGCAGATTAGCGACCAGCTGGCCTTGCTCGGCAACGAGGGAGAGACAGGGGGGGCATGACAACGGTAGCCCTGATAATCGATCGAATTTGCAAATCCAAGCTAAAAATGACGTAGAAGGAACCAGGGTGGGGGGAGAGTCTCTAAAAGAGCCTGCACCGCGAGGAAGGCTCTCTTTTGGTAGGATCAGTTCCTCTTAACAAATACAGCCTGCCCAAGTTTTTTTTGAACATACGAAGCGATAAAGGTTGAGAGTTAGAGAGGAGAGATACTTGAAGAAACCAGGGAGAAATCATTAGTCGAAAGATTTAAAGTGGAATAACTCTAGATAGAAGTAGGAAATATAGGATTAAGTGGATAGATCTAAGTATAGAAGATTAAGTGCATCGAAGTAAGCGAATAGTGTCTAAGAAAATAAAAATAATATAGTGTGGATTTCAAACCGGAAGGGACAACAGGATTTGCCCGACTCTGCAAGTGTAAACGAGAAAGAGCAAAAAGTGAGACAAGAGCGAAAGAGAAAAGCATTGTCAACAGAGTTTATACACTCTGTCAAGGAGAAAGTCTGACGCGAGTGGCTGTGTGTGTGCATGTTAGAAGCTAGTGGGTCAATACCATCTCATTTACACGTAACCGATATTCGAGCCCGAAAATACCGAGAATTTGAACGCGAATAAGCCGAAATAATATTAAAATAATCGCTGGAATTCCCAAAACTCGGATGCACCATCCTAGATATTAGTGGCCGGAAACTGTAAAATAACTTGTCATAGTATAATTTATTTTATTATCTATAATAAACTCTATTCTCACTCACCTCGAAGTCTAAAATTAATTAGTCCTGTGTTTGAGCCCGAATTCCCACGATAAATAAAAATTATTGTTAACGATAAAAATTACCGTTACAATTTATATATTTATACGTATTTGTAATATATATATTAGGTGCGCAACTAAGTTCCCGCTGTTTTTCAAGATATGGCTCCGGTAGTAAGTGCTAGTCGATTAGGACATAACCAAAACGTCATGAACCAAGCTTAGACATATGGTAAACAAACCGCTTTGACACATTAGTGATTTTGTTTTTGCGTCATATACTTTTGGTTGTGTGAAAATATCTGATATTGTGCCAAATAATCGTCATTTGCGGGAAGTGTTGCTTTTCTTCTTTCATTCGAAGAAAACGGTGGCTGCAGCGCATCGAGAACTCCAAAAAGTTTACGGAGACGCTGCTCTAAGTAAAACAACATGCCGTGATAGGTTCCGTCGCTTCAAAGACGGTGATTTTGATGTTGACGACCGTTCGCGTGAAGGAAGGCCAAAATCCTTCGAAGACGCTGAATTGGAGGCATTGCTCGATGAGGATCCGTGCCAAACGCAAAAAGAGCTTGCTTCAGCATTAGGAGTTACCCGCCAAGCTATTTCCAAGCGATTGCATGCGTTGGGAATGATTCAAAAACAAGGAACTTGGGTTCCTTATGATTTGAAGCCAAGAGATGTTGAGCATCGTTTTTTCGCCTGTGAACAACTGCTCCAGCGGCAAAAAAAGAAGGGTTTTCTTCATCGCATCATCACGGGTGATGAAAAATGGATTCATTACAGCAACCCAAAGAGAACAAAATTATGGGGATTGCCCGGTCATGCTTCTACGTCGTCGGCTCGGCCGAATATTCACGTTGCGAAGATTTTGCTGCGTATTTGGTGGAACCAGGGCGGTGTTATTTATTATGAGCTATTGAAACCGAACGAAACCATCACTGGGGAACGGTATCGAACTCAATTGATGCGATTGAGCCGAGCACTGCGCGAAAAGCGGCCACAATACGAGCAGAGGCACGAAAAAGTGATTCTACAGCATGACAACGCTCGGCCTCACGTTGCCAAACCCGTTAAAACCTACTTAGAAACGCTCAAATGGGAAGTCCTACCCCACCCGCCATATTCCCTAGATATTGCGCCGTCCGATTATTACTTGTTCCGTTCGATGGCACATGGTCTGGCTAATCAGCAGTTCAGCTCATATGAAGACATCTCAAAATGGCTTGATTCGTGGATAGCCTCAAAAGACGAACACTTCTACCGTGACGGTATTCGAGCTCTGCCAGAAAGATGGGAAAAAGTTGTCACTAGCGATAGGCAATATTTTGAATGATTCATTTGTAATCATTTTTTCACAATAAAGTTGCATTTTCATAAAAAAAAAAAAAACAGCGGGAACTTAGTTGCGCACCTAATATATAAAATATGTAAAATACATGTTTAGAATGATAGAATAAAAATTTTTTAAATTTCATGCAGAATATAACGGGGAACCAGGACGTAACACAGATAAAAGTTACTTATTTTTTTATGGGGAATCCGAATCTGCAATAAAAATAGGGGTTCCCATTTACGATTTCAAAGTTGCCCCACCCCCACCCCAGGGGGTAGAGGTGAGGGGTCGACTTTGATATTATTGGATGACTCCCTTCCAGGCGAACAAATTTTATTGAGAACTTTTTTTGATCCGATGCGTAGTTTTCGGAATATTTCAATGCCTTGGGATAAATCGGCCACCCTGTATACAGGGTGCGTAAGACCACCCGTCCACCCCTTATATTTTGAAAAATACGCATTTTCGAAAAAAGTTTTTCATACAAAAGTTATAGGGTTTTAAATGACGCATCAGACAGTGGTATTAGTATGACCTTAAATAGCGTTGTCAAGGTCACGTGGAGGTCACCTGCAATTTTATAAATGGAACCCCCAATTTTTTATTGCATATTCTTGTAGCTTAGCCTAAAACGTCTTTTAAAATTATTGAAAATAAGAAATTTCAAGCCTTATAAGTCGAAAAATATTTAATAGAAAAATACTTTCTTATAGCTTCTTGAAAAGCTCTCGAGATAAGCTACAAGAATATGTAATAAAAAATTATGGATTCCATTTTTAAAATTGCAGGTGACCTCCACGTGACCTTGACAACGCTATTTAAGGTCATACTAATACCACTGTCTGATGCGTCATTTAAAACCCTATAACTTTTGTATGAAAAACTTTTTTCGAAAATGCGTATTTTTCAAAATAAAAGGGGTGGACAGGTGGTCGTACGCACCCTGTATAATCTGAAAAGAATGTAACAATAAGATTATTTATGGGAACGGCAATAAATGCCTAATTGGAATTATTTTGAATTGGCAAGCCAAGCGTCACTTCTACAGGGATCAGACTCTGCGAGGCCAACATTCAAGTTACGACATCGAGCAATTGCCTTGCGCGAAAGCTGTCAATGAGATCTTGATGTACTGATGCACCAATGCACTGAGATGAGATTATTCTATTCTAAGCACCCTATTCTTAATACCTCATAGGAAATCGGGTCACTTAGAACCTATGAAAGGGTAGGAAATGCCCGATAACTAGTTATTTCGAGTCAAGGCAGCTCGCTTCCCGGACAGTAATCGTGGTCAAAATTGAAGAGCTATAAAGCTCTCACCTTGCGGAACCACCCCCCCCCCCCCCCCACCCGCACCATTCAGCGAAGTGAGTTCATTTCAGTTTGTGAACTTACAAATATTCTTGATTTAATAACTATCGTGTTTTAAGAGACCGGACAATCGTTTTCGATTTAACTTGTGACCCCATTTTTCACTTGGAATTAAGCAACACTGTATTCGTTAATTTATAAGAATTTATAAAATGTTGTTAATTTATAAATTGTTATTAACTCGTAAGTTTAAAAAATAAGTGGTTACGCGATCGCTGGGCCACTCGTTCGCATATATGCCCGCTCACGGAATGCTGTAATACAGCGCGGGCGACCTGCTTACCGATCGATGTAACGATTGATTTGTTTGATTGAGCTGCGATTAAGAGATAAAAAACAGAAAACATCTCATCTTTCGGCAAATCCAACCAACAGCTCTATTTACCGAAGTTAGTCTAAGTTTTCACCACAACCTGAACAGTTGATTCCGGGTCGGACTCGCGCAAATTATTTAAGCGTTTAACTAGAAGTCAGAATTAACGGTTCCTGGTCAGAAGATTTGGGAGCGCGATCAAAGTTAGATTCTTTACTGAATTATATTGTATAATATTGTATTACTTCTCGTGAACAATTGAATGGATCTTATTCCGTTAATTATAATAAGCCTTTCACACCTTTTTCGCATAAATACTCCTGTTTATTCTCGTATACGGAAGTTCCTACTCCTAATCGGCACACGATCCACAAAATAAGTTCTTACATAACCATCGATCGTGTAATTTTATATACGAATAGAGTGGCATAACATTTTGGTGGCAGTGGTGGGATACTGCGCAAGTGAACGTGAAAGTGCGAGTGAACTTCAAACAGTGAACGGGATTGGTGAAGGATAGTTATACGTACAGTAACGTGAACCCGTAGCGTGGTTTGTAGCTTGCACGGAAGCCACCTAAGAAAACATGAGGAAAACCCGGCTGAAGCCTAACAAGGACGTTAGTGTGGACAGCCGGTGCAATTCGAAACGTAGACGCCGAATTGTGAAGCACTGTTCGAATAGGTACGTTGGGACGTGGACAGAAGCTCACACCAGTGACGTGAGGCTGTGACGAAGCCGTGGCAATTGACAACGCAACGAGGGACGATGACCAAAGAATGCCGGACTCCGAGGTTCAACGATGCCAGAGAAGAGGTCAATGACGGAGATCTGATTATTATGAAGCATTCACCATGGTTGGAACTGTCCGCCAGACCTTACTGTAAGTAGCGTTTACTGTTAATAATCCATACATCCAGTTAGAATCCAAGTTGCAAGTGGTACTGCGATGCCGAGCGCCACCGCCAGTGACTGTAAAGTTATGCCACTAACGTCGATGGAGTTCTTACCTTGAAATCGGATACAGGAGCGCTATGCAACATGAAGGAAGGCTGCCTGAGAGCCAAGACAATCGTTAAAGATTAAATATTGAAGATTGGTTTTACGTCGTGCCGAACGAAGTACCGCTAAGGGTCCATGGCTTCCTTGGAATGGAGTTCATCGAAAAGCATAAGACAAACATCTTCAGCAGCGAGATTCTGAAATTGTACGGGTATAGTATGCCATTAGTAGATTAAGCTACAAATTCTCATCTACGCTGTGACAAAAAGCAAGTTCATTGCACTGTTTTCCAAATTAGAATTAAGCGAAGGAGTAACAATGGGTTCGTTCATAATGCCACCGTGAGGACATAGTTGCAAAGTAAGCCTTGTAAACACCACGGAGCACGTGGTAGAGGTGCAATGTCCCACTGTGGCACTCGAGCCGCTCGAGATAATGACAGAGGATAATAGCAGTGAGGTCATGTCAGCTGAGGTATGCACCGTGAGTGTAGAGAGGGCGGTCGACCGCCTCGCATGACTACGAAGTGAGCACAATACTACCCACTTCAATAAGAAGGAACGCGCAGCCCTGGAGAAAATCATTCAAGAAAACGAGGACGTGTTCCACTTCCACCGCGCTAGGTTGCTGTGCACTCACATGGTGGAGCGAGCCATACCCCTCAGGGCGGGGGTGCAGCCGATGAAGGTTCACTTCTATCATTTGCTGTAGACCCACAAAAAAGAAGTAGAGAGGCAAATGGAAGAGATGGTGGCGGATGATGTAATCTAGCTTAGCAGGAGCCAATGGAACGCGCCACTGTTCATAATGGCGAATAAACCCAATGCGGCGTGAGTGAGAAAAATGTGAGTTGTGGTGGATGTTAAGAAGCAGAATGACGTCACGGCTGGTCCCTCATACCAACTGGAGATACTGGATCAGTTGAGAAAAGCGCAGTATTATTCCACGCTAGATCTCGTCTCAGGATTCCATCAAGGTCCGATGGTAAAGGAGGAGACCGAAAAGACAGATCCTCTCCCCCCCCCCTAGGGAGAATTCGGATATAATCGAATTCTTTACGGACCAAAGAACCCGCATCCGACCTTCCCGAGATTGATGAACTCTGTTTCAGCGCAAGGCGTAAAATGTTACGTGTATGTGGACGACATAGTGGTACACGGAAAAACCTTGAAAAAGCATAACAAGAAGTTGCGCAAAATATTGTAGCGACTGCGCGAAGCGAAACTATCCCTGCAGCCTGGCAAGTGGCAGTTCTTGCGAAAGAAGACGCAATATTTAGGACATATCATTTCGAAGTATGGAGTGCGAGCTGATGCCGAAGAAGCTCATTGCGGCGAAGAAATTCCCGATACCCCACAATGTAAAATGTTTTCAATCGTTTTTGGGTTCGGCAGGGTATTATTGGAAGTTTATAAAGAACTTCTCGAAAATCACCAAACTATTGACCAAATTGATAAGGAAGGATGCCAAGTTCGAGTGGACGGCAGTAAGAGACGCGGCGTTCGAGAAACTAAAGACAGCATTGACCATACCCGTGCTGCAATATCCGGATTTTGAGAGGTCGTTCATGGTTAGAACTGACGCTTCGGATAGAACTATCAGCGTGATACTTTTGCAGGGCAAGATCGGAAACGATTTGCTGCAAAGGAATTGCTTGCTATCGTATAGGCCTTCGCGTCATTTCGACTATATATTGATAGAAATCGGTACAAGGCCGTGACGGCCACCAATCGTTTATCTGGCTGTTCGGAGTGAAGGACCCAAATACGAGATAAATGCGGTGGAAAATTAAATTGTCGGAGCATACGTTCGATGTGCAATATAAAGCAGAGAACGAAATACTAACGCCAGTCCTTTAAACCGCATATATACCACTACGTGAGCCCCATTGACAGGTAGAACAAGTCAGCGGAAAAACCATTTTCTGAACGTTTGAAAAATCCCGAAGAATTACGAAACCTCAGGGCACAAGTTAGAAGTGTAAAAAATAATTTAGAAATACAGACACGTACTTATTACAACAATATCATCATGATATTATGTTCTACTCTTTAGGTACTATAGCTCTGATAGCATTCGTCTACTGCGCTCTAGACTGGTGTTATCGGCATAAGCGTAACTTGACGGCGATAAGGTCAACCAAGTCATCGACTCCAGGTCAATCGACGGTGAACATGAACTTAATCCGCTTGCATCGCGGAAGATTCAGACACTTTCATGGGGCAAAACAGATAGAACACGCATACCGAGACCAATGCTGGGCTAAGTACGATATGATTAATTAATGTGTATTGTTCGTATGTGTAGGGTTAATTAAAGAGTAAAAAGTGATTTTTAAACGAATAGTTCGTGTTCGAGTTGATTGATCGGCTTCTCCGTGGATAGATTAAATTTGTGAAAATTTGTTTCAAGAAAGTGTCACATCTGCTCGAATTAATTGATCCGTTTGTCTTGGGAAACGATTTATGTTATGGAATTTGACGTTTGGAATTGATATTTTCCTTTTCACCACAATTTTGTGAATAGGAGTAATCTGTGTTAATTGATTTTTTTCCTTTTTTATCGAGTTTTAGTGAATCGATTTAACTCGTGAACATTAATGCTTTCCTTTTTACTGCGTTTCCGTACATCCATTTATGTTGTGAACATTGATTTCTTTTTATCGACTTTTAGTAAATCGAGTTAGTTCGTGAAAATTCATTTTTCTTATCACGTACAACAGCAAGTTTCAACCCCTGTTTAGTCAGTCGAAGCGAGCCAATTTTAGGACAATGCGATTCAGGGGACAGAAAGTGTACAATTTTTGCTTGCTATTTTAGTTTCTATCTTTATTTCATCCCTGTCTAAATTAAATTCGGTTATTATAAGCCTCTGTATATTGTTCTGAAATTGTCTCGTTTCGACTGGCTACAGATTTTCCGTGGCACGGGAGGAAACACGATTTTAGACTCCGCGTGGTGTCAACCATCGCCTTCGATTCGGACAGCCAACTTCGCACTCGTCTGAAATCGACTTGTTTCACCCCTAGCCAGACAATATACTATTTCCTTCATATCGAATTTTCGTAAGCCGATTTAGGTCGTGAAACACCATTTTTCCTTTTCACCGCATTTTTGGAAATCCATTCAATTCGTGTAATTTTTTTTTCCTTTTTATGGTGTATTCGTAAATCGATTCAGTTCGTTAAAATCGATTTTTTTCCTTTTTGTTAAGTTGTAGTGAATCGATTTAATTCGTGAAAATTCATTTAAGCCATAGAGCTTAACCTTTGTGTCCATGAAAAAAAAATTCTCGAGATTTTGGTGTCAGAGTACTTAAAATATTCAAAAATGTCGAGACGTTTAGAAAAAATGCGCGTGTATATGTTTGTGCGTCTGTATGTGATAAGCTTGTGTAATTAAAATGGTTATATCTCGAGACTGGATTACTGGATCTTACTAAACTTGGCACGTAAGTCGGGTCAAAACCCCCTTTGGTTTGATACTATTTTCGCCCAAATCGCTAACGGGTGTCCCACTTTATGGTTGTTTGAATTTTTGGAAACAAAAATTATCGCTTTAACTTTTGTCAATTTTGAGCTACCAACCTGAAATTTACAATGTTACTTAATTTTCGATTCTATTAAAAATGTTAATACCACTTTTTCTATGAGGAAGCCAGCATTGAGATAACCGTTTCCTATAGAGGAGCATCGGTGGGTCGGCGAGAATTACAAGAAAGCAATGTGCAAATTTTAAATATGAACGGTCTTTCCTTTTTTAGCGCGTTCTTGTGAATCGACTTAGTGAATTGATCCAGTTTTTCCGTGTGCATGATAATGAGTGTGAGACTGAGTTTGAAATATTTTTAATTTGTCGACAGATAGCAAGTCAATGCATTCACATGTAGCGTGTCGAATGACAGATGCGAATAGTAAGATTAAGGATCCTGGTGACAAGTATAAATAATTAAATGTACTCAGTAATTAACAATAATAAATTCAATGTTTATTTTAATTATGTAACAGTGATTGCATAAAAAAATACCTGGTGAATACAACAAATATATACTGTGATTTGTCTGCCCTGCGTGTTGATGTACTGGTGGTGAGTAGGTCTCAGGCCTCTGAGTTGACTTATTGATTCCGTGTGGTTGATCCTGGTGATATGGTCTGATTGTAGAGCTTTAGTGAAGCCACACGGCAGGCTGGTGGGTGATCTAACGCCGACGAACGGTGCGAGGCAGAATGGCGTCTCTGCTGCCAACGACGTACCACGCCGTTCACGTTTATATGAATGTTGCAATAGTCCTTGCTGTTGATTCGCACTAACACTGAGTTGACACACGGGTGATTTGACCACGAATGTAATACACTATAATACTGAATGCACCCTAAAGTGAGTGGAACTGATAAATATCTCTGTGAGTTTACGCGGGAACGTGTAGCGCGAGCGACTCTAGTGAGAACAATGGCCACATCCATCGACCACGAGGCAGAGTATCAAGAGGGCGGACGTACGTCACAGCTTGGTTGAATTGTGATTCGCCGCCAGCGATGGAAAGTGAGCCTTGCGAGTGGTCTTGCCGCTGGGCCCACGCTAGCAGCTTTGGCCGCTTGAGTGAACTTCGATCGAGGACGTGAGCTGATGGACAATGTCCTTGAGTGCGCGGTCGATAAATCGATATAGCATACCTGCGAGCTATACCATATGAAGCGAGGCGTCAGATGATTGTGAGTGTAGCGTGTGCATGAGTTGAGTGTGTGCTTGGTAGGTGCGAAAACTGAACATTCCGCCCGCTATCAGCAACGGTGTTCATGATTGAGTGTGAGCTGCTCTTCATTCAGTTTGAGCTGGTAAGATGACGAGCTTGGTGATCGGTCGGACGCGTGTTGTTGTTGCAGTTTTGAGTGACACTACCCTGGTCAATCCATCCTTTCCTGGATGGAGTTCAGTGACTCTGGCGAGAGACCATTTTGATGGTGGAGACCTCTCATCAGTGATCAGTACTAATAAACCGTCTTTGATGGTTTTCGATGGATGATGCCATTTTGATGTAGAAAGTTGGCGCTGGACATATTGAGTTGACGATTTGGACCAAAAATATTGAAGCCTTTGTTGTATTAGTTGCCATAGTGATAGTCTAGTAACGTTCAGATCTGTGAGTGATGGCTCTGGTATGGCTGTGAGCGGCTCTCCTATGAGAAAGTGAGATGGTGTGAGTGCTAAAGTATCTTCAGGGTCTTCTGTTAGTGATTCAAATGCTCATGAGTTAAGCGTTGCTTCGATCTGGATGAGCAACGTGGTTAATTCCTCGAACGTGAGTGCGATTTCTCCTACTGTTCGGTTCAGGTGATATTTTACTGATTTGACTGCTGCTTCCCATTTTCCTCCGATATGTGGAGCTGCTGGTGGGTTAAACTGCCACGTAGTTCCGTCGCTGGTGAGTAAGCAATGCAGTGAGAGTGATTCTGTTGTACCTTGAGTGAGGAGTTTGGTGAGTGTGGCATCTGCTCCTATGAAGTTTGTGCCGCAATCACTATAGAGAGTGTTGCAGATGCCTCTGCATCCAGTGAACCGTCTGAATGCAGCGATGAATGAGTCAGTTGAGTAGTCACTCACGGCCTCCAGATGCAAGGCCGAGGTGACGAAGCACACGAAAATGCACAACCATCTTTTATGTTGTATGACGCCTCTACCTTTCCAGATTTTGATGGGCAGTGGACCAGCGTAGTCCACACCTGATTAGAAGAATGGTCGTGCTGGTGTGACTCTCTTGGTTGGTAATTGACCCATGAGTTGTTGTGCTCTAACGCCACGTTGTCGAGCACATTTCATGCAGCTGAGTATGTGCGACCGTACTGGAGCTCTACCACCAATAATCCAGTACGATTGCCTTGTGTAGTTCAGGGTGAGTTGAGTGCCTCCATGCATAGTTTTGTGATGTGCATCTGCTATGATGAGTGTGGTGAAGTGAGAATATCGTGGGAGTATTGCTGGGTGAATTGCCTGAAGTTCCAGTTGTAATCTTCCTCCAACCCGAATGATGCCTTGAGTGTCGATATAGGCAGTCAGGTGATTGAAGGGATGAGCTGCTGGTAGTTGAGCTATGGTGATCAATTTGAGCTCTCTTGAGAAATATGCTGCTTGAGTTGCTTTGATCCAAAATACTCTTGCTCTCTCAATATCTTGTGGCGAGAGAGGGTTAAAGAGTGTTGAGTTTGGCAATTTCTTGATGAGATGACTTACTCGAAAACATATTGCGGTTACTCTGAGTAGTCTAGTGAGTGACGAGTGTCTGTATATCATCTCCCAATGATATACAGCTTAAGTTTTGGCCACTGTGAGTGCGAGCCCCGGTCGCTCTTCCTGTTGAGTCTGTGAGTCTTGTTGATAGTGTCGAGTTGGCCATGAATATTGACTGCCTGTGAGCCACTGTGCTCCTGTCCACCACAGGAGGTGCTTCTGGAGCTGGGAGATGCTGATGCCCCTTGAAGCACAATCGGCTGGATTATCTTTGCCAGGAATGAATCTCCATACGCTGTTTGGAGTTAGTTCTTGAATTGCTAACACTCGGTTCCTGACAAAGTCCTTCCACCGTGATGGGTGTGAGTTAATCCAGGTGAGCGTTACTGAGGAATCAGTCTACAGGAACGTTTGTGTGTTGGTGAGTTCCAAGGTTGTTTGCACATACTTCATGAGCTTTGCTAAGATCAGTGCTGCTGTGAGCTTGAGTCGAGGGATGGAGAGTCGCTTGAGTGGTATTACTTTTGATTTCGCGCAGATGAGTGTAACCTTGGTTACTTCCTCTGGAGTTGTTGTTTCGATATAGATAGCAGTCGCTATTACTATTTGAGATGCGTCGGAGAATCCGTGCAACTCCACAAGTGTTGAGCTTGTGAGTTGAATCTATCGTGGAATTGAGATTCGATCGACTTGAGTGAGCTCTCGTCTGAGCAATGTCCACTTGGTGTGTATCTGATCTGAAACTTGATCGTCCCAGCTGAGTTTCTCCAGCCATAATTCTTGTAATAATGATTTGGCCTTGATGATAAATGGTGAGAGAAACCCGAGTGGATCGTAGGGTTGTGCTGTTTCAGACAAGATGATTCTCTTTGCGAGCTTGGAACTTGAGCATGGAGGCTTTGCGTGGAACTTTAATACGTCTTCACGAGGTATCCATAACAGGCCGAGTAACTTGGTGCTGCTATCTTCGAATGAGTGTGAGTTTGATGGTGAGTGGTGATCGATATGCTCGATGAATTGCTCGGTTTTGCTGTGCCATTTTGCTAGAGGCAACCCGCCCGCCATGCAGAGCTGGGTGACTTGATTTGACATTTCGATGAGAGTGTCAAGCTGATCAGCTCCTCTAAATATGTCGTTAACATATCGGCCCTTCATGAGTGGTTCGATTGCGAGCGGGAAGCGATGATCTTCGTCTTCAACTAGTTGAAGATGATTGCTAAGAAAGGTGCTGAGCGAGTTCCATACGTCACTGTTGTTAGGTGATATGGCACCATATTGAGTTGGTCATCTCGCCACATGATTGGTTGCAAAACCCAATCGTCCGGATGGACTTTGATTTGTCTGTACATCTTTGTGATGTCTGTTGAAAAGATGAGTTTGTGCTGTTGGATCTATATGGGCACGTCTGAGATGTCACGTTGACATTTTGCTCCAACATGCTGGATGTCGTTGAGTGATACTTGCGACGTCGTTGGGCTGGATCTGTTGAATACATCTCTCAACTTTGTAGTGATTCGATCTTCTTTCAGTACACCATGATGAGGAAGGTAGTATGGAGGATGAGCATGAGTTTGTTCTGACAATCGATCTTCCGAGACCCGAGACCCTCCTGATGCTACAGCATCATGTGCCAAGGTCGTCTCGGTTTCACGATATCAATGAACAGAATCGCTCATTTGAGTTGACTGATGGTAGGATGGTACACGTATCATGTGATGACACTCTTCATACTCTTTCATGAATGAGTTATATAAATTGGTGTATGAGTTATTTATTGAGAGTTTCTTCATGAGTCGTTGTAGGCATCGTTGAGCAGTAAGTTTTGAGTCTCCTAGACTCGATGGTGTTGATTTGGGCGGGATTCGCACGATGTATCGTCCTTTTTCGTCTCGAGTGTGAGTCGTTTGAAAATGCTTTTCACACGCTTCTTCGTCTGGGGTGAGCTTGTGATCTGTTGTCGATGGTGTTTCTTCTTAAACCCAGAACTGCATGAGAAGATCTTGAAGTTCCTTGTTTGATGATTCTACTGCTATGTGGTATGAGTTTCTCGGTGTTGAATAATTCTCTAGAACTCTATTAAGAATAATCCACCCAAATATTGTTGATTGTGCAATCGGTAAGACTTCTGAGTGTTTCTTGATGCCAGGCTGGATGATTAGCCCATATGAATCATCCCCGATGATCATATCTATTGGTCGTGGTGTTAAGAAGTCAGCGTCTGCTAATTGCAGTGATGAGATGTATGGCCACTCCTGTGGTTGTGTGTGTACTCATGGTAATGTACTCGTCAACTTAGTGAGTATGTAAGCTGCGATGGTAACACCTTGTGATGAATGAATTGATCGTAATGCTAATGTAGTGGTACCTCTTGTTTGCGTTGATCTCGTGTTTCCAATGCCAATGACTGCAATTGATGAGTGTTGACGAGTAAGCCCATGATCTGATACGAGGTGTTCTGAGACGAAGGTGAGCTCTGATCCTGGATAAATGAGTAATCTGACTTGGTGAGTGCCGAAAGATGTGATAAGTAATGCTTGACACGTTGCTAGTAGAACTGCTGTTCTACCGTGTGAGTTGATGAGTTGGCAAAATGGCACGTCAAGTTCTCATTGACGTGAGCTGATGCTTGGATGAGCTGTGGCAGGTATAGCTGATGTGCCTGGTTGATTTGACTGCGATGTAGTTCTTGTCGTGGATGGCAAATAAATCATCGTGTGGTATTTTGCACCGCATGTTTAACAGTTGATGGTTGATTTGCACGAGTGGAGGTTGTGATGACCAAAACAATTGAAACACAGACGATGTTCAGTCACAACTTTGTGGCGATCTGCAGGTTGCAGTTCTCTAAACTTGGCGCAGCTCACAATATAATGCGAACCACCACAGTGGTCACACGGATATTGATGTGGCCTCGGTTGAGTGGACGCATGGTGAGAGGTCCTTGCTGGCTGAGCTGTTGAATGTGATGGTTGTCTTGATGATGTGGAGCTGACCCTGTCAGCTGATTGATCTGGGTTTATCGGAATTACTTCTAGGGCTCTCGATCTCGATTCGATGAATCCCATTAAGTTTTGGAATGATGTTGGTTGTTTGTGCGCACTTCTCTTGTATTCCCATGCTTCACGCATGGACGTGTCGAGGCGCTGAGCTACTACGAATATTAGTACGTAGTTCCATGATTCGGTGTCAACTCCGAGAACGTTGAGTGCATTGATTATTTCTTTCGTTGAGCTAATTAATGTGTTGAGTGCTACTGCCGTTTTCGCCACTGGTCGAGTGTTGCTAAGGAGTTTCTCAACATAAGATATGATGAGGATTTCCTTGTTGTTAAATCTGTCTTTGATTATTTGCCACGATGAGTTGAATGAATCATTGTTGATCGACACATTGGAGATCAGTTGAGCGGCAGATCCTTTGAGGCTGATCTTTAAATAGTGAAGTTTCTCTACATCACTGATTTGTTCATTGTTGACCACCATGGAGGCAAACAAGTCTCTAAATGCCGGCCACTTTGTAAAGTCGCCGTCAAATTCCGGCAACTTTATTTTTGGCAATGTTGATCTGTGCTGACTTGATTGACTATGTTCATCACCTCTGTTTGATGTGGTCTCTTGAGTTTTTGCGATTGCCTTCTCTCGCAGGATGATTGTGAGTGCCTTGAAATAACTGTCAAAGCCTGATTCATACACCTTATCTGTAACATAAGGGTGAGTGAGAAAAGCACATTTACATGTTTCTCCCATTTGATTATGTTCATTACAAAAACACTCCCAAGTGCGATTTAAAATCTCTAAATGGCCGATGAGTTCTTCGAAAACGCAGCCTGGTGAGTTTTGGAGGTGATTGTGCAACTGATTGATCATTGCTATCATCGCATGCTGTGATGTGACTTTATAGTCCATGAGGTTAGTTTGATTGGTGATTGCTGATGGCGATCTGGTGCGTGGTCTCTGTACCGTGAGTGGTACATTGAGTGTATCGATAACGTCTGTTGCACCATCGGTCACTTCCATATTACCATCATGTGAGTCGCCTTCCTGCGAGGATTTGCTTTGGTCTGACAGCGCTTTCTAATCGTCAGCCATGATCTGAACTGGTTGAGCCTGTTGAATAGTTTACAATAAATGATTAGCGCACTTGGGTGAGTATTTTATTATTGTTGAGCATTGTCTTGTATCGATGCATGCTGAGTTGCGCAATCTGTAGTGTATTACATGTGCTGATTGGTGATTTATGTGAGTATCGAGGCATAAATGTATACTTGACCAGGATCCGGCTCGAAGGACCAAAAAATGTATGATAATGAGTGTGAGACTGAGTTTGAAATATTTTTAATTTGTCGACAGATAGCAAGTCAATGCATTCACATGTAGCGTGTCGAATGACAGATGCGAATAGTAAGATTAAGGATCCTGGTGACAAGTATAAATAATTAAATGCACTCAGTAATTAACAATAATAAATTCAATGTTTATTTTAATTATATAACAGTAATTGCATAAAAAAATACCTGGTGAATACAACAAATATATACTGTGATTTGTCTGGCCTGCGTGTTGATGTACTGGTGGTGAGTAGGTCTCAGGCCTCTGAGTTGACTTATTGATTCCGTGTGGTTGATCCTGGTGATATGGTCTGATTGTAAAGCTCTAGTGAAGCCACACGGCAGGCTGGTGTGTGATCCAACGCCAACGAACGGTGCGAGGCAGAATGGCGTCTCTGCTGCCAACGACGTACCACGCCGTTGACGTTTATATGAATGTTGCAATAGTTCTTGCTGTTGATTCGCACTAACACTGAGTTGACACACGGGTGATTTAACCACGAATGTAATACACTATAATACTGAATGCACCCTGAAGTGAGTGGAACTGATGAATATCTCTGTGAGTTTACGCGGGAACGTGTAGCGCGAGCGACTCTAGTGAGACCAATGGCCACATCCATCGACCACGAGGCAGAGTATAAAGAGGGAGAACGTACGTCTCAGCTTGGTTGAGTTGTGATTCGCCGCTAGCGATAGAAAGTGAGCCTTGTGAGCGGTCTTGCCGCTGGGGCCACGCTAGCAGCGTTGGCCGCTTGAGTGAGCTTCGATCGAGGATGTGAGCTGATGGACAATGTGCTTGAGTGCGCGGTCGATAAATCGATATAGCATACCTGCGAGCTATACCATATGAAGCGAGGCGTCAGATGATTGTAAGTGGAGCGTTTGCAGGAGTTGAGTGTGTGCTTGGTAGGTGCGAAAACTGAACACCGTGAATGAATAAAGGTTGTAAACATTTAACGTAAATGGTGTTAACTTAGTTCGAATTCGTTGATCAATTTTCTCGAAAATAACCTTGTTAGTTTGTGAAAACTTTGTTTGCGTAAACTTAATAGTTTGTGAAAATCAATTTGTTTCAGAGATTGCTTATTTTTCTGCAGGTTTTTTCATGAATAAATTAATATGGTCAAAATCGAATGTGGAAGCACATTTTTTAACAATAATTCTGGTGAATAAAAAGAAAGAGGACATTTTTATAAACCATTCCCAGTTGTGGGAATGCTTGGGAACGCTTGAAAATTTAATACAATTTGACGCGCGTAAGAATGGACTCGAGGTTTGCGCGTAAGAACTCATTAAACAAGTCGCACAAGAAAATGTTTATCAAGAAACACGCTTTGAAAATAATAAAAGAACGAGAAAGAGGAATCGCTTATATGACTCGCTCTGCACTATTACTACTTGAGTTGTACCACTTTGATCAAAGAGTTTTAGGACTTTATTCATAAAATCGAAAATACAAATTTTCTGATCAAAATCGATATGATCCCCTTCAAAGTACTCCCCATAGACTGCAACGCACTTACGTCAGCGCTTGATCCAATTCTCGAAACACCGCTGGTACTCAATTTTCGGTATGTCTATCAGAGCCGTCTTCAAGAAAGTATTTCAAAAAAGACAAAGCCGGTCTTTTTTGGCGAATTGTTTCACTCAAACGTCTCACAACGCCTAGATAATGCTTTTTGTTGACTGTCTATTTTTCTGGCAAGAATTAATGATGCACAACACCGTTTTAATCCATGAAAGCTGTGAGCATCGCCTTCTTTTTTGACTAAAAACGACGTGGTTTTTTCGGTCTCGACTCGTTCGGTGCACGCCATTCACTCGCTTGATGTCTGGATTGCGTGTCACACCCATAAATGCACGTCTCGTCTCTAGTGATGATCCGTTTGATAAATGTTGAGTCGGATTCGGCCTTGGAAATCGTGTCTTTCGCGATTTCGACGCGGTCCTTTTTTTCACGAAATTGAGGTTTTTTCGAACCAGTTTTGCAGCGACACGTCTGAGGCCCAGATCACTTACCAAAATGTCTTGACCGGATCCATAATCGATGTTCAAGTCCTCTGCCAATTCTCTGATGGTCAATTTGTAGTTTTCGGCCAACATTACTTTGATTTTATCGATTTTTTCATTGGTTTTCGACGTCGACGGCCTGCCACTGCGTTCGTCATCCTCTACCGACTTACGACCACTTCGGAAGCGTTGCTGCCGCCGAAAAACGTTTGATCTCAAAAGAGTATCGTTGCCAAAACACTTCATCAACATTTCTAAGGTCTACGGACCATTAAATCCGTTTTTTATACAAAATTTAGTGCAAACTCGTTGATGCACAGTTGATGCCATTTTCAAACTTGTAAAAAATCGAAAACACGCATATAGGTAGATGTACTCAGTACAGCGTAACTTTTACAAATTTCAAGCTATGACGCTGAATTTGAAGAGAAGTGTAAATAACAGATGTGTTATCCTAACAAAAAAAAATTCCAATCGAGTGACTGACAGTGTCCCACGGTGGCCGATTCTAAAACCTTTTGGTCAAGGTACTATATAGTATATAAATACTCGATTTGTATATATAATATTAATACATTTATTATGTCAATTTATTTATTTATTATGTCAATATGAAAATATTTGTAATTCAAACAACTCCCGCCACTTCTCGAACCCAGCATATTTCCTACCGTTATATGGATCAGAGAATACCAGGAAGATGTATGAATTGAATCGAATAAGTTATTGCAGATTTAGAATTATCAAATCATTTAACTCTGTTTACATCCCACTCACACTTCTCAACCTGATCGAAAAACGTATTGCACATACATTGTAACGTAAATTTCGCTCCAAAGCACCATACGTTACCCAAAGCAGGTCTTTTTTAGTCTTCTTTCCTTTATATTTGCTCTCTCTCGAGCTGGGCGCGAGGCGCTTACGCGCCGGGACGAAAAACAATGATGGTTTGGCCAGACTCAGCCCAGACTAGCTACAGCTATTCCAGGTAGAGCGAGCGGTTCGGACCACCGAGGCTGCAAGAAATAAATAACATAAATACAATAAATAGGAGACTTACAAAAGCCACGAAAATGGCCAAGTATTTATTCGATTAAATCAATTACCGGATCAGCAAAATATCGCAACAACAAAAAAAAACGACAGAAAATAATAAAGAAACCGCCTCATAAATTAACTCTGGCTTTTCACAATTCATTATCTTAATTACGGCAGTAGAAATCGTGGCACTCGCTCCTTCTCTCACACTCGCATACACGATCTACGTCCAAGTCGATTCTCTATAGGTGATGTAAACGTGGATCAAACAAAATTCTAATGATCGGTCAATACAAACAATAAAAAGGTAAATAAAGTAAAATAAAAATTCTTGAGGATTACTAGCTCCCAATACGGCCTATGCCGGGTCAATCCCACATACTCAAAACCACACGTCAACTACGGGACGCCGGAAGGCCACGTACGCGAAACGTCTGACAGTTCGATCGTTTCGATAAAGGCCGTCGTATTACAAATATAATTTAAAACTAAGGAAACTCTGTCAGACAACAAATACCTGACGGGTCAATAAACAAATACGCAACAACCACGATACAACAACTACAATAAATTGAAGGAAATAAAAATAATAATAATTAACTAAAGAAATATTCACGAAAACTGGACCGACAATAAACCACAATAAAATAAAATTTAATAAAATAGATATAAGAAACCAAATGAGGTATAAGAAATAAATATAACAAAACGTGACGGAAAATCTAGCATCGCAAGATATGCCTCGGACCGTTCAAATCCCTCACACGAACGTACCAAATACGGGACGACGGCCGATCACGCACTACACGAACTCTCAAAAATAAAGGCGATAAAACGAATAACATAAGTAAAGAGGGAAGTGCTAATCAGTTCGAATAATATGCGACGCGGTTTATCACGTTCGAACCCCTCGCATACAAAACATACCATGGGATCACACCCTAATACGCGCGGAACTTTATAACACATGGATAACAAAAGTGAAAAATACTAGGCGACTTATTCCCGGCAAGAACCGTGAAAAACCTCGATTTTACATTATACTAACCACGATCTCTCCCGCAACGAATTATACTCTCCGCGCGGTGTGCAGAACTCACAGGTGCGACCAAGCTCTAATTATATCAGTCATGTAAATTCACGATAAATCAACGAGGAACGAAATAGGAGAAAGAAAGCGCATCGAGACGGCGCAGCAGCGATGTTCAATTTCCAACCCAAAGAATTCAGCCAGATATTCTCCGAAGAGCTCCCCTTTCGACTTCGATTATGGTCCAATCTCCAAAAAGATAGCCCGGTGTTCCTAAATTTATGCACGAGTATTGTAGTGTGGCCAAAGTTCGAGTGAGACAACAATGATAGTGACGATATGCTCTGTTGGCTCGACGGTAACGTCATCTCGGGTGTTGATATCCTTGCTGCCCCACACCGTATAGTGGGAGTTGGCGTCACAACCAGTGATCAGTTCTCGTCCTTTGTTCCTGCAGTCCTCCACGACGCTTGCGATGTCCTCCGATGGTGAGGGTACAGGAGAGTCGTAAGGCATATAGGCCGATGCCACGACGATCTGCCTTCTCCTTCCGTCCAGAGTTGCCTCCAGCTTTATAGCCGCGAGGCCCCGCCTGCTGAACTCCACCATGGTGATGGCATTTACGCCTCTGACGAGGATGCATGACTTCGGCCTGTCAACAGAGGTACAATAATGTAGCTGCGCCCCTCTGTTGTTCAGTCCTCTGATCTTCCCGCGGTATGGCCACGGATTCTGAATCAGACAGATTTCCGTTTGCTTTGCAGTTACGCGTCTGCTGAGTACAGCCGCTGCAGCCGACTGAATTTTATTCAGCAGAATGTCACAACAGAATTTTATTCAACAGAACAGAATTTTATTCAACAGTATGTCGATTTTGATAATTTTCTTTGTTGTGCCCCAGATTAATCGTGAGTGGTTATGCCCCAGATTGATCAAATACCACATTTGTTACATTATTTCATTATTATACGAATAGGCTGATGTGCGAAGTGATGCAATTTATACTCAATCATTCAGTAATTTGTCAACACTGTTCCTCTTTCGCGAATTAGAGCCGCAATGAGAAAGAATGTGCTGATAAACAAAATGAGGCAATTCGTACTCAATCATTCTTTTAATACAATCTTGCCAAAGGTGATCGAGAGCCTCTTGGTCGAGATTAGTCTTTGAACAGATTCTAACATGACAGGTCGGTTCCTCATCCGTAACTCTAAAACTTATTGAACATTGTACTACACTTTTCTTGCCATAAAGTATTAGGTGCGCAACTAAGTTCCCGCTGTTTTTTTTTTTTTATGAAAATGCAACTTTATTGTGAAAAAATGTTTACAAGTGAATCATTCAAAATATTGCCCATCGCTAGCGACAGCTTTTTCCCATCTTTCTGGCAGAGCTCGAATACCATCACGGTAGAAGTGTTCGTCTTTTGAGGCTATCCACGAATCAAGACATTTTGAGATGTCTTCATATGAGCTGAACTGTTGATTAGCAAGACCATGTGCCATCGAACGGAGCAAGCAATAATCGGACGGCGCAATATCTGGGGAATATGGCGGGTGGGGTCGGACTTCCCATTTGAGCGTTTCTAACTGGGTTTTTAACGGGTTTGGTAACGTGAGGCCGAGCGTTGTCATACTGTAGAATCACTTTTTCGTGCCTCTGCTCGTATTGTGGCCGCTTTTCGCGCAGTGCTCGGCTCGATCGCATCAATTGAGTTCGATACCGTTCTCCAGTGATGGTTTCATTCGGTTTCAACAGCTCATAATAAATAACACCGCCCTGGTCCCACCAAATACACAGCAAAATCTTCGCAGCGTGAATATTCGGCCGAGCCGACGACGTAGAAGCATGACCGGGCAGTCCCCATGATTTTATTCTGTTTGGGTTGCTGTAATGAATCCATTTTTCATCACCCGTAACGATGCGATGAAGAAAACCCTTCTTTTTTTGCCGCTGGAGCAGTTGTTCACAGGCGAAAAAACGACGCTTAATGTCTCGTGGCTTCAAATCATAAGGAACCCAAGTTTCTTGTTTTTGAATCATTCCCAACGCATGCAATCGCTTGGAAATGGCTTGGCGGGTAACTTCTAATGCTGAAGCAAGCTCTTTTTGCGTTTGGCACGGATCCTCATCGAGCAATGCCTCCAATTCAGCGTCTTCCAAGGTTTTTGGCCTTCCTTCACGCGAACGGTCGTCATCGGTCTGAGCAGCGCTTTACTTCTTACGAAAATGTACGCAAATGGCTCGATGACTGGTTTGCCTCAAAAGAGCAACAGTTTTTTTGGCGTGGCATCCACAAATTGTCAGACAGGTGGGAAAAGTGTATAGCTAGCGATGGGCAATACTTCGAATAAAATATTTTTTATCATTTTCATGCAATAAACGTGTATTTTCTATACAAAAATTTCGGTTTCATATTTATAGACCTGCCCTAGCGGGTTGTGCGATTTTGCAAACTGGTAAAGTCGAAAACATTCACTCAAATTTTGACTGGTAGGCTCTTTTCATGTAAAGTCGCGCGATTCAAGAATAGATTGGTTAATCCCACTTACCAGTTATAATTTGGATGGTTGTTCGGTTGCCGCTGCTCCGCTGGTTACTCGCTACCATTTATATATTGCATGGTTATTCAGTTCTCGCAGCCCTGCTCGATTCTCGCTACCAGTTTCATTTTGGATGGTTATTCGGTTTTCGCGGCCCGGCTCGATTCTCGCTACCAGTAATATTCGAGATGGTTATTCGGTTCTCGCTACCAGTAGAATTTTAACCGGTATTTTCATTATCGCTCCGTCTAATTTTTACCATTATTTTGATTGTCGCGGCCCCGCTCGGTTTTTGCTACAATCGAGTGTCTCCGGTCGTGATTATCTTTAATTTATTTTTAATATCGCAGAGATTATACCATAAATTAAAAAATGGGATGAAACTGAATACACGGAAGGGATTTTGGAATCTTTAAGGAAGTGGTATCAGAATCTTTTATATTGTTCTTTCCGTTATAATTTTTTTTTTCATATACATACAGAGAGTATTTTCAATCGTATTTCCGTCTTACAGCCCATTCAGATGTCCGCACTAAATCGAATTTTACCGTAGCAGGTGAGGTCGCGTGGCTCGCTTGCAAATTCAGAGGAGTTTCTTCTTCGCTGAGGAATTTGCTATAAAACAGTCGATTTCATGTCGAGCCCGGTGTTTCAGTCTTAAACTTTTGTTCGAAATTTATATCGGATAGTCCCTAAGGATGGACACTGGTAGCAGAAAATGCAAGGTCGAATGCAAATATACCAATTTCTAGAACTTCAGGCGCTCATTTAATTTCTTTGCCGATCGCTCATGAGAAAATGAAACTAACTTTTTCATTATCAGACTACTTCTTCCTATAAAAGCTTTTGTAAGACATAGTTTGCTTTTCTCCTTGTGGTAATAGATCGGACTGTAGGGACCTCGGATATCAACCAATGTTTCAAGGACATTTTTGATTCCAGTCAAAAGATTTGTTAACTGACCACTACGATCCAATCCGATCTAAAGCAAAGTAACATTTGGCCGATCAGCGGTAGCGAGAGCAACAAAGGTTTCACAAAATTTCTGACGAATTACGAATCGTTCTTTTTGGCAAAATTTCGAATAGCATTTTCAATTAACCATAAATATGAATAAAATAACGACATTCACTGACGATTGTGCTGGAGTGAGCGAGACCAATAGAAATTTGTAGTACATCGCTAGGTGACGCGAATCGCAAGCTCTACGATCTCCGCATTAAACAATTACGATATTTTATTAAAACTAAGAAAAGTTAACTGTAGAATTACTAGTCAGAGTTTCTCTTGCTCTGTTTTTTCATGGAAAACCTATCTCTGAGAATATTTGGATTGCGAATAAGAATAAATAATGAATTGTTATCCTTTGATAACATTCGGAATATATCAATATGATTATACCAGGTGTATGCATAAGTTTTTTCCGGTTTTTTGGTAAAAAAAAACTCGTAATTTTCAAGGGAAATTAATTTTTGTTTCATTCAAAATATTGGCCATCGGCCTCTACACATTTCGCCTATCTTTCAGGTAACTTATGAATACCATGCCAGAAAAACTGCTTGTCTTTTGCGGCAAACCATTCGTCGAGCCATTTTCCAACTTCCTCAAAATTGCTGAAGTGCTGCTCTGGGAGCGCGTGCCCCATTGATGCGAAGAGGTGATAGTCAGATGGCGCCAGGTCTGGCGAATACGGCGGGTGCGGAAGGATGTCCCATCCAAGCGATTTCAAGGTGTCTTTCACTGCTTTTGCTGTGTGAGACGGCGCATTCTCGTGTAACAAAATCACTTTGCCATGTCTTCTGGCCCATTCCGGTCATCTTTCGATTAATGCGTGGTTTAAATTAATAATTGGTTGGCGATAGCGTTGTGTATTAACGGTTTCGCCGGGCTTCAAGAGTTCATAATACACAATACCGCTCTGGTCCCACCAGACACAGAGCATGGTCTTCTTGCCGAAGCGATTTGGCCTTGGTGTTGAAGGACCGGCTTCGCCAGGTGAAAGCCACGATTTTTTCCGCTTCGGCTTTTCAAAATAAATCCATTTTTCGTCACCCGTCACAATTCGATGCAAAAATGATTTCCTTTCGTGGCGTTGAAGCAGCACTTCACAAGTGACTTTGCGATTTTCTATTTGACGTTCATTCAAATCGTGTGGGACCCATTTACAGAGTTTATTGATCTTCCCCATTACTCGTAAACGTCTGCTGATTGTTTCTTGTGACACATGTAATGCTTCTGCTAATTGCCGTTGAGTTTGAGTTGGGTCATCATCCAATAACTCCTGCAATTGCTCGTCTTCGCATTTTTGTGGTCTACCAGAGCGCTCACTGTCGTTCACATTGAAATCACCACTTTTAAATTGTCGAAACCATGTCTCACATGTTCTAATCGATGGAGCGTGTTCACCATATGTTTCTACCAGCAAACGTTGACTTTCAGCAGCCTTTTTCTTTTGATTAAATAAGAAAAGCAATGCGTGCCGCAAATGTTCTTTTTCAGGCACAAAACTCGACATGATCACTGAACGATAAAACAAAGACGCTAGTTTTTGGCGGATTCAACTTGTGTGGGTTTGTAGGTTAATGTCAGACGAACAAAATGACGTATATGTCAAATTAATACGCTGCGTACTTTTCGCTGGCGCCATCTCTTAGTTAAATCGGAAAAAACTTATGCATACACCTGGTATGTCCAGTCGTGGGAAAGTGTTCTTGCGGGGTATATTTTGCAATAGGAAGCACTGCTTGTCAAGAGCTTATTGATCGCATCGACCTGTTAACACAGAGGTAAATAAATAATTGAAAAATTGTCGAAAACTCTAATATTTTAGTGAATTGATAGAATATATTTTTTATTTAGCTCTTCGTAAAGAATATGCCAGACTTTAACGTACGGCAAATTTTTCAATGTGTGAAAGTAATTAAATTGATGATTTTATACATAAAGTAATGCAATTGTATCAATAACGAGAATCTACTTACTTCGGATTGTAGTCCTAGCTTCCAGATTTCGCCAAATACGGTATTATATCCCTGGCATTTGGCACAGCGGCAACCGAACACGACGTACCATTTCTTGTTAAAAGCTAATTGATCGTGTCAACCTGTTGACACAGAAATAAATAAGTAATAAACAAATGAAAAATCCAGTGATAATAAAATTAAAAATTGTATAACACTCCAATATTTCAGTGGACCGATAAAATATATTTTTTCTTTGGCTCTTTGTAAAGAATATGCCAGAAGCCAACGGCCAGCGAATTTTCCAATTTATGAAAGTAAATAAATTGATGATTTTTACATAAAGTAATGCAATTGTATGAACAACGAGAATCAACTTATTTCGGTTTGTAGTCCTTCTTCATTTCGCCAAATGCGGTACGATATACCCGGCATTTGGCACAGCAGCAACCGAAGACGAGGTACCGGTTGCTTGCCTTTTTGTAGAATTTCTTTTTTGTATCGTAACAGCAATAATATTTTCCTCACAACCAACAATATAACAGCATTCGTTCTCCCTTCTTCAACACTATTTCTGCGATGTAACACGTCCAAAGAAATACCGATCCGTGTGTACGGGATTCATTGCTGTCAATTTTTTAAGGTTATGTTAGATCGAGAGATGCCCCGCATGCAGTAAAGAACTGCAGCGATGAGTGCATTTATAACCATATGCTGGTAATCGACTGCCATACTGACGTGCGAAAGATAAACGGAACGTTAGAACAATCGCGAAGGCGTCACGGCACGTGCTGGTGTACTGTATGATATAAAACGTTCGTAACTCATCGCTACAGTTCTTTACTGCGTGCGGGGCATCTCTCGATCACGTGCCGTGACGCTGGGCATATGCTGCGTCTAAGTCCAGCCAAACCGCACAGCCGTCAATACATCAACACGGCGGACTGACTCTGGTAGCCAAGGATAGACGATTCGGCAAAACATTATACCCAACGAAATTGAGAGATAAAATCGATCATTTAAATGACCAACCAAGTATAGACAATGATAGCGTAGGAATATAGAACGACAAATAGGAGCAACAATTACGGCAACCAGGGAGAATATTCGGAATAAATCAAATGCTAATAGACCCGGACCTGATATGTGCTACCTATGTGGATGTACTCCGAGTGCATCTCACTGACGCCAGACCGCAGCGGCGGTCAGATGAGCGAGCGGGTAGGCCACCACGGGGATCCCAGCCGGGAGCTCCACCCCCACCACAGGGTCCCGTGACGTAGGAAGCATATATCGATCAGCATGATACAGATTTTAGAACAGTTAGAGCTTCACGAACGGGTGCCGGCAACGTACCAATAGTGCGCGTACTCGGATAAGTTATCGAGCGAACACGGCAGGTTATACAAATAATCGACCAACACTAATAATTGAACTCAAGTGCGAATCATGTTATATTGCATATTCAAATTCTTACTCAAATAATTGTGGTTTTCGAGTACTTGACGAGGAACGAACCTGTTCTTTTCGAATCTACCTTTAGACTGATTTCGGCAAAGGAGTTATTCACTGCCTTTGGCGAAATCGATGAATTTGCAAAAATGTCTATGTTGCAAGTTGCAAGTCGTTGCAAGTCGTAGCTCGAGCGGTCATTGCTCGCGGCTCATTTCTTACATTTGCACATTCTCTTTACTTCGGATGAGTGGCCTCACGTGAAGGAGGAATAATGGCGAAATAATTATAATGGAATAATTCGCAACTATAATAAACTAATACTTTTTCGATACTTTTCCGGTTTTTCAAAGTTATCTCTCGTTCCAGATATCGTTGCGAGTTTAAACATTTCACTTCAAGATAAATAATATTATCTTTAATAAATATGCTATTCTATTATCTCTTTATCGACACTACACTGCATTAACTTATATAATCATGAGAAGTATATTTTGAAAGCACTGTTCTTTATTACACACATAACATAATCTTTAATAAACATCATATTTTGTTTAACTATACGTGTGACTGGCTGCTAATTTTTATATACATATGTATACATTGGAATGCATTCACTGGTTCGGAACGTCATGACGAGAGGTGTGCGAAAAATGATGACATCATATGACGTTAGATGTGGACGAAAGAATGGTGAATACTTGAAACGCAGTGTGAACAAGAAAATATCTGCAATAGAACGCGAATATAATCGATATGCCTATAGCTACAGCTTTCGTTTTGGTCTAAATCGAACGAGGAAGAAAATTAAAAAATATGCTGTCATAAAATGCTTTCCAAGATGCTATAGTTCATTACTATAATTCATTGAATGGGAGAAAGTGCGAGGAACAATTTTTTCGGAAGGCTAAAATTCAATGTATAAGGAGTTCACTCGAGTAAAGCGTGTCAGTGCTCCTCGTCTATCTGGAAGAGAGGTCAATAAGATAGTCTCGGAAATGTACTTGCCTCAAGTCACTGCCGCGATGCTTAATGTTTCAAAAAATCGCTAAATTATCGAATTGGTATGTTCTATTCCATCATAAGGGACAAATTCCAATCTGTCACCGATGTAGTTTACGAGACAAATATCATTTGTAACAAAAGACATTCGTTTTATGCTTTTTGCAACATTCGTCATTCTTTATTCCCTGGCTCCTTGACAATAAGCTTACTTCCGTGACAGTGACAGCAAATACGACAGGGAAAAAAGATAGATATTCCGCAGTTATTCACAGAGTAGATGATAATAAGTTAATTGAAGATTTCTATGACCCGAAGCACCAGCGATAACTGACTAAACCCTATAACTTGGGGTCAATAGAAAACGTGCTGAATCATCGCTCGATAAATCACAATCAGCAATCCGTTCAACCTAATAGTTCCGAAAACTGATGATGCTGAGTGGCGTAGAAGAAGCTCTTCATTACGGGATCCAGGATTGCCATGCTATTATGATTAGAGTGGGGGTATTGCCCTGCCAAATCTTTATCTGTTTTGTAGTCACTATAGCTGTGAGCCTGGCCGCCTCTTAGCATTTACTATGAGTATAGTGACAAAATATGTCACAGAGAATTCAAGTCCTTCACTGGGTGGCTCTGACTGCACCACTGACCTGCAAAATACAGTAATGAATTAGTTTAAGCTCTATTTTGTTATTATATCATTTTCAGTAGACTAGTTCGTAAGACTTTGATTGTATCGCTCACCATATCAGCCCCCGACCCCCCATCCGTCCCGAAAAACCTGTGTCCGAAGCCCCACCATGACCCAAGCAGTCACCGAGATCCCAGAGAAGCCCATGAAGAAGATCCTGCAGCCGAAGAAACCTCAGCTAGCACCACCACCTGAAGGAATGCTTAGGAGAAGGCACCCCACACATTACTTCAGGTGAGTCACCCACCAAAGAACACCTGTAGAAAGTAAAACAATCAAAAAGACCACATTAGTGAGAATGCATAATCACCTTTCTCTTTATATTGACCGTGGACGTGAATATTAGCAACCTCTGGCCCAGCACCTATTTTTACCAAACACCACTTCAGCCGAACCGCACATAGTGCACACTATACATCGCCCCAACCACCTGTCAAAACACGCTGGGCGCGGATATCTTCTTTCGAGCGGCACACCAATACACCCGCCGCATCACAGCTTAATGATCTGGATCGACGATCGCCCCGCCACTCCCCGCACTCCTGCTGCCCGCCCAATGCACCGGCTGCAGCCCCGTTACCTGGACACTATGGCATGACGGCAACCTTTCGCTTGCCTGGTCCTCTGACGATGCACACGACTATCGTCCTGTTTTACATTCGTGAAGCTGTACACGATGACCACCTCGCTCTACACCCGTGCCATGCACACATCCACAACTTCGCTCCCCGCCAATACCGGATAGTTTATCACTTCGAGCCAGGCAGCGAGTGATATGATACGCGTAACAGTACGAGCCATTCTCACATATTATCGACCACTTGTCGGAATTTCCAAGGAATATCAAGACAACAAGGAATAAATCACTTGGGAAAGCTGAGCCATACATCGAGACGGATTACGGAGTTTGGAATCAACAGAATCCCTATCCGAGCCCCCATATAGAAAGTAGAGAAAATTCGTGTGAATTTTACGTGCATGACGACGTGGCGCATAAATCTGTCATTACAGTAGCCTCGTGGCTGCCATCATTATAGCTGCAAAGTGAGTGGTTTTCAAGCAGCCTCGCAGACCCAAACGTAGAGTCGTTTAGAGGAAAGATCTTTTATTTAATTACTAAGAATTTTTACATATCACCCCCCCCCCCCAATCGTGAAACACCGAAATAAGTAAATTCCTTGCGTATACGGAATTAACCACGAGCTATGAATCTACGACCATTAAAATATTTTATTGCGTTTCGTTGAGTATTAGTGACATGCACCGAGGTAATTGATAAGAAGTCGTCCAGTTCGGAAATCTACACCCTCGAGATATTTCCTTGTGTCACCCAGCTAGCTAGTCCCCTCTTCTCCCCTATCCGACATTATCTATTATAGAGTATTTTACCGTAACGATGCTACGCCGTCATGTAAGTGGCTCCCAAAACCACTAATTAATAAGTATAATCTCTCATTTTTTAGATTCATTTCCTTTCGTTCAATATCACGAATAATTATGTGATACTTTGAATCAGTATAGCGTAATATATTTTCACCAGCTCTCCCATATTATATTTTGAGTTACCGCTTGTAACGGTATTTTAACGTTAGCATTAAATTTTAATCTTCTGAGGGGAAGAATTCGGGCTCGAACACTAAGATAATTAATTAGAGACTTCTATAGGAGGTATAAGTGGGATTTATTTAACAATTATCATAGAATTCTGTGGTGTTAGGCTTTTTGGCGCCTTTAGCCGTACAATTTATTTGTGGTATTTAATCGCTCTGAAGGTTCCACGCTCTTCTTTACCCGTGGTGTTATCGGATTCCGACTTCAGCGCTGAGCGGTGGATATTCCAACTAGGCAGTATCGAGCTCAGCCGTCTTGATCTTTCTCCCGCCTGGCTGCTGACCCGCGGTCTGCTGGGCTTGATACGCTGTTGCTGGCGCGTCGGTCAACTGGTATGGACGCCGGGTCTATGTCCGTGTCCGCGTTCTCTCGTTATTTAGTCAAATTATTTTGTTTTTCGTGTTGTTCCGCGTTCGGGCTCATCGTTTGTTATAGTCGTGCCGTCTCCGTGAGATTTCCAGTGTGTTTTATAGTAGTGATAGTGATCCCTGTTAGCGAATAATATACTTTATGTATCGTATGATGACAGTTTCCGTCTCGCAATTTTTCAGTGACCCTTAATTATTTAGCAATTAGTCATCGGATGTCTCAAGAAATCTTCAGTGTTGGACGTGGACGTTCCTGTTCTTCTCCTCTCTTGGTGAGTTGGTCTTTTTTAATATATCTTTCTCTTATCCTTTCTGTCTTGTGAGTAGTGTCATTCTCATCCTACGCGCTTGACAAGGCTACTAAAATTGTTTCTCCCCTAATTATTTTTCTAATTATCCTAAAATTCTCAATTAACTTTTCCTAAATCTGGTTTGGTATTTACCTCCTAATTCCACTTATTAATTAACTCTCCTACTCTTTATTTATAATTCTACTCCATATACCCATCCCTACTGGTTGCGTAGACTTATTACCTATTTTAAGTCTATCGTACCATGTCTGTGTTTCCTATTCTCCTTAAATATTATTTATTATTTTACCTCCTTTCTCTATGTTGTACCACGATTTCTTCCACCCTGCTTTATTCTTCAACCTTTTAGTATCACTGGCAAGTTTCTGTCACATTTATCGATGCGGTGCGGTAACAATTCTTCTTATAGACTATTCTAATTATCTTATTTCTAATTATCCGATTTAAAACTACCTTATGCTATTTTCTTAAGTCTCCTAACTAAACCCTACTCAGCTATTCCAATGCCACCAACTTTTTTTTCTCAATTCGTTTTTTAGAATATTTTCTGTTTTTACACGGTCCGATACTGTTCGCTATTAATCTTTATATTTGTTCCTCCACTAACTTGCACTGTAATTTTTTATTTGTTAATGTTCTAATAAATTTATAGGGCTGACTCACACCCTTTTCTGTTAGAATTCTTAGATTTAATATGAAACTTCCAGATTTAGCAAAAATTTCTACTGCTGTGCACCAGCGAGTTCTGACTTTGTCGACTGCTGAAACGAATAAGAGAGCCTCTCTGTTTGAAGCTGCTTTATATACTCTTTCCATCCTTCCCCACTCTTTTGTTTTAACGCTTCTTATAGTAATATCTGATGTGAATTCTATTGTTTTAGATAGCCCCGCCACCGTGCCCCTTCGTTCCCCTTACTGCTCGAGCGAGGCCAGCCGGTTACCGACCCGCTGTTTTTCGGCAGTGAGGGAATTCGACAGGATTCAGCCTGTTTCGCGGTCTCTCATGGATCTTACTGTGAATTTATCTTTCCCTATCTTTCTTATTTTCTATATGTATTACAAATAAATGATTTTATTTGCATTGATTTGTGTTTTATTTTATTCTTTCTTTTCCTTTATCCTTTTCAGGTCGTGACTACGTCACACGCTTGTAATGAAATATTCCTTATTTCTTGTGTTTGTTGTTTATTTAGTATGGGGCTCGAGGGGAAAAGACTCAATACGGACAGGATGACATCAATATCACACATCATTCACGAATATAACAAAATTATTATTTATCAATTTAATTTCAAAAACAAAGAATATTCTGTTAATATTATTAATCAACGATTTCTTACACAATATGACATTAATATCACACATCATTCACGAATATAACAACATTATTATTTAACAATTTAATTTCAAAAACAAAGAATATTCAGTTAATATTATAAATCAACGATTTCTTACACAATATGACATCAATATCACATCTTATTCACGAATATAACAACATTATTATTTATCAATTTAATTTCAAAAACAAAGAATATTCAGTTAATATTATAAATCAACGATTTTTCAGTATAACACCAATAGAATTGATCGTATTCCATAAATATCTCAGATTCTCAATACACAAACATTCTTTATGGCCATACATATACAGAGATTATGGTAGAATATAGAAACTTATCTTATTAGCCTCGGGAGGCTATGTAAGTGAGCCCCGTAATGTGGATTGCGCTGGAGCGGAGTTGGGAAATCTTCCACGATCACTCTGTTAGTGCTGTATGGCAACTGATCCCTTCATTTGGACTTTTTCAGTAATCTAGTCCTTTCGATTGGGACGGTTGAATTCCCATATTGTGAACGTGTTACGTTGAATGTGATATAAACCAGTATCCTTTCAATCCTTGTACAAGATATATTTGATGTCGCAAGTAATGGAGATTTATATTTATCGATTTATATAGATTGATGTAAACATTGAGAATTAAACATTAGTATGTGATTATTTTAATATGATTATCCGCGACTGCGGTTATTAATTGACTGAGCTGGCTTTTCGTTCGGCTGCTTTTTCGAGACTGTCTTAGAAACCGTCCACACAAAACCAATTACCAAGGTGACCATAATAAAACATACACACGACGCGATCAACATACCGCTCGCTATTATTCGAAAAGGGAGTGAGACAGATCCACGGCTCGTTAGATCGATTCGTTACACGCTTAGCGTTATATTTTCACCGATCTTTTTTTTTATATTATAATTTCAGTTATTATTTTGTGTTATAATTTTGACGCCCCCTTGCACTATATTCTAATTTAGTATTAAGAACTTTGTTTTGGCCCACCCCGTTTTGTATCATATTTGTGAGCTGGCATTTCGCACTATAATTTCGCTGCCCTTTTGAAATCATATTCGCATCGTGATGTGCTACTACTTTGCGTTATTATTTGAGTTGTATCTGGTATTATTCCGTTGACATCATTTTGAGTTATTATTGAGTTACTTTCTTATATTATTATTTGAGCTACTATTATTAGAATTATTAGTTTTGCATATCCCCCCTTCCTCTTTTAAATTGTTATTATTACTCTGTCATCACCCCCCTTATTTACAAGGTTGCATGTCTATTTTTGTATGGTAATTTGAATTCTATTTTTCTATGTATTTTTTTATTATTCAGTTAATCATATTATTTTTATTGTATTGCTTATTTGCCTCTGTATTATCTTGAACTATGGGACTGAGATCAAACATACGAAACTGTAGTAAGCCAAATAGAATCTGAAATACACTTGAACACTTATTTTTCGAAATTAACGGGCTAACATTTAATTTGCTTTGTTGACCCAATACCCCTCCTTAAAGGCTTATACGCAGTTATGAGGCAAAAAAAGACGGTTTTTCAAGAATTTATCCTGAAGAGACTTTTGAATTTATTGATTTGAAAATTTTTGTGGTTATAAAAGCATCCTTCAAGAACGTAAACAAATTTTTTATTTATAAAAATGTTGATTATAGAGGGCGATGCATGCGATTTCCGGAACCTCCTCTAAAAAAAGACGATTTACGGTGATCATCGTAACTCAAGATTGGATTATCTGAAATCAAAAAACCAAACAAATTTCGTTAATATATTAGATTATCTAGTAATTAATCGTTCGGCTAATCAAAATATTGAATTTTCACAAAATGGCGACTTCTCAAAAAAATGTTTTCGATTTTTTATGTAAAATTTGGCCTTAAATTGTTTATAAAATGGAAAATAAGTATCGGATTGACAAAAAGAACGATTAATTACTAGAAAATGTATCTGAGAAGATTGTGTTAAAATTTTAGACCGATCGAACAAGCCGTTTTTGAGATATCGTGATCACCGACTTGAAAAATGCTGTTTTGAGAAAAACGCGTTTAAAGTTTCAAAACCGATTCACACATAGAAAAAAATTTTTTTTTTCAACTTACATGGTGTCGTCTATTCCAGGGCCATATAATAAACCCTCCATTCCTTCAGCAGCCTCCAGCAATTCAATTTGGTGCTGTCTTCGAGCCATCCTTCCCTCTCGTGTCGCTTCGTGCGCTCTGCGCTCGGATAGCGTAACGCGCTCTTCGTCCTCCTTTTGTACATATGCATGCGCATTGGGCCCCAAAGACAGTCCCATTGCATTCATATGGTACAAAAGTGAAATTGAACCTTCATTAAACATACCGGCGGCGATATTTGCGGCCATTTCAACAATTTTTGCGCCACTCGGAATGATTTTCGGCGTAATTTTTTAGATGATTGGGTTGTAACTCTCGTTGTTATTTTGTGTAAAGCCGCCTACACATCGTTCCAATAATGTCTCGCTGCTGAGGTCTTCGTAAATTGGACGCACAGCTTCAGCAACATCCGTGGGTAATGGCTGGTAATTGTGCTCAAATTCGGTCAGTTTGTCTGCTGCTGCTGCTCGCTGCCAAGAACACCATGGCTTTCGTCCGTCTCAGCTTTACTCGGATTAAAAACGTTTTTCCGTTTTCGATTTCTTGATTTGTGCGCGTTTGTAACAGAACGCCGTTCTCTACTTACTTTCATATTAAATTATTATACTATAATTCACAATTATCTTAGAAATCCGAACAAAATATTGCAGAAAATACGGAAACGAACGCACTTCTTCACTGCTTGCCTCGGCTGTATATACTGAATAAACGTCTAGAAACCGTTGAATTTTGCTCTCAGGTACAAGGAAAACACTACTACATTCTCACACAATGTATAAGAATACAATACACAGGTATATAAAAGAAGCAACGGTCCAGGTAAACGGCTGCCCCTTGAGCCTCTGTCCCACCTACTTTCAAACGCGCCGAGGCGTCTCTACATATAGAAGTATAACTCCGAAAGTATTGCTCGGATCGACTTGAAATTTTGTGTGTATACTTTTGAATATATGTACATTACAAAAATGCAATAATAAAAAAATCGATTTTTTGAAAATCATAACTGCGTATAACCCCTTAATTGTAGGAATCGCTCACAAATATTGGCGCCAAACGTGGGGCCCGAAAAACTTCGAGAGTAAAATAAAATAATTTATATTTTCGTGTTCTTTTTAATAGTGCTTACTTCGGTACTTTCACCCTACTTTCACCCTGTTGCTTATGCTTTATTATTGCCCACTCCTGACCATACCAACCCTCTTCCTGTTTAACGCACCAATTGCCCTTATCTTTTTTGCGATTTGGCGAATCACCATGTTCTGTACAGCTTTAATTTTTTTTTTTCGCTTTGGATTTTATTTCTATTTTTGTATTGTTTTTTTTTTTTCGTATTGATCATTTAAAACTAACCTCCACCCCATTGTTTATATTTCAGTACTGCCTGCTCACAACTTTACGCACTCCTACCCTTCCTTCTATTGTTCTCGAAAAGTCGATTTGCCACTAGAAGGGCTTGTTTATTTGGTAATTTCTTTTTATTTTATTTTATTTTATATTATTTCATTTTTGTTGTTTGTCTCCGACTGCGCAGTAAATCACAAGATTTACAAAATCGAATTCGAGATTTCTAACCACGATAAACCAACTGCTGTTTGATTTTCACCCGCACTGGCATGGATAAAACATTTATTCTTTTTCTTCGTTATACACACGCATCCGTGAAAACTGTTCACGCTCCCCGTTGTTTTTTAGAGTTTGTTAATCTTTTTTGTATTTTGTAAGAATTGTATTTTGTAAAAAGTAAGATCTCGAATCGTGTGACTCCTTTTTGGTATTTTGAAAGTTATTTTTTTTGTTATGTTTCGCCTAGTGTTTTTCCAGATTTTGAAGAAAAAAAACTTTTTTCTGTTATCGTTTTTCTTTTTGATAGTTTGAAACAAACTTTGACTCCTCACCCCCTCGTACATTTTCCAACCTTCACTATCTGAAGAGTTTTTTTTTAGAACAACTTCCTGAAATTATTACTCTGCAAACCGTTGGCATTTATTTCTTTTCAATACATAATTCAATTTTCAAACCCCATTTAAAATTCCCCTCTGTTTATGGCTTGTGATGCAAAAACCCCCCCCCCCCCCCCCAATATTTCGTTATCTTACCTCTTATTATTGATTTTTTATTTTCTTTTTTTTCTTTTTTATTTTCATTTTTATTCGAGAACCGACCGTATAGTTCACTCCACTTCCACCTTTTTTCCTTCTCTCTTTCTTTACTTGTCGTTGAATACTTAGAGTAATCTAGCCCGCATTAAAACCCCGAAAGCTTGCGCACTACGTGCTCCCTCGACCAATTAATATAGCATTTTAAATACGTCGTTTATCTATTTCGAGAAAAATGGATACAACAACGACGATTGGTGGATCGACCATCACCACAACTAGGATCACCACCACCGACTCTCACTCAATGCACTTACCCCCCCCCCCCCCCCCCCCCCAATGTGAAGGTTATGTTCATTGTGTTCTTCGATTTTAACGGCATAGTGCACCATGAGTTTTTGCCACAAGGTCAAACGGTCAATGAGGAGTACTACTTACAAGTTCAACGCCGTTTTATGCCGGTACCGGGTAATTAGATTATTCGGTATTCGGTATAATATTAAAAAGTTATTATTTTTCGGGATCGTTTGCCGATAAGGAGATGGATCTCGAGTTATCGATTAAAACACGAATTTATGTAAAAGGAAGTATTTATTATAGGCAACGGTGACTTTCCGTTGTCTATTTAGAAGTAAAGTAAGAAAGTACAATAATGCGTTGTTTCGAGAATTTCACGAGGAACCAACCGTTCTCTCTTAAGTCGAAATTAATTCTGTCCTTTCGTAAAGCAGTTGCTAACTGTCTTCACGAAAATTCCTTAGTTGGCAGCTTTAGCTTTAGCCTATCGTAGATCGCCTCGCGAGTCGCTTCATGCTGCGTCGGCGTCTACTTCGCATCCCGTCTTGTATGACAGCTATCTTTCAGAATTCCATCTCTAACTGTGTCCGCTAAGGAATATTCCTGAGAATACGTTAGAGGAATATTCCGCGACACAACAGCCGTTTGCATGAAGCAATCCGAAAAAAACGCACTTCATTGCTTGTTCATGATTTTTTGTCTAAAAAAAACACTGTAATGATGTCTCAGCCTCCACATTCACCAGACATGGCTCCCTATGATTGTTTTTTCTGTTTCCAAAAATAAAGAGAACCTTAAAGGGCCGTCGTTTTGCAAGCATATATGAGATTAAAAACGCATTATTGAGAGAGCTAAAAGCTATAACAAAGAACGAGTTCCAGATGTGTTTCGGGAATTGAAAAAAGCGCTGGCGTAAGTGTATCATATCTAATGTGGACTATTTTAAAGGTAATACCATTGTCGTAGTCGAATAAATAAAATTCTTTCCAAAAAATGAAAATTCCTGTTATTTTTTTTAATACACCTTATACTTCCTTTGATCTGCCCCCTCCGTTCTGGCCACAAGGTAGCAGTACCAGAATTAGACCCCCAATCAGAACATCCTTCTGACACCCCCACTCCTTCTAGCACCCATCCGAGGCACCGACAGAAGTGAATTGTGTGTGGACGAGATATACCCGCCACATAGATCATCCGCTGATTTGACCCGAAATTTGCTGGACGTCGTGGAGATGATGGAGAAGAATTCCTCCTCGAAAGCTACGAATACTACTAAAGTTGGGGCTTCAGGAAGGAAGATCTATTGCGGGATCTGGTGGAATGCTTCACCCATGAGGCCCATATGTGGTACCAAAGGACGTAAGGACCCAAGGGCCGGGCGAACCTAGCGGAGAGTACCTCATCAAAATGAGAACTATTTTAGCCGCCTACCCCCCCCCCCATTAGAGAGAAAGTTAGCCATTTGCTTAGAGAATTGACATCCCGATTTAGCTGGTCACTGGAATGGATGAGACATCAACAGCTTCTTGGTTTTCCAACTGAGGTGTCGAAGGGTAGAGACGATGCGCAAGCGCGCCCGTACATATTGCTCTCCGCCTACCGCGATTCAGTCAGTACTACCATCGGCTGCGTTTGTACCTCAAGGCAAATTCCCGGAAGATAAAGTGGCAGCACTCAGTCGCATACCGACCCCCTACCTAATCCCCACTTAGCACCTCTTACACCCCGAAAATTCTTTTTTAGACCGCCGCCCCATCCACCCTCCCTATCTGCTCTTTTCCCCATCCGCCCTCTCCTACTCATAGCAACCTCAGTCCCCCGACCCAGCCCAACCCCACTCCCTGGTCGAATCCAATCCGCCACTATTCGCTGCTATAATTATTGACAGCGAGGCCACTAATATGAGGATTGTCAGCAGCCACTGGGGCCCTTCTGCCGCGTCTGCGGACTGACGGGCAACGACTCCGGGAGGGACACGCTACAGGGGGGGAGCAGTGAATTCCCTCTCCCCTCCCCCTAGTTCATCCTGGAACATCAATAATGGAAAAGGGAGTGCTCACGAAGCTAGTGCCCCCCCCCCATCTCGCGTTTCCGGTTGTCATCAGTATTGGATTCAGTGCTTGCTCATGAACAAGATAGTCGGTACTATTACCATTTAAACCTCCTTGGATGTCCTGGTGCGGCATTAATAGATCCGCGGGCCACTCGCTCCTACCTAGGAGTCACGACAGCAAAAGAGCTCGGTGGAGCGTCTAGGCCGACTTCCGGTGGGGTGTAAGTTGCCAACGACGCAGTAATCCCCACTCTGGAGGAAATCCCTCTACGGTTCGAGGTGGAGGGATAAGTAAAATCCCTCCGAATTGGCTCCCTCGGATATAACGCAATTCTTCTAGACATTGATTTCTGCAGACTATTCGGTTTGAAGATAGACTACGGGATCGACACGTGGAGCACGCTCAATGCCCCCCCCCCCCCAAACCTTTCATTCCAATGGCATCTTTTACCTTATATTCCTCGCCTACCCGAATTCGCTGGCCTGGCCAATGCCCTCTTTTGTTGAAAAAGGTCTTTCCTCATTATTAGATCGACTCGTAAAAATAAATACCTCGGGTATCCTCAGCACCACCCCCCTAATCCAACATTTTATTGATACCCAAGACAACGACGCCATACCTCGACCTTTACCTCCTCTACGTAGCCCAAGCTGAAGTTGACAAGATGTTCAGTGGGGGTATAGTCGAAAAATCTAGCAGCTCATGGCTGAGTAATTCAGTCCCCTCTCTCCCCTCTCTAATTCAGTCATAGTCTCCAAACCCAATAGGCAGCATCGATTCTGCGTATATTATCGAGATATTAAAAAGATGAGCAGTAATTATGCTTACCCTAACTTAGACCGAATTCTTGACAGCCCACGCCGCGCCCGTTGCATTTCAAAATTAGACCTGAGCCAGGTCTACTTTCAAGTAGCCGTAGAACCCATTCCCGCCTTTGCCGTCCCGGGAAATGGCTGATGGATATACTTATAAAATCCTAATGGGAACCTCACGTCTTCGCGTACCTAGACGACGTGGTGATAGCCACAGAAACCGAGGACGAATATATTGAATACTTAAAGCGTTTCTTGAAGGCACTATCCGGCGCGGGATTGGAGATTAGTCGAGGTAAGAGTGGTTTTTTTGCCCTGAGATGAAGTATTAGGGATACGTAATAAGAAGTGCTTTGCTGTGCTCTCCGCCAGCGGTGCCCGGTGTGTTAACGGAATAATACATACCAGAGAGTTCCTGGGGACTTTATGCGCCAGCGCATGACGGAGGGACCGTGTACCGTAATGACCGCCGACGCCATGGTACCATTCCCCATGACGTCATGAGGTCAGTCCCCCAGCAATAGCTACAACAAATACATTGTCGTCATTCAAGAGTTGTTTACCAATTTCATAGATGCAAAGACCCTGCGATCGGCAACAGGACCGAATATTGTAAGCACGTTAGGGACCCTAGTCCTCAACTGATACGCCTGAACCCATTGCCTCATGACCGACATCGGTACCAAATTCATAAACCGACACATGGCCTCCTACCTGAGCCAGTATGGCATTCAGCAGACCACCATTCACTTTATCATGCCCAAGCTAATCTCGTAGAAAAATCAAACGAAACCCTCATCATTTCTGTGGGTATGACCATGATCGTCTCCTACGTAGACGACAACTACCAGAATTGTGACCTCCCTGAACTTTGCTTTGTCCTCAATACTTCCGTCTATGCTTCCACACGCATGAGATCCGCTTTCCTAAATTTTGGTGGAAATTCCCGCCCCGCCGAAAACGTCAGAAATAGAGACCTCACATCAACTCTCTTAAACAAGAATGACCCTGCAGTCTGGGATGACCAGATGCGCCGCCTTCTCCTCCATGACGGAGTATACCGAAACCTTTCCCAGACCACAAAAAGACAGGCCGTGTATTACAATTGCGGTAGAATAGATCAAGAATTCCAAGTAGGTTGATTAGTATTGCAAAAAAATAGAGTCCTCTCATCGGCCGTACAGAATTTCGCCGCGAAACTAGTCCCTAAATATCGCCGCCCATACGAAATAACAAAAAAAATATCCCCTGTAGTTTACGAAATATATCTGTCGATGAAGATGGAGTGGCCTAAGGTCCACATCAGAGAACTCAAGCCCTCCTGCAGCCCGCTAGACAACACGGAAATAAACGAGACTCTTCCCGACACCCCCACAGTAGCCACCTATTCCTATACCCCAACCGCCGACCTATAGTCTAGTTACTAGACAAACGAATTCATTCCTTACAGACAATGCCGGGATACAGACCACCTGAAACTCAGGCCGGAACGCTATTGGGATATCACCTGGAGGGCCCAACGAACGAACAAGATAGCCCGACATGCCGTCAATGGCTACGAACCCCACCAACCTCCTACCTATCCCCCATGCACCCGACCTTGGTCCGCCTGGAGGCATGAAAAAAAAAGAGGTAGGAGGCGACCAAAAGGCAATCAGGGGAAGAAAACCTTCCGGCTCGCGCAAAACGTACAAGCTCCGGCCACAACGCCCTCAAAAGAAACCCAGCGCGAAACTTGTCACCACGCCCAGCACCTTGAAACCCGTCCTGCCACAACCAACCTCACTCAAAAACATCCTCACCTTCTTCCCCACCCACACCGGACAATCCCACCCACCCCACACTAAATCTTCAACTCCCGGTCCTTTAACTAAAAAAACTACTGAACTTTAAAAACACGGGCAATACTTCGCGCTCAGCAGTACTCTAACACTCTTTCCCACCCCGATCTCTCTACCAATTCTAATGTCAAAACCTTCCCCGAGAAAACCCCAACCCTTCACCCTACTTAAGTCTCCCTACCTCTCACCACGTCCCTGAGAATTGCCCCCGTAGTACCCCGAACTTCCCACTCAGCTACCCCTCCTCATGTCCCACACATCAATCACCCCGTAAAACTCAAAACATATCACTCTACTCGGGCCTCTCCAACGATTCCCATGCCCCTGAGGACCCTTCCTGTAACCCCGCCAACACCCCACCGCATCCAGACCACCCCACAAGCCCTCATGCCTTCGAAGAACCTCTCGGCCTACCCCTCCCTCCCCGTCGCACCTCAACTCGAATACCCTTTCTCATGCCTACAAAGATCACCACCGACAAATCCTCCCAACTCCGCCTCACTCTGATCCACCCACCCCCCTCATGTCCATATAGTTAATAACAACATTTCTTATATTCTACTAGGACCTTCCCCCCGCTGCTCCCTTCCCTTCCCTTTGGCTCACCATGCCCCCTCCCTCCCCGCCCTAGTGTGAATGTGTGGCTCGAGTCTCACTTGCAGGTAAAACTCTCGCCATAGTGCGGGGTATTTCTGACAAAATATGTCACAGAGAAGCCAAGTCCCTCGCTGGGTGGCTCGGAGACCACCACTCAACTGCAAAATTCAGTAAGGAATTACTGTAAGTTCTATTTTTGTTATTATATCATTATCTGTAGATTAGTTAGTAAGACTATTATTGTATCACTCACCATACCAGCCCCTCCGCTCCTCGTAGTCCATCCCTGAATACTTGTACCCGAAGCCCTACCAAGACCCAGGAAGTCCCTAAGTTCCCAGCGAAGCCCATGAAGAAGTTCCTGCAGCCGAAGAACCCGCAGCTAGCACCACCGCCTGGAGGAATGCTTTGGGGATGGCACTCCACCCACCATCTCAGGTAAATCACCAAGGAACACCTGCAGACAGCAAATCAACCAAAAATACCACATTAGTGAGAAAGCGCAACCACCTTTTTTATATACTGACCGAGGACAGCGTGAATATTAGGGCTTCTGGTCCAACACATTTCGTTTGCCGAAAACTGTTTTAACCAAACTGCACATAGTGCACACTGTACGTCAAACTAACCACCTGTCAAAACACGCTGGGCGCGGCGATCTTCTTTTTTGGGAGCGGCACGCCACAACCTCAGCCGCATCGTAGCTCAATGAGCTGGATCGACCCGCCACATCTCGCACTTTCCGCTGCCCACCCAACGCACCAGCAGCAGAGCCGTTACCCAGACACTATAGCACGATGGCAATCTCTCGCTTTCCCGGGACACCAACGCTGCACACGACTACCACCCCATTCTATATCCGTGACGCTGCTCACAATGACCCCCTTACTCTATAACCATGCCATGAATACCTCCAACACTCCGCTCCCCACCAACGCCCGATATCTCGTCCCTTCAGGCCAGGTAGCGAGCAAAACGAACCATTCTCACATATTACCGAATAACCACTCGTCGGAATTGTCAAGGAATATCGAGACGACAAGGGACAAATCGCTGCGGAAAACCGAGCCATAAATCTAGACGGATTATAGAGTTTGACTTGAAATCGATGAGAAATAACAGAACGAGTGAGTAAAGTGTGATTGCTTCCTATTAAAACTCTACCCGAACTCCGATATAGAAAGTAGAGAGAATCCACATCCTCGAGATACTTTCTTGTGCCACCCCGCTAACTAGTCCCCTCCCCTATCCGATATTATCTACTATAGAGTATTTTACCGTTACAGCGCTACGTCGTCACGTGGCTGGCACCCCAAAACCATCAATTAATAATTATTATCACTTATATTGTAGATTCATTTTCTTTCGTTTAATATCACGATTAATTATGTGATACTTTGAGCCAGTATGGTGTGAAATAATTTCGCCAGCCCTCCCATATTATATTTCGAGTCCAGGCTTAGCGTTATATTGGGTCTGGGCAAAAGTTCGTGGCGTTTTTCCCGATAGATGGCATCAATTGCAAATAAGTCAGGAAACACAGATTGCAGCGACATCACTAAATGCTCCTTGGAAAGATAACACTTCGAGCGTTACTTTGAGTGTATAAACATCGAAATTGGTGCAGTGGTTGGGAAGTTGTTTGCGTTTGAAAATAGAGAAAAGTAATGAAAAATGGCGCTATATTTTGCAACATTATTACGACAAAGGGAAGAACGCTGCGTAGGCTTGTGAAAAAACTTGTGCTGTGTACGGTGAAGGTACTTTATCAAAATCTGCTGTGCTGAAATGGTTCGCTCGCTTTCGTTCTAGTAATTTTGATGTAAAAGATGAGTCACGCTCTGGTCGTCCAATCACTGAAAAAGCTTATGAAATTCTTGAAAAAGTCCAGCAAGATAAGTATATCAGCAGCGTCGATATTGGTATGGAGCTAGGCATTGACCACAAAACTGTTTTGAACCATTTACACAAAGCTGGCTACAAAAAGAAGCTCGATGTATGGGTTCCTCATGAAATCGAGCCATTTCTGAAACGTGTCATAACCGGTGATGAAAAGTGGATCACGTACGACAATCGGAACCGTCAAAGATCGTGGACAAGCGATGGAGAGCCGTCACAAGCGTTCACGAAACCAGGAGTGACTGCGAAAAAGGTGATGCTGTGTTTGTGGTAGGACTGGAAAGGAATAGTGCACCATGAGCTAATTCCAGTTGGTCAGACGATTGATTCTCAACTTTACTGTGGACAACTAGAGAGATTACGCCAAGCAATTGAAAGAAAACGGCCCGAATTGATTAATACGAAAGATGTTGTCTTCCATCCTGACAACGCCCGACCACACACTTCTTTGATGACCCGTCAAAAATTGCGAGAGCTTGGTTGGGAAGTTTTGATGCATCCACTGTATAGTACAGACATAGCACCCTCTGACTATCACTTATTCTGATCTCTGCAGAACTCCCTCAATGGAATTAATCTGCTTTCAAAAGAAGCCTGTGAAAACCACTTGATTCAGTTTTTCAACCAGAAACCACAGAAGTTCTTCACCGATGGCATCACAGCTCTACCCGAAAAATGGCGAAACATTGTCGATAATAATGGAGCATATTTGGTTTAACTAAATTTATTTTCACACTATAAGAAAACCAGTTGAATTTTGGTAAAAAAACGCCACGAACTTTTTCCCAGACCTAATATTTTCACCGTCCTTTTTTTTGTATTAAAATTTCAGTCATTATTTAGTGTTTTATTTTTGCCGCACTCTTGCAGTATATTCTAAGTTAGTATTCAGGACTATGTTTTCGCCCACCCCTTTTTGCATCATATTTGTGAGCTAGCATTTCGCACTATAATTTCGCCGCCCTTGAGTGTATCCCTTTTGAGATCATATTTGCATCGTGACTTCAGACTACTTTGCGTTATTATTTGAGTATCATCTGGTGTTACTCCATCGAGATTATTTTGCGTTATTATTAAGCTACTTTCCTGCATTATTATTTTTTTGCTACTATTATTAGAATTATTATTTAGGTATATCCCCCCTTTCTCTTTTAAATTGTTACTATTATTCTGTCATCCTTCCCCTTAGTTTTGAGGCTGAATATCTTATTTGTATATGGAAATTTAAATGCTATTTTTCTTTGTCCTTTATTATTATTATTATTCCGTTAATGATATTATTTTTATTGATTTGCTTGTTGGCCTGTGTATCATCTTGAACTACAAGACTCAGGTTAAACATACGAAACTGCAGTCAACCACATAGAATATAGAATACACTAGAACACTTATTTTACGAAATTTACGTGCTAACATTTAATTTGTTTTGTTGACTCGACCCCCCCCCCCCCTCCTTAATAGTAGAAATCGTTTCGGCCTGACAGCATATCTCACATTGTCACCTTTAAGCGACTCTATATTCTCTGGCAACTATATGAGGAATTGTTTATGACTTTCCCTAAAGGGAAAAAAGAATAATATTGAAGAGAAGTTATGTCAAGACGCAACACCGTCCCGATGCTTACGAGTCACGTAAAGTGGCAACGTCGACGTGTTGAGCTAGTGGTGATAATGCACTTCAACGCAAGCTCCACGAAACAGCCTTTTACTTCACTTTCAATGTATGTTATGTTGAGTAGAACCGAAGTGAACTAAAATGTGAGTATAGGGTGGATTTATGGGGGTGGGGGCATATTGGTTTTGATTTTCGTATTTTACATGAGCTGATTACTCGTGAAGTATTTTTAATTAAAAAAATATTTTTGCAAATTACAAAACACAAGGAAAACAGCTTGTAGTTCTTAATTTTATCTACCAAGTTCGTTTACCGGGAATGACGATGCCCTGTGGGTTTGTTAAGATTCTTTCCTTATATCAAAATACGACCCAAAACAAGTAATTCGATGTTTATCAACACAAATTGAAATAGTTACGTGTTTTTGAAATAATAATCATATCTGTTACGTACTGGATTAATAATTAGGGACGCAACGTAGGAATAATATATTTATTTCTCTATCTTAGCATGGAATGCATCACTCAGGGATTGGAGTTGGTCTGGTGATCGGGTTAATAAATAATTTAGTTTTATTTGTCCACTTATAAATCTAGCGACAATATATTATAACATCGTTACAAGTTCGAGGAGATTATTTAAATGTCCGAATCGACTGCGTTGTTGATTTAATGCAGTTACCAATAAACCTTAAACGCGATATCACAATTGCGAATAGTCGCCCATACAGAAGGGAACTGTTTATATTGCTGTTGCGAGGTACGACCATCATGGTTAACCCCCAGAGATGAGCGTGGGACTGCTGACATAAGCAAAAGGCACATACCCTGCAGTGATAAGAACTACTGGGACGCTCCAGAACAGAAAGCACGTATGCGCGGTTGAAGCGAATGTTTCACAATTAATTTACAATAATTAAATGCATGCAAGGAAAATTACTTAATAATAAGATAATAATAAATAAATAACATATTATTTTTTTAATTCGCCAATTCCCTAAAATGTTGTTAATACATATTTCTAATTGGCGATGTATGAACGGCGAGAAGTGTCGGATTACGGCGATTGGGCCGTGCACGTTCGCATCAAGACCTTGGCAGGATGGTTTGCTATCGTAGTTTCATTTAAGTTTCATTAAGTTTCGCCTAGAATAATTTCAATCTGGTACCTGTATTTTTATCGCAGTTTTATTTGAAATTCTTAAATTTGTGTCTATCTTACGCTATTGCGATACCTCTGTTATTATTTTTGTGTCTATACAATTTCGTTAACTTACTTATTTATAGCGCGATCTCCTTTTATTTGAATTTTGTTTAACTTTATGAATCTCATTTCATTTCACTATCCCACCTCGCGCTCGAAGGGTAGCCTAGGTTCGCGTCCAAGCTAGAGTCCAGGATAGAGTCCGGAATAGAGTCCGAGATGCGATCTGGTCAGTCGTGGAGAGTATGCACCATGGATAATGGGATTTGATCCGATCTTATTGTATACCCGGAACTCCATGCCAAACTCCGAACATCTCTACCAGTGTACAAATATTTGAAATCCCTAGCAGGACTGATAAATCTTCTCGGTACCTCATCCCGGACTCCTAACATTTCTCTCGGATTTAATATAGGGCTTCTGCAAAAAACTCCAGCAAAAAAGCTTCTTCGATTTAGGTTTCGTATCTAGCTTGGCCACAAAACAGTTTAAAATATTTTATACGGAAAAGTATTAAAACAACAAGAGCAAAACAATAATCCCCCCTTGCACCTTTTCTTTCTCGCGACAGCGATTTTTGATGGTTGTTTAATATTTTCATAAAGAAGATATACTATATCCCCGGCATAATTTTAGTGATATACGTGGATTAGAAAATTATCAACTCGCATTATTCCAATGAAAACATAACTATAATAGTGCTGGTAAGTATCTCTTTTTTATGAAAATATTAAATATCATCAAAAAATCTTTTAGCGACAGAGAAGGAGAAAAGGGGTTGGTTTTATTTTGCTTTTGTTTTTTTACTACAATTTCGTAAAAAAGGTTTGAAATTTTTAATGGCTAAGCTATGCTCTTACCTAATTGAAAGGAGCTTTTGTACTGTAATTTTTTAATCAAGTCCGGGACAGTTTTTCGACGCCCGGGATAGAGTTGAGGATGGACTAAGAGACCGGTGTTCAAGCCTCTTTGACCACTCCGGACTATTTTTTGGATTGCCCAGACTCCATCCTGGACTATTTTTTTCTGTGTGGGTGGTCAATTTATAGTTTAACCACATAGAAATATGCGATATTGGATTGGAAGTAAATATATTCGTTCAAGAGCGGCTCTTCGCACCATCTGAAACAGAAAACCTTTGCATCGTTTTTAAAAGTCTTAAATCAACTATAAAAACGATAGAAAACTCGAGCATCTTGCACATGAAGCCCACCTGTCCCGCAAAAACAAAAACCGCGAGTTAAGAACCCATAGTAGCATTGACCTCATTAATAAATTCTAACTTGTTACATAATCTAGATCCGAATATCACAGAGCTAGTACAAAGATGAACCGATGTCGTAGAACCCTGAAATATTACAGAGACTTTGGTCCACACGGAGATCTTCACATATTGTGTCGAACGTAATGTCATCGGCACGGATTTGACAAAAAAGGAATTGCGCTAAGAACAGTAATCGCGAGAGCTAAGAAAATAGCCAAAATACATCATAGGAACATCCGACTATCAACAAGAGAATCTATATTTGAGGTTACGAGCTTGTCAGTTGTTTAAACCCTTATAATGGCTGTAATCATTTGGAAGCTTAATATTTTATGAATAATATGTAGATGTACAACTCTTGTTATCTATCTAATGAGATTAGAATTCTAGAGGAGCGTGACCAGCCCATACCAGACCTGACGTCGACCGGTGCGTTATCTTGAAGCCTTCATAGGTTCATCCTATAAAAAATAGCACGATTAGCTGAACAACATAAAGTCGGGCAAAAATCGAATTTCGCTATCACATTCCACGACCTGAACATAGCATCGTGACGAGTTACAATATAAATATGAACGCGTTTCTTGATAAATTCTCAGCATACACCCATACTACGAATACTTGCAACCTACATATAAATATTCACATGTAAATACCAAGAGTACCAGTATGAAATGCGGATTTTTTTCTAAAAAAACATGTTAAATTCGGAAGAATGATAAAAAGTGCTTTATCCAAAGTATGCTCCATCGCTTGTTATACATTTTTTCCATCTTTCGGGCAATTTGTGAATACCACGCCAGTAAAAATCTTTCCCTTTTGCTGCGAACCATTCATCGAGCCATTTTTTCACATCTCCGTACGAACCAAAGCGCTGCTCAGCAAGTGCGTGACCCATCGATGCAAACAAGTGGTAATCAAAAGGAGCCAAGTCTGGTGAGTAAGCCGCATGGGATAGCACTTGCCAGCTGAGTCCTTCTAACGTGTTGCGAACCGGTTTTGCCGCATTGTCATGAAGGAAAATGAGTTTGTGTTGCCTCTTTCGGTATTCTGGGCTTTGTTCAAGCAGCGAACGGTTCAAATTAGTCAATTGTTGTTGGTAACGTTTAGTATTAACTGTTTCCCGATGTTTTAACAGCTTATAACAGACCACGGTCCTCTGGTCCCACCAAACACAGAGCATCGTCTTTCTGCCAAAGCGATTCGGTCCTACGGTTGATGTGGATGGTGCACCTAAGTCTACCCATGTTTTTTTACGTTTGGGATTCTCAAAATAAATTCACTTTTCATGCCCTGCAACTACACGATGCAAGAATGACTTCCTTTTGTACCGAGCGAGCAAAATGTCACATGTGTTCTTGCGCTTTTCCATTTGCGCTTGTCCATTTTGTCGTTCAACTCATGGAGTACCCATTTACCGGTCTTCCGAATATTTCCCATCTCTCGTAGCCGATTGGAAACAGCTTGCTGACTAACGTCCAATTGCTCGGCGAGTTGTTTTTGTGTTTACGAATCATCTTTGTCCAACAATACTTGCAATTTCACATCTACGTATTTTTTTGGCGGCTTTCCACGTTCCTTGTCTGCAACATCGAAGTCACCACTTTTGAAACGCCGGAACCATCGTGCTCACGTATCTTGTGATGGAGCATATTCACCATAAGCTTCTCGAAGTAATCGGTATGATTCAGCAGCAGTTTTCTTCAAATGAAAACGAAAAATTAATGCTGTCCGCGAATGCTCTTTGTTCGGTATAAATTTCCACACATTGAACACAACAACAGAACACTATGCACACACTTTTCCAATTTATTACTCGTACGCGTCTGACACTCGTTGATGACACAAGAAAATGGCGCAGTGTCAAACCTTTATAGCACAAACTGCATTCGTGCGCCATCTGTTGTCTGAAATCCGCATTTCATACTTGTACACCTGGTATGTATGTACCAGCCAACTATTTAGCACATTGGTAGCAAGACCAAAAGGGGTGAAAGTTCTACGAGGTTTGTTAAAGAAGTAACGGGAATTTCGTAATTTCACGTGTTGTACTAGATCGATTCGCGCGATTTTTTCGTTGTTGTGCTGATAAAATTGTCTAAAAAGTTGCTGTACTATGTGAGCCATATTGGATATTTAGTCTATTCTCTAGAATAGTGAGACTCTATTTAGTGAGAGCTGTCAAAAAGGTCACATGTGTTTTGGTAGGATCGGCGATTTTGAAAATTGATCAGAGAATTTGTATTAAATTTTGCTATAAGAATAGAATAAAGTGCAGCAAAGTTTTTCAAATGTTAAATATTGCATTTAATTGAGTCTGCTATGAGCAAAACGGGAGTTTACGAGTGGTATAAGCATTTCCAAGATGGCCGTGAAGATGCTGAAGATGACGAGCGCCCTGGACGTACCAGCACATCACAAACCGATGTAAACGTGGAAAAAGTGAAAGAAATTACCATGAATGATAGTCGAATCACAATCAGAGAAGTAGCTGATGATGTTGGCATATCAATTGACTCATGCCATGCATTTTTTTCGGAGGTATTGTGTATAAATCTCGTGGCAGTAAAATTTGTTACAATATTGTTAAATTTCGAACGAAAACGGCGGCGAATGGAAGTTCCTGCGAGTCGCTAAATGAAGTCAACAACGATGCAGAACTACTGTCCTGCATGTATGGTATGTGTCATAACAGGTGATGAAACATGGGATTATTGATATGACGTCGAAACTAAGGCTCTATCGTCCCGGTGGAGGCATTCTGGTTCGCCAAGACCAAAAAAAGGTCGACAAACGGTTGAATGTGAAAGTATAACTGCATAGTGTATATTGAGCTCTTTCCACAAGGTCAAATGGTCAATGAAGAGTACTACTTATATATGTTGAACGCCGTTTGCGTGAAGCAACCTGAAAAAAACTCCCGGATTTGTGGCGAAACTATTCATAGCTTTTGCACTATGATAATGCACCTGCTCACAATTCATTGCTTGTTTATGATTTTTGGCCAAAAATAGCACTATAATCAGGCCCTAGCCTCCATATTCACCAGCCATGGCTCCATGTGACGTTTTTCTTTTCCCAAAAATACAGAGGCTGTCGTTTTGCAAACATAGATGAGATCAAAAACAGAACGCTGATAGAACTAAAAGCTATTCCAAAGAACGAGTTCCAGAAGTGTTTCGGGGATCGAAAAAAGCGCTGGCATAAATGTGCGGTGTGTTAAAAAAATGAAAATTTTTGTTGTTTAGAAAGAATTTTATTTATTTGTCTACAACAATGTTATCCCCTTCAAAATAGTCCCTATTAAATATTATACACTTATGCCATCGCTTTTTCCAATTCCTTCCTTTTTAGTTTTTACATTTCACAAAGCTTCCTCTATAAGCAAGGTAAAATTTATCAAAATTCTACCTTATAGTGGGGCCTTTGAACGGTGAAAATTCATAAGATAGTATTGTGCAAGGTCCTACTTTGTTATTTTTTTCATATTGCAGACGTACCTACAGGTTTCGGTATAATTGAATCGAATACAGAATTAACAGAGGGTGATGAAGTTATGATTACGTGTGCTGCGTCTATTTACAATTATACTGCCGTCGAGTGGTTAGACAGAGACTATAATCCACTTTCAGAAACGGGTAAGTTTTTGGTACAATATGAAATGATATTATCTTATTGCACCTCTACAAGAATAATTATTCGTAGAATGATAAATTTACAGAACACATCACAATCACAAAGGGTCGGACGCAGTTTACTCTTCGTTCGAATCTGCATGTGAAAAATGTCCGTAAAAGCGACAATGGGAGTGATTACATTTGCAGCGCTAAAAACGAAGGTGGTTCCGTTGAACGTTCAGAGTACAAAATAAAAATGTATGGTACGTAAGAAATTCGATACCGATAATTCCTTTTATTGTAATCTGATACTATAATCGAGTTTAACGAAATAAAGTTCATATCGTTTTCAGATCCCGTCGTTCCATATTTTTTGGAAACTAATATGAACAAAACGGAGATCACCTTGGACTTGAGTACCGAAAGACACAAAACTATCATCTTCAAGTGTTATGCACGGGGAATGCCTTTGCCAAACATTACTTGGTACAAGGTAATAAAAAAATATATATGAAACGAGAATGAAAGCTGATAGGGTTTAATTGGAAATATAAATGAATTTTCTTCCCAAATCGAATAATTGTGAATAATTCGTATAAACAAGAAATCATCTAATGTTTTCAAATATATAATGCTCTCAAATATTCAATTGATCATGGTTATTCGAACTGACAATTATTGTGAATACATTTCTATACACGTATTGCTTGTACTTGATACCTACGAACAGAAACTAATATTTACGTTATGAAGCTGAAGCTTCTCTTTATCTATCCATTGCTTTTTTCATAGAAATCCATATCTTCAATCATACAAGAGTGTATACATGAAGATGATGAGAAAAAACGTATGGGAAATCAGGAATAATTTTCTTTTTCGTTTTTTATTCGTACAGGTGAATGCCAGCTAAATTATTATCAGACTGTCACTATTGCAATTCGCATTGAATCAGACCATAAGTCCCAATATTCGTTGCTTGTAGATGATACGTGCTAAATTCAGAAATTCGTCCTGTTCCGGTAGGTAGTAGATAAACGGTTTAATTTAACAAGGGGACCTCCTGGTACGTGGAACGCCGATTCGGACCAAATTTTTTGCACAGGTAGGTCGCACCCAGGGGTGCAATAGGTGCAAGTAATAGGATGCACTTTTCGGCCGTTTTCGAGATATTAAATATTAAAAATTTCTGAGTGTTCATATACTCTCTGCGTTAAATCATATTCAATAAGGGCGTGTAGCGTAGTTGGCAACGCCTCGGCTTCGTAAGCGCTGGATCGCCGGATCGAGTCCCGGCGCGGACTCATTATTATTATTATTATTATTATTATTATTATTATTATTATTATTATTATTATTATTATTATTATTATTATTATTATTATTATTATTATTATTATTATTATTATTATTATTATTATTATTATTATTATTATTATTATTATTATTATTATTATTATTATTATTATTATTATTATTATTATTATTATTATTATTATTATTATTATTATTATTATTATTATTATTATTATTATTATTGTTATTATTGTTATTACAAGGAGTTGCGGAATCCTTTTCACGGATATCCCCCAGCCTTTCGAACTGGGGGGGTATGTGGGACTCCCAAAAAAGTAGGCCTACCCACTAAACCGCCCTCTCCTTGTTGCCCTCCCCCAGACCAGGAACCATTTTGATATTACTGGGGGTTCTGTCTGTGTTCGTCCGTTCGTCATGCTGTCTGTAACCTGTCGCTTGGTTAGTCTGCTTGGTTAGTCGAGGCAGCCGTCTACGTTTTTTCGTTGCAGTATCGTCTCTGTATAGGTGGCAACTAATTGCCACCATTCTGTTGAGTGGAGCATCACCTGGACAATGTTGTCCGGGGTGATGCTACCAACAATCGTCTCAAGTTCCAGTCGGGGTCCTGTCCAGCGGTCACACACAAAAAATGTGTGTTCCGCGTCGTCTCGTTCGTGTCCGCAGTACTTACAGTCTGGCGTCCGTACTCTGTTCATGTTGTAAAGGTACCTTCGGAAGTAGCCGTGTCCGGTCAGGAGCTGGGTAACGTAAAAGTTCACGTCCCAAAACTTTCTTCCGATCCACGCTCTCAGGTCCTTTACAAGTCGTCTCGTCCAGTTGCCTGTACGTTCTTCTGTCCATCGTTGCTGCCATGCCTGAATCGTCCTGTCTCTTTCTGTCGTTGCCACGTCCTGTCGTCTCGTATCCGCGCTTCTCCCGTAGATCCTCTTTCGCTCGAAAGCTAGGAGGTCCACGGGGATTACGCCGGCTACCACCAAGACTGCTTGTGCAGAGACAGTCCGATAGGAGCAGGCGATCCTCAGCGCACCCTGTCTCTGTACCGTCGTCATTGCGTGGTAGTACTTCTTTGTCTTCAGGGCATCTGCCCAGATCTCCGCGCCGTAGAGGAGCATCAAGTGAGTCGCCGACATTAAAAGTCTCCGTTTCCCCGGTCTCGGCCCGTTCGTGTTTGCCATCAGGCGGCTTAAGGATGCCACCCTTTCGGCCGCCTTCCGGGCTGTCCGCTGTACGTGAGGCCAGAAGGTCATCTTCGTATCTAGGGTCACCCCCAGGTACTTGATTTCCCCTCTAGCCACTATCTCGTCTGTCCCGACCTTCATAGGTTGTCTCGTCAGTATGCGTTTCCTTGTGAGAAACACCAGTTCCGTCTTTTCCGTTGCGAGTTGAAGTCCGTGGTCAGTCATCCATCGTCCGACACGTCTCATCGTCTGGTTTAGTTTGTACTGTGCTAATTCTGGAGACCGCTCGACGATCACCGCCGCCACGTCATCGGCGTATGCAACGAGTTGAACATCTCGAGGGCGCTCCAGTCTCAGCAGGCTGTCGTAAATCCCGTTCCAGGAGTCTGGTCCTAGTATGGATCCTTGGGCGACCCCCGCGGTGATCTGTCTTTTCGCCTGTCCTTCGATTGTCTCGTAGGTAATCCGTCTGTTTCGTAGGTAATTTTCCACTACTCGGGTCAGGTATAGTGGAGCCCTGAAGCCGTTTCTAAGCGTCTCCAGTATATCCTCCCACCTGGCCGAGTTGAAAGCGTTCCTAACGTCTAAGGTCGCCAGAATCGCCAGAACGATTGGTCGTGCTGCGTGGCAATGTTTGTCTAAGTCCAGGAAGGAGTCGATTACTTTTTGGATCGCTCCAATCGTCGATCGACCCCTCCTGAAGCCGAACTGCAGGTCTGAAAGACCTCCGTTGGTCTGTATCAGGTCCGTCAGTCTCGGTCTCAGTAATTGTTCGTAGAGTTTACCCGTCGTGTCAAGTAAACTCAACGGCCGGTAGGCTGACGGTGTATTGGGGTCGCCCTTACCTTTGGGGATAAGTACTAGCCTCGCCTACTGAATCTTCGTCCGTGCCGTTATTGTCCGTTCTCCCACTTCGAAGACGATGTACTGGTGGTCGCTGGCCGTGTAGTCCTTAGCCACCCGCCATCGCCCTACCCGTGGCAGTATTCTCTGTATCGTCATCGTTACGTCTGGTATGGAGTCACCAAATGCTGGTCGTCTGTATGTCGGTGTGTTCCCCGTATTTGCCACCACAAGGTCTAGCCTTGCTGCCATCTCCAGTAATAATCATCCCCATCCGTTCGTCACAGTCATGCCCACTCGACCGCCCTCGCGTTGAGGTCCCCCGCGACCACGACGTCACCAGGCAGATCCCTAATTCCGTCTTCGAGGAGCGCCACCGTTCTTTCAAACTCCGCTGCGACGCAGTTCGAGGTCAGGTAGACGCTGACGTAGGTGACAACGCCGACCTTAGCCCATGCGAAGTTTTCGCCCACACCGCGATCGGTCATCTGGGATCGGGCGGCACCCCTCACCCAGATAGCAGCTGTCTCGTTTTTATTTGTGATCCCCGTTTGTGTCGTCCGTTTCCTGTACGATTCACACAGTATCAGTATGTCGGCGTCGTGTTCGTCGGTTATCTAAGGTAGAAGCATGTCCGCCGTCCTGCTCCGATTCAGGTTTCCCTGAATTACGGTGTCCATCTTCCGGTCTACTTTTTGCGCCCCTCCAGCGCAGCCCGGAACACCGCGCACCTCCCGGTTCCCGCGAGGTGCGCCACGTCCCCGTGCCCCGCCACAGAGCACAGAGGGCAAGGCAGTCTGTTTTTACAGTCCGTCGCGTAATGTCCCGTCTCACCGCATTTCCTGCAGCTTTGTATCCGATCCGTGTTCGTGCAGTCCGCCTTTGTGTGTCCGTAACCCAGACACTTGGGGCATTTGGTCATCGTCAATCGCAGTTGTAGTCGGCATCGCACCCATCCTATCCCGATCCGGCCCCGGCCCAGCAGCACCTCGGCTTCCCGCGGCTCGAGGTCGCAGACCGCCATGTACTGCTCAGCCCGGTTCGGGCCGAAGATGTGGACACCAAAGTCGCCGTCTCATCCTGTTTCTCGTCTCAGCGCCGGGATCACGTCCTCCGCAGTGGTAACGCAGTCCAGGTCCATGATCTCCAGTTGCGCCCTGGAGGTCATGGTCCTGACGCTGCCCGTGTCCCCGACCGCGTCCTGAAGTGCGCGGTGAAACTGTTCTCGTCTGTCCGTGTCTGCCTGTGTCTTGATAAGGCACCGTCTGGCTTTGGTCTTCCTTGGATCCGTCACTTGCACGTGACATTATTATTATTATTATTATTATTATTATTATTATTATTATTATTATTATTATTTACCCCTGCGGGATAGGGGTTAGTATATTCCCGAGGTAAGGTATGCCTGTCGTAAAGGCCACTAAAATGAAGGGGAAGGAAAACCCCTACAACAAACCAATTACCCCTGCGGGATAGGGGTTAGAATATTCCCGAGGTGAGGTATGCCTGTCGTAGAAAGCGACTTAAATCCGGGGGAATGAAACCCCTTACAACAAACCAATTATGAGTTACAGCAAACAAGGGAAACAGTTTACGGTGCAGGGGGGGGGATACCCCAGTACCGGCGTTGACAGGGAGTGGGCAAGCGGGCTCCCCGGCGTCGAAAACAAGCGACCGCAGTGCTATATTGGTGGGTGACTTGGCCAACGTAGCATACAAAGCAACAAGCGAGGAGAGCCCTCATCCTACGAGAACACGGGGAAACGAGGGTGATCAGAACAACAGCGCACTGATGTTGAATCTCCCTCATAACGGGACGGATATCAGTGCAAATAAGGAGCAACACGGCTCGATGGAGCAACACCGAGCAGCTCTACAGCAGAAGATCTCGGAGGCCGACCCTGTCGAGGAAGAGGAGATACGGCGCCTTCAAAGCCTTGCAAAGAAGATGATCCAGGCGACCACCAAACAGCGGAATGTCAGCATGGACATCAAACAAGGATTATAGAAGCTGGAGGAATCCTTGGAGGCCATTTCAGCATTCAGATTGAAGAGAAAGAAGATTGAAGCAGAATTGCGCAAAATACCAGCGGGAGGCAGACGACTAGCTTCACAATCTTCGAATAGAGGAATCAAAAGGTTACAACACCTAACCAGCTCAGAAGGAGGATCTCCTGTACAACGGGCGGATAGAAGACCCAAGCATGGAGAAACACAAGGTGAGTGGAAAGAACCTCGCCGCAGAAAGGAGAAAAGAGGCGCGGACAAGGCCAAGAATAGGAAAGCCAGAAGGGCTGCAAGGAATGACGAAGAAACACCGGCAACGAGGATGAAAACAACTCCACCGAAACGCCAAAGAGAGCGGAACAAGCGGATCGGGGATAGGCCGCGCGGCGAAGCCGTTGTTATCAGGCCGGAAACAGGGAAAACCTACGCAGAGATACTGAAGGACATCCGCGCCAAAGTGAACCCTGCAGACACGGAGACGGACATCAAAGCCATCCGTCAGACTCACAAGGGTGAAATTCTGCTGAAGCTAGGCAACAACCAGAAGAACAAGGACGTCTTCACCAAGGCCCTGAGAGATGCACTGGGAAATACGGGCAAAGTCACCGAGCTTATCTCGAAGATGACCCTCGAGATTAGAGACCTGGACGGAGCAACTGAAGAAGATGTGCTCGACGCCTTTGCACGCGAGTGCCGGGACAAGTAGATAATGTTAAAGTCCGAGTGCCAAAATGATTTACAGGGGCCAGAAAAGCGCTCTTATCGAGATAGGTGAAATAAAGGCAACATAACTCATCCACAAGGGCAAGATCAAAGTTGGCTGGGTCAACTGTAGAATTCGGAAACGGATATCTGTAATGCGATGCTTCAGGTGCTTAGGGTATGGGCATCAAGCAAAAAACTGTAGTGGTCCGGATAGAAGTAAACTGTGTTATAAGTGTGGTGAAACCGGTCATAAAGGCGCTAAGTGCGATAGGGAAGCGCGGTGTGTTTTGTGCGCAGACAAAGCGCAATCGTCCCACGTGCCGGGAACAGTGAAATGTGCCGCTTTTCGGAGAGCGTTGGAAAGTGCTAAAAACAGGAACCCGAAATGACAAGGGTACTTCAAGGAAATCTGAAGAGGAGCAGGGCGGCCGACGACCTCCTGACACAACTGGTGCGCGAAAAAACATGTGATGTGATTATTATCAGTGAACAATATTGTGATAAAGTGGATGCGAACTGGTACGCGGACAACCTGGACACTGCAGCCATCTGGGTCCCAAACCCCGGAAAAGGCCGAGTGGAAGATCACGGAAGAGGAAACGGCTTTGTCTGGATTAAACAGAGGGACATTTACTACGTGAGCTGCTAATTCACGCCCAATGAAGGCATCAGGCAATTTGAAGAGAAACTCAACAGCCTGGAAGACCAACTACGGGACATGGAACGAAAAATCATCGTGGCTGGAGATTTTAATGCGCAAGCGATCGAATGGGGTGTGCCGCATCCGGACGGCAGAGGCAGGCGAATGATGGAAATAGTTTCAAGACTAAGCCTCACAGTGCTCAACACCGGTTTGACTGCGACTTTCCGACGACCAGGCTACAGGGGAACGATACCGGACATTTCGTTTGCATCGGAACGCGCAGTGCCATGTGTGAGAAAATGGAAGGTGGTTGAAGACTTCACAGGCAGCGACCACCAATACATCACGTTCGAATTATTTGAAGGAGGAAATGCACCAAGGATCAACAGGGACCTACCACCAAGATGGAACGTAGCCAAAATGGACGAGAGGAAACTGCGTATAGCGATACTCAACCGACGGAGAATCTCGACGCACGTTGAAAACCCAAGTGCAGAAGAATTAATGGACGAAACGATGCAGCTTGTACTGCAAGCGTGCAGAGCATCGATGCCGAGAAAGCAGCGACCAGCAAACAAGCAGGCAACGTACTGGTGGACCGACGAGATCGCCAATCAGCGAAAACGATGCCTCCGACTGCGAAGGAAAGCAACCCGATTTCGAAGAAGGGGAGAGCATGGACCTGAATAGGATTAATAATAACAATGATAATAATAATAATAATAATTATTATTATTATATTATTATATTTTTTTTCCGAGAGGTGGTGGAAAATCTTCAGAAAGACAGAGAGGAGGGACCGCACTCCTCAGAGTGTGGGATTTGTACCCACTAATAACCACCAACCCTTTTTCCAGATGTTGTGTAACGACCCCGGAACCGCTTCCGCATTTCGTCAGGGTCGTTCTGTTCCTTTACCTTCCAGGCCTCTTCATTCTTTCCTGCTTGCTTATGGCCGCAGTCCGGCGCAAGCTGTGATTCTCTGCTCAATTCCATTCGTTGATACGCTAATGCCCTAACTGTTTTTACTGTGTCACTTCACTGTGGTTCACTGGACTCGGCACTATTTTCTCGCACCGCACTGTTCACTATGCTCGATCCCTCGAGAGTAATGGTTGCTCTCCCGCGTTGCCTCAACTGTTCTCATGACCTCTCGAACTGCGTCTACCGTGGATCGTCCTTTCCTGAAATCGAATTGTCTATCGGACAGGTCACCTGCTTATGGCCGCAGTCCAGCACAAGCTGTGATTCTCTGCCCAATTCCATTCGCTGATACGCTAATGCCCTAACTGTTTTCACTGTGTCATTTCACTGTGGTTCACTGGACTCGGCACTATTTTCTCTCACCACACTGTTCACTATGCTCACGATGTCCAACTAGTTGTTGTCTGCTCCGGCTATCACTCTGTTATTTTCTACTTGTTTCTTCTGGCGTAGAACTATTTCGGCAAAATTTGTCACCGCATCCCACTTCTCCACGCTGATCAGCATCGATGCCACTATGTTCTCTGGGGTGATAAGCCCCAGTGACTCCTCTAACCTTTCCCTCTCATCCCTTCACCGATTACACTCGAAGAAGGTGTGATGAGCGTTATCGCGTTCAGAACCCCCGTAGATACATCGCGGATTTTCCACTTTCCCCATCTTGTGGAGGTATGCGCTGAAGTAGCCGTGCCCGCACAATAGTTGGGTCAGGTAGTAAGTCACTTCCCCATGTTTCCGTTCTGTCCATGGGGCCAGATGTTTGATGAGTCTGGCTGTCCATCTTCCTCTTGCGTTACTGTCCCACATGTCCTGCCAAAGCCCCATGGTGTGATTCCTCTCCTGTTTCTTTATCTGTTGCCGATCGTGTTCAGCTCGTCGTAGGTAGACCCGTTTCTTCTCTCTCGCGAGGAGCTCGATGGGTACCACTCTTGCAATGACAAGGGCCGCCGGTCCTGATACCGTTCGGTATGCACAGGCCACTCTCAGGGCTCCTCTTCTTTGTACCGCGGCTATACGTTTCCTTCGGCTTTCTGCTTCCAGTGCGTCCGCCCAGATCTCTGCTCCATACAGGAGAATCGAGTGCGTCACCGACATTAGAAGCCGACGTTTGCTGGTCATTGGTCCTCTCACGTTTGCCATGAGACGGCTCAGCGCTGCTACCATAGTCGCCGCTTTGTCTGTCGCTTTCCTGATGTGTTCCCAGAAGGTTAGTTTGGTGTCCAGGGTGATGCCGAGATACCTCACTGCGCCCTTCGTTTCCACTTCTTCGTTTCCGACGCGCATGCATAGTATGTTTGGGATCCTCTTCCGAGTGAGAACTACTATCTCCGTCTTCTGCGTGGCTAGGCTCAGGCCGTGGTCCCTCATCCATTGGTGCGTCCGCCTCTTGACCTGATTAAGACGCCTTTGTGCCGCTTCGGGGTCTCTTGCTGTGATGACCGCGGCGACGTCGTCGGCGTATCCTATCAGGTACGTGTCGTCTGGCATTTCCATCCGTAGAATTCCATCGTACGAGATGTTCCAGAGATCCGGCCCGAGGATCGATCCCTGGGCTGCGCCCGAGGTGATGACTTTTCTCTGTTGTCCTTCTCGTGTGTCGTAGAGCAGTACTCGGTCCTTCAAGTAGTCGTCCACCATCGCGAGGAGGTACGCTGGTACCTGGAAATGTACCTTTAGCGCCCGCATCATGTCGCACTATCTTGCTGAATTGAAGGCATTCTTCACGTCGAGCATAGCCAATACCACGATCTCTCGGGAGTAATGGTTGCTCTCCCGCGTTGCCTCAACTGTTCTCGTGACCTCTTGAACTGCGTCTACCGTGGATCGTCCTTTCCTGAAACCGAATTGTCTATCGGACAGGTCACCTGCTTCCCGTATCGCTGTATGTAGTCGCGGCTTGATCATCCTCTCCAGCAATTTCCCGGCCGTGTCCAACATGCACAGTGGCCTGTAAGCTGACGGGGAGTTAGGGTCTCCTTTGCCTTTGCTGATTAACACCAGACACTGCGTCTTCCAGCGTTTGGGAAAAACTCAGCTCTTCAGGCAGCAGTTGTACATGTCGAGAAGCAGTTTCGGGCAGGCGCCTGTCACCACCTTTAACACTTCTGCCGGTACGCCGTCGGGTCCTGGGGCCTTCCTGTTCTGCAGTGATTGGACCGCGTCCATCAGCTCCTCCTTATTAAATGACGTAATGTCCTCAATCCTGATGTCAAGGTCCTCCTCGCTCCTCGGTGGGTGAGTCGGGAATAGGGTATCTACGATGTTTTTCATCCTGTTCAGGTCCATGCTCTCTCCTTCCGGGAAAGCTCCTAATTTCCGCGTCACTATCCTGTAGCTCAATCCCCACGGGTCGTTATTCACGTCCTGTATAATGGAATTCCAGCGCTCCGTCTTGCTGCGGCCAATTTGATGCTGTAGGATCTTCTTGGCATCTTTGTATTGAGCCGCGATGGCTGCTGCCTCATCAGGATTCCTTCTTCGAAATCGGGTTGCTTTCCTTCGCAGTCGGAGGCATCGTTATCGCTGATTGGCGATCTCGTCGGTCCACCAGTACGCTGCCTGCTTGTTTGCTGGTCGCTGCTTTCTCGGCATCGATGCTCTGCACGCTTGCAGTACTAGCTGCATCGTTTCATCCACTAATTCTTCTGCACTTGGGTTTTCAACGTGCGTCGAGATTCTCCGTCCGTTGAGTATCACTATACGCAGTTTCCTTTCGTCCATTTTGGCTACGTTCCATCTTGGTGGTAAGTCCCTGTTGATCCTTAGTGCGTTTCCTCCTTCAAACAATTCGAACGTGATGTATTGGTGGTCGCTGCCTGTGAAGTCTTCAACCACCTTCCATTTTCTCACACATGGCACTGCGCGTTCCGATGCAAACGAAATGTCCGGTATCGTTCCCCTGTAGCCTGGTCGTCGGAAAGTCGCAGTCGAACCGGTGTTGAGCACTGTGAGGCTTAGTCGTGAAACCATTTCCATCACTCGTCTGCCTCTGCCATCCGGATGCGGCATACCCCATTCGATCGCTCGTGCATTAAAATCTCCAGCCACGATGATTTTTCGTTCCATGTCCCGTAGTTGGTCTTCCAGACTGTTGAGCTTCTTTTTAACTTGCCCGATGCCTTCATTGAGCATGAAGTAGCAGCTCACGTAGTAAACGTCCCTCTGTTTAATCCAGATAAAGCCGTTTCCTCTTCCGTGATCTTCTACTCGGCCTTTTCCGGGATTCGGGACCCAAATGGCTGCAGTGCCCAGGTTGTCCGCGTACCAGCTCGTATTCACTTTATCACGATATTGCTCACTGATAATAATCACATCACATGTTTTTTCGCGCACCAGTTGTGTCAGGAGGTCGTTGGCCGTCCTGCTCCTGTTCAGATTTCCTTGAAGTACCCTTGTCATTTCGGGGTCCTGTTTTTAGCACTTTCCAACGCTCTCCGAAAAGCGGCACATTTCCTTGTTTCCGGCACGTGGGACGATTGCGCCTTGTCCGCGCACAAAACACACCGCGCTTCCCTATCGCACTTAGCGCCTTTATGACCGGTTTCACCACACTTATAACACAGTTTACTTCTATCCAGGCCACTACAGTTTTTGGCTTGATGCCCATACCCTAAGCACCTGAAGCACCGCATTACAGATATCCGTTTCCGAATTCTACAGTTGACCCAGCCAACTTTGATCTTGCCCTTGTGGATGAGTTCTGTTGCCTTTATTCCATCTATCTCGATAAGAGCGATTTTCTGGCCCCTGTAAATCGTTTTGGGCACTCGGACTTTAACATTATCTACTTGTCCCAGGTACTCGCGTGCCAAGGCGTCAAGCACATCTTCTTCTTCAGTTGCTCCGTCGAGGTCTGTAATCTCGAGGGTCATCTTCGGGATGAGTTCGGTGACTTTGCCCGTATTTCCCAGTGCATCTCTCAGGGCCTTGGTGAAGACGTCCTTGTTCTTCTGGTTGCTGCCTAGCTTCAGCAGAATTTCACCCTTGTGAGTCTGACGGATGGCTTTGATGTCCGTCTCCGTGTCTACAGGGTTTACTTTGGCGCGAATGTCTTTCAGTATCTCTGCGTAGATTTTCCCTGTTTCCGGCCTGATAAGAACGGCTTCGCCGCGCGGCCTATTCCGGATGCGTTAGTTCCGCTCTCTTTGGCGTTTCGGTGGAGTTGTTTTCATCCTCGTTGCCGGTGTTTCCTCGTCATTCCTTGCAGCCCTTCTGGCTTTCCTATTGTTGGCCTTGACCGTGCCTCCTTTCTCTTTTCTGCGGCGAGGTTCTTGCCATTCACCTTCCGTTTCTCCATGCTTGGGTCTTTAATCTGCCCGTTGTACAGGAGATCCTCTTCCTGGGCAGGTTAGGTGTTGTGATTCCTCCATTCGAAGATTGTGAGGCTAGTCGTCTGCTTCCCGCCGGTATTTTGCGCATTTGTGCTTCAATCTTCTTCCTCTACACTCTGGATGCTGAAATGGCCTCCAAGGATTCCTCCAGCTTCTGTAATCCTTGTTTGACGTCCATGCTGACATTTCGCTGCTTGGTGGTTGCCTGGATCATCTTCATCGCCAGGCTTTGAAGGCGCCGTATCTCCTCTTCCTCGACAAGGTCGGCTTCCGAGATCTTCTGCTGTAGAGCTGCTCGGTTTTGCTCCATAGAGCCGTCTTGCTCCTCATTCGTACTGATATCCGTCCCGTTATGAGAAGAGTTCAACATCAGTGCGTTGTTGTTCTGTTGACCCTTGTTTCTCCGTGTTCTCGTAGGATGAGGGCTCTCCACGCTTGTTGCCTTGTATGCTACGTTGGCCAAGTCATCCACCAATGTAGCACTGCGGTCGCTTGTTTTCGACGCTGGGGAGCCCGCTTGCCCACTCCCTGTTTACGCCGGTACTGGGGTATCCCCCCCTGCACCGTAAACTGTTTTTCTTTTTAGCTGTAACCTATAATTGGTTTGTTGTAGGGGGTTACCTTCCCCCGGCTTTTAGTCGTCTTCTACGACAGGCATGCCTTACCATGGAAATATTATAACCCCTATCCCGCAGGGGTAATTGGTTTGTTGTAGGGGTTTTCCTTCCCCTGGATTTTAGTGGCCTTTTACGACAGGCATACCTTACCTCGGGAATATTCTAATCCCTATCCCGCAGGGGTAATTGGTTTGTTGTAGGGGTTTTCCTTCCCTTGGATTTTAGTCGCCTTTTACGACAGGCATACCTTACCTCGGGAATATTCTAACCCCTATCCCGCAGGGGTAATAACAACAACAATAATAATAATAATAATAATAATAATAATAATAATAATAATAATAATAATAATAATAATAATAATAATAATAATAATAATAATAATAATAATAATAATAATAATAATAATAATAATAATAATAATAATAATAATAATAATAATAATAATAATAATAATAATAATAATAATAATAATAATAATAATAATAATAATAATAATAATAATAATAATAATAATAATAATAATAATAATAATAATAATAATAATAATAATAATAATAATAATAATAATAATAATAATAATAATAATAATAATAATAATAATAATAATAATAATAATAATAATAATAATAATAATAATAATAATAAGTCCTCGCCGGGATTCAATCTGGCGATCCAGCGTTTACGAAGCCGAGCCGTTGCCAACTTCGGTACGGGCCCTTTTCGAATATGATTTAACGCAGAGAGTATATGAACGCTCGGAAATTTTTAATAATTGATATCTCGAAAACGGCTGAAAAGTGCATACTATTACTTGCACCTATTGCATTTCTGAATGCGACCTAGCTATAAAAAAAATTTGGTCCGTATCGGTGTTCCAGGTTCCTGGAGGTCCCCTTGTAAGATATATTTTTCATTAGACGAGTACATTTGCGTTGACAAACTTGTACAGTACAAAACTGATTCTTTCAGGAAGATCTATCACATAAAAAACGTGCAATTAACACTATATCGGGCTTGATAGTCGCTTCCTCGCTAGCGTATTTCAGAATTTCATGCATATTTTGGTTAGATTGCGTTAAAAATAAAGATACTACTTGTCGTTCAGATTATGAGAATTCAGACGCAATCATGAAAAGCGTGGCTCGGCATATACTTTGAATAGAAATTTCGATGTACGACATAAGAGAATGCAAATCTTTGTTAAAATCACTAGATCAACCTATCAATATGACTGAAATCATGAACAACAATAAATACATTTTTATAAATAAACAAACCTGGACATTTTGTTTAATTGATACATTTCAGTGGTAAACTAATTGATAACATTGCAACTCGACTAGCATATAGTAGGACAAGTACTTTCATGTGCCAAGGTTTGGATTAAGTGGGTGAACACTGAATTTCACCAGCATAAAATATATATTCAGAAATATGAAGTTAACGAAAACAGATCCACAATGAAAAGTAAAAGAAACTTGTGTCAGAGAACAGATGCATTTCCACCGGCGCAGAAAAAAATAGTTCGTGATGGAGATCGCGAGAAATTTTCGGAGAACATGATAAAGTCTAGGATGGAATCTAGGCAGCCCAGGAAAGAGTCTATGATGGACAATGGGATTTGATCCGATCCTATTGTTTCTCATTAACAGCTGCATACACGTATTTCGTTAAGTAAAATATTGGACATTCAAAACAATATTACATGTATATTAACCTGTATGCGCTATCTCACTGGACGCGGTTGCGAAGTTGGAGATCCGTAGGAACCGATCACTTGGTTTGACAATTTGCATATAATAATGATCATTGTAGCCATGCGAACTACGATACAAGCGACAAAAAGAAACACCGCATTCGTGAATCTTGTGTTTATTACTCATAATTTTATCACAAGATTTACAAACACGGTAAGTCTCACTGTTGGATAATCAGCTGGCGCACGGCGATCGATATTCGCCGTGCGTCGACCTGTTGCTGTGCTCAAGCACACGTCGTTCGGTTGAGCCGAAGATAGCCGAGGCAGGGCTTCGCGAAGCCGAGGATGTGCCTCGTTGGCACGCCGCGTCGAGCGATAGGATGTCTCTCTCGCTTGACTTCGGTTTCGATCACCGGCTATCTCGCTCAACTGACTTCAGCGCTCAACGTTAATTTCATATTCCGCAGCCATATTGAAAATTCAGTGACTTTTGCGACAACATCGAGGAACAGCGCACCACGATCTTGGACTTTTCTCGTTGGCTTTTCGCTCAGGACGCTCTCATCACGCTCAACAGGACTCAAAATCAGGTACGAGTACGTTGCTATAATTTACCGCAAATTCAATGGTAACGAGGAGTTGCATGCTCATCGGTACATCTACATTTTTGGCCTCACTTTTTGGCGGCATTGCAGCACATGTCAAGCCACATTTTTCTCACCATAATTTGCCGGTATAATTAATATAATTATGCAGGTGTACTATATTCACTGTACTTTTCCCCAGAATATCTGCTGGAAGAGTACAGGGGCTATACACTGCTCATTTTGTGCATCCTCACTATGTGTTGTGTAGTGCTACGCAGTGCTGCCTGCGTAGCTGGTCTCATACGTATAGAGTACTCAAGCAATTTTATTGCAAGTGCTCTCATTTGTTCGCTGCAATCTCTCTGCATTAAGCTGCAGAGAGCTTGCTGTGAACTATAATACCACCTTACGCACTCATACATCTCACTGCGTTGTACGCTCCGCAGCACTGACTGCGGTGCGTACACCGCTCTCAGTACTCACAGCACACAATTAATATAATTGTGTGCTGGTTCTCAGCTCATGCACTCAAATGCAGTTTAATTAATTAAATTCAGTTTTCTAATTCTCAAATTTTTGGTGTATTTATTTTCATTATTTTGTATTTTTCTAAATTTAGTATATTTTGTGTTTCTTTACATATTTAAAACAACTGTTTTAAAATGTATTATTACAGTATGTGTGCGGAAAGTAATAAACCACTTTCTCCAAATTCCATCTACTAGTCTGGTTTTATTTCCACCCTGTTGTAAGTGAAGTCTCATATCTTTCCAATATATTCACAGGTTCAAGATCTGTCAAACAACACCATCGGACGGATTTCTCAAACACTCGCAAATAGATTTTCGTAGCTGTTGCACCTTATTGCGGTTTACCAACGGTTTTAAATAGTTGGCGAAACACAAGGGATTGTAGAACATTCGTCCACAATCGTCGCATGACTTCTCGCTATTCACAGCAGGGGGCACTGTTTGACTAGCACCCGCCACCGGGCCAGGCACGGGCTCTTTATCAGCCGTTGGGACTAAGTCTGTGATACAGGGCAGCACACTGAAGCATCATGAATACTTACTCGTGCAACGATGCTCGAATTCACGATGATAAGATTTATTGCACGGTATACAATAAAATTCTTACCACCTGCTGCGCACATTAGGTTGGTGATTGGCGAATAGTGTTTTAAATAGCACTATACGCTATATTAACAACCTCAGATGGCTCCTGCATTACGAAAGACGTTTGTCCATCAAAAAGTGGGGGTACACCTGTACTGAGTGACTCCCAGTCGTATACCACGATAGCAATCCTCAAAGGCATGAGGTATCTTTGGAAATTTGTTATTTCCGGAATACCACAGCCTTCTAGAGGTATTTGCACACCAGCCAGCTGAACAAGAGCTCGCGCTTTTTACGTTGGTCGAGCGACCATGCCGTAAATGAGTCCAAGCTATTTCCGAGTCTTTGCTACGTTCGCGTTTATGTACGTTGTTTGCAAAAGCTACAATGATCGAGCACGGAAAACACAAATTATCCCCATTTTGTATTATACAAACCACGGATCGACTCTTCACCATTGACACTCGGAGCCGCCGACCAGTAGGCACGGCTACATACGTAACGGTGAATCGCAACGTCTCAGAGGCCGCGAGAACCCTCGAGCTCTGATTCACATCACACATCAAAGCCCATAGGGCTTCATCAGTGAAGCATCAGTGAATGAATCATCCCCGACTATACCATCCGCGTGATAGTAAGGTATCACACGGGTGCGAATAATCACCGCATCTTCGTGCAGGTCAATACCTTGCTCATGAGGCGGTGATGACTCGGGACTATCGGGGATATTCGCGACCTCGTGCACGACAACAGGCGCGACAAATTGTGGCTGATCATCTATTAGAAAATGAATGTTATTAATTCATCTTCATAGAATAATCTAATACTAAATATTTTTTAATTATTTTTACTTACCATCATACGAGTCATCCGCGGACTCCGTATACGCCTCGTCTATATTTAGAGGCATCCGCGCAACCATCACTGGTTCTTCTTCTTCCTCTATCCCCGGCTGTTCAGGATCCGGGCTAGCCGGGCTGCTGAGGACATCATCGTCGTCGGTGGAGCTGTCGCTGTCGTCTTTCTCCTCCTCATCCTCCTCTATAGCCTCATCATCGGCGTTTCTTGAATGATCGGGTTCCTGGTTGTCGTTATCATCATCATCACCAGCGATGGAGAACATATCGTCGTCGTCACCGTCGTCTATCGACACGCCCGACATTGAGGCGTCGTCGTCATCGTCGAGGTTAGGTGATGTCGTGCACGACGACGGTGATGCCAAGCATGAGTCGACGCTGGAAGATCCAGCGTCGTTCTCGGTGCTACTTGACGCAAATAGCGAGTGCATAGCTGTAAAGAAAAAAAAAAATTTAGTGTCTTTAAAGAAAAACATTTTGTTTTTCACTCTTTTGTTTTTTACTTTTTAATTTCGCCACAATATTTTTATTATTTTTTCAAATATTGAATTAAACACATTGCCACCGCTAACGAGTCTACGAAGCAAGTTTAACTTTGATTGATTAACGGAGAGTGTATTCATTTTTGCGAGCTAGAGTGAAAGTGGATTAAAAATTAATTCACTTTTCGTCAACCAATTAAAGTAAAACTCGGTTCATACCCTCACTGGTGTCGACAATGTACTTTATTACATTTTTTGAAAAATATTACAAAAAATTTGTAATAAAAATTATTTTTACGGTTTTAAAAAAGTACAAAATTAAACCACTTTCAGTCAAGCGATCAAAGTAAAACAATAATACAATTTTTAAATAATAAAAAAATATTTTTCTTTTTTATTATTATTTCTTTTTTAAATATTTTTCTAGATTAAAAAAATAAAATACAAAAGAGCGAATAACAAAAGATAATAAAAACCCCAATTTTTCCATACAAATACTCTATAGCTGAACACTGAAGGGTGGTTTTACATGGATGAGTATCTTAAAACAAATGAGCGAGTAAAAATAAAAATTTATCGTCTTTAAAGAAAAACGTTTTGTCTTCACTCTTTTGTATTTTTTATTAAAATTTTTTATTTCGTTTTTAAATTCGTTTTATTAAAATTTGTTAATTTCGTAAAAATATTTTTACTATTTTTCAAAAATTGATCAAAATACATTGCCAACACCGACGAGTTTATGAACTAAGGTTTACATTGATTGATGAAAGTGTATTAATTTTCGCGCAGCAAAGTGAAAGTGGATTAAAAATTAAGCCACTTTTCGTCAACCAATTAAAATAAAACTTGGTTCTTGACGAGTTGACACTCACAATGTATTTTATTATTATACATTTTTTAAAACAATAATAAAATTATTAAATTACAAAAATTAGTTTTTATCTTCTACTCGCTCAATCATTTTTAGATTGATAAATATTTAAATAATAAAATAATATTTCAATGAAATAAAAAATACAAAATGAAAGTGAAAAAGAAAAAAACGCATAAGAAAACTTTTTTTCTGTTAAGACAATAAATTTTTTTTCAAATTGTCCTCACCATGGCGATTTTCGACGGCCATAATCAACTCGTTTAGCGGCCTGTATGAGAGTCCACCGTGATTCGCCAGATGAACAACCACATGTTGTTGCACGAAACCGGGTGCTCGCTGTAGCGGGCCACTCACGTAAGCCGCGGTAATTGATCCTGCATCACCACGCAGCAACACTTCACTGAAGTCCGCGAGGAGACGCTGGAACGTAAAGTCCGCGATATTTACGAACCAACGCTCTGTAAAGCGCCGCACCAATCGCGGTTCCCGACGTATGAATACGCGAGCCGTTGCGCGCACTACGGACAGAAGAACACGTCTACGTGAATCCATTTGAAAAAAAACCCGAAATAACGATGCTACACTGTCAGGATGATAGTTGTAGAACGTTTGAACGGTGAATAATACGAGAACTACGGTTTCACGCAATTTTATACTTTAACTTGAATACCCCCTCTGCCCTCCATATATATTTTGACTTCACCATAAATGCAGAAATCGAGGAAAAATTTTGAAAGATAGCAACCTTGAGTCCCTGTACAGTGACAAAGTGTCTTCACAGGGGTTGGGGGCTACACACAGCCGTGCATTATTTCTTAAAGATAGTTTATTTCGTACTACCTCTTTGGAAAGGCTGTAAACATGAACTCATGCACGCCTACCGTTTTCTCTAACAAGTTGCATTGTCTAAACAGACACTCTTACAACGATAACTCTGCTTCAGTGGCAACCAGCGTAGGCGCCTACTATTTTTTAAAGATGATTTAATTCGTACAATCACTTTGGCTAGGGTGTAAATATGAAGCGCTACACTCCTTCCGTTTTTCTAAGTAAGCTGTATTGTCTAAAACAGACATTCTTCATTTACATTTAAATATGCACTTTTGGTATCTATTTACAATACGGTAATACGAAACGTCTGCCGTTTTTATACTAGACTGCATTGACAAAATAGACAGTCTCCATTTATATATACACTAGTATCATACCCGGCTTCGCCCAGGTTTATTTTTAGTATCGTTACCTTAAATAAAACCAAATACTATGATTTTCAAATAGAATTTGTATTTATTGAACGTTTAAACATTATCATTGAAGTATAGTTTACCAAAGTGAATCCTTCAACACCTGTGTATAAACAATATTTTTTGTTGACTTATTTTCATCTGCCAGCACATATAAGTTTTTAGGTGTCTCCGCCCGTGACATTGCCTTGACTGTTTACTGCTTCACTAAAATGTGAATTGCATTTGAAAATTCATGTCAAACAAAAACAGACATTTCCGTTCACTGTATCATAGTAACCTTTCCTTTTTTTAAAAAGCGCAAGCTATACCTACTACGAAGAATAACTTTGCTTTTTTAAAAATAAAAATTAAACGACAAAACGACTCGCATTCTATGAATGTGGATGCGAATGGCGAAAATTCCAATGACGACTACGACGACAACGACGGCGGCGATATACACCCTGGGAATACTTCTTCAAAACGTCGGAAAGCAGAAGTAATAAAATTATTTGAAAAGTGGATAAAGATTTAGAACAAGCTGTACAACGAGCGGTGAAAGATGGCTTTCGAAAAAGTGTACTATGATCCTTCGCATCCAGCTGGATACGCTGGTGCGCAACGTTTAATCAGTAGCAAGAATAAAGGAGACACCGTGTATGACTGGCTCACTCAGCAGGATACTTATATCATTCATAGACCCGTACACCGTGTCTTTCCACGACTGTATTACAACGTTACAACTATTGACGATGTCTGGGAGGCCGATCTTGTGGATCTACGTTCATTGAGTAGCTATAACGACAACGTCTCCTACCTGCTTATGGTAATTGACGTTGTCAGCAAATACGCCTGGGTCGAACCCTTGCAGGACAAAACTGTGCGTGAAGTAACAAAGTCATTTAAACATATTCTCGAGCGTAACGATGGTCGTAACCTGTTTCACTACAAACCGACCGTGGCAAAGAATTCCTCGGTGGTCAACTCCAAAAATTTTTCAAAGACGAAAACCTACAATTTCGCGTTGCTCGTAATCCTGATGTAAAAGCCTCCATTGTCGAGCGGTTTAATTGCACTCTCAAGGAACGGATGTGGCGTTACTTCACACATCGTAATACTCATCGTTACATCGATATACTACAACAAATGGTTTATGCGTACAATCATGCTGTACATTCGAGCATTAAAATGCAGCCGGCCGCCGTAACGCTATATAATGCCGATACAGCGGTGCGCAATATGACAATTAGTGCCATAAAGCGACGTGAAAAGAGACGTTTCACAACATATGGTAAATACAAACCCGGCGATTACGTTCGAATCAGTAGAACTGAAGGCACCTTCCAAAAAGGTTACGAGAAAAATTGGAGTGAAGAAATTTTCCGTATCAAAAAGTTTTCCATAGACAGGGCTTGTATGTGAATGCGTTGTACGATTTCGAAGACGAAACTATCGATCGTTTCTTTTACCCCGAAGAATTGACGAGTGTTCAGGAGAAGCGTATGGAGCAGAATAAAGAATTCAAGATTGATCAAGTTTTACGGACAAAGGGACACGGTGCGAAAAAACAAATTTTCGTGAGTTGGGTGGGATATCCGGCAAAATTTAACTCGTGGATAACAGCATCAAACGTTCACGGTCTCGAGTAAATGAAATTTTGTCCAAACGATGCATGACGAGGATAATTTTTTTCTTGTTCTACCGAGCCACAGCAGTATGAAGTATTTTCCCAAAAATAGTACAACATATTTTATAACTCAATTGCCACGTGAAATATCGTTAAAGGGTCGTTGGGTTGTGGGCTTATCGGAAATTCATATACCCTGTACAATGACGCATTTACAAGAAGCAGATACGATAATCGGTTGGGTGGCTTGTGAGAATAAAGGAGTTACTACAAACCGATTACCTTGAGGTTTGTACAAAAATCACGAGGAAATTTTGGAAAATATCAATGATTTACCGGGACTGCGAGAAGCAGGCATAAAAATTGTAAATGTTGAAAGGGCCAAAGGGTACGTTGCCCTTGAGGCGATACCGAGGCCGATTGAATTCCGTTGTGCACTGCCGCATAATTATCAGAAACTTGAAGCATGAAGCGTGCACTTAGAAACCGAAGCAGTCTTGAAGAAATTCTGGAATAGTAGTATGCTTGTCGAAGAAAGAGATAGAAGTCTTTTTGATGCAGAAACCGGAAGAAGCCTGAGTGAAGTGGGGCGGAAGACGGAAGGGACCGAACGTCTAGAAAGATAGGCTAGACGTCTCCCTACTAACTAAAGGCCTCTCGACGACTCTTAGAAAACTATAAACTTTTCTGAACATAACCTAAAAATTATGGACTTTAACAAAAAAATTTGTTTGCAAGTTGTTAGTCTTGATCGGAGAAATTAAAAAAAAAATAGGTCGGCTATCTTAACATCGCAATTTGGAATTCTGGACCAATAATTTTTTTTTAACGCCCTCCTTCGAACCCTAAATGTTTCACTATACTTAAGATTTGATCGCGGCAGTATTTTTCAAGATAAATCAGGTGTAAGATTAAAATGGGACACCCGGTATACATAACGCGCGTATATATATATATATATATGTGCGTGTGTGTGCAAAATTGCAATAGATATATCTCAAAAACGAGTTACTCGATCATCCTGGAACTTTGCATACGAATCAGGTCGTAATCCTCTGCCGTTTTCGCCCAAATCGGTGACGGGTATCTCATTTTATGGTTGTTTAAATTTTTTGAAAAAGGAGGTACACTGCCTAGCTTTTGCAAATTTTCAGCTATCGAATTAAAACTTTAGGTGTTTAGACTTTATGAAATTTGCAATTTTAATACCACTTCTTCTATGAGGAAGCCAGAATTGAGATAACTGATTTCGTAGGGCAAGTGTCTGAGTCATTGGTTTAATTGCGGAATATTGTCAAGTGGTTGACTTGGAACATTAATTATTTTAGTGAGTAAGCTATTTTCGGAGCCATAATTTGAGCTATCGAGAAAACGGGAACCGAGCACGCTACGTCTTGTTGCTTCACGACCGTGCTTCGGAGCTTGTTGACTTTCCCTTTAAAATATTATGCTGTCAATAAATTCATTATTTCATTCCCGCTTCTCAGCTGATACGTGCAATATACTTTGCGAAACGCGTGCCTAGAAAAAACGTTTCACAAGATGAATTTTATTAAAACGCAAATGAAATTCGTCTCGTGAAACATTCTCTTCCACGCGGCTAGCGTCCAGCCAGCAGGGGCACAAGCTTTTGTGACCATCCGGTGACATTTGTATGCTTAGGTGGATAAAATACGTTTACAGTATATAGTATGTTCTATGTAAAGTACAATTACATTGAATACAAGTAAACCCTAAATCCTGTCTACGCTGTACTTGCTGTCATATAGTTAACTGTATGACTGAACCCAAATCGCCTATTCCAGATAGCCGCGGTAATTCCCCCCGAAAAACAATGTTACACTCATCAAATTGGAATAAACCCCACCTTACATCCACAAACCAACGTGACTTGTGAAATGCAATCAGTTAGTTCACAATGATACATGATACCATGCGGCGATATGTATACCGTTTCAGAGCATTTTTTCATTCCTTTGTTTGGTTTCCCGTTTCAAAATATACCAGACCTCTAAATTTGCCCTGGCCGTCAACATCGATCAATACCACAGAAATATGTTTAATACTGCCACATTTCGCGAACCCAATTAATCTCGAGAAAAAAGGAGTATCTAATTATGTTTAACTAACACTTCAAATATGTGTTTTGAGAGAAGACCGTTTTAATAACTGGTACGAAAAGCAGTAAAGAATAAAAAAGGGGATATCGCGTTACTTGAATAGTTTGATAAGAAGGGAGATTCGTTGTTATTAGTTTACTTTTATCTACACGACAACGCTATTTGGATTGTACGTTTTCTAACGCATTTGAATGTTTATATAGGACGACACAAGAATCAGAAACAACGATCAATATATGTGCCTCCATGAAAATCAGGAGCTTCACATAAAATACTTGCTCGATAGAAACAGTGGAAGGTATACCTGCAGAGCGGAGAATCGTTTTGGAGAATTGAAGAATTATGAGATACTGACAATTAAAGGTATGGTCGAGATTGTTAATTGAATATATACACAGGCATGCACCCGCAGCTTCGCCCTTGAAACCGTTGAACTAACTAATATAAGCCTTTATAGATGTCCAGGAATCAGAGCGCCCAAACCCTTCAGACTAGAAATGCCATTCACAAACTTTTTTTGTGCAGAAATTGTCGTATTTGACATAAGCATACCGTCTGTAAGTTGGCTACTGTTCGCCTCGTACATAGAGATGATGAAAAAGAAGCCGATATCTAGCGTGTAACCCTGGCGAGTTTTATCATGAAAGGTCTGACTATAAACTAACTCTCGGCTAATGAAAAGTTCAGTCTAAGCCAACGGTTAGAGGTCGACTCATCTTTAACGACCTGTCTTTTACCTGAACCTTCAGAAGTTCTTAAGCGATCATTAGATTTCAGAAATGAGATTGTATAGCTTGTTGTACGGTGAAGCTGTACATTAAACTACCAGCTAACATCCTTTACACCCGTTATATATCAACACATACACCCACACTACTGTCAATAACAGAGAAATATATCTTACCGGCACTAATTGCATTTGGCAGGGGCCTACCTTCGATATATGTAAGAACTAAGTTACCGATCGTGTCGGTGTTTGCAAGCACTCAACTTATTTACATGTTCCCGCATATAAACTCCGAGCTTCAAACACAGTTCGATTTTTGATATACAACCATAATTTAAAATTTGGTACTAATCAACTGGTTGGTTTTCAGTCAAATTCCTTTGAAACCTCTCAAATTGGACTCTGAATCAGTCGGATATTAACCCTCAACTACATCCTTATTTTTTGTCTATGCTTCTATATCTCTCGGTCGAAGTGATGCAAGACTTTTAATGTTAAAGAAAAAATCGGCATACTGGAATGCATCAAATCTTTCAGAAAAAATAGTTTTCAATAATAGTTGAAAAAGTTATTTCCATAGAGAAAAATAAACAGCATTTTAAAAATCATATCTTTATGATAAAAAACCTAATGACAAATGTAAGTAGTGTTTAGAAATGAAGAAAACATGAACTTTAAGAGAAAAAACATTACAGTGGTTCATTCCAAGAAGTATAATTATTTGAATAGATGAGCATGTGATATTTTTAACTTACCGAATATCGTGCTCGAAGTATCAGACACAATTGAACTGACGATATGCGTCGATCGCAGAGGAAAGCCTCTATCACCCGCGCCCAATAGCAATTCTGCAATACTAACCGCACAAGAGTAGCAACCGACTAAACTTTTTGATATCGTCACCCGGATACACGAATTTATTTGAGAGATAAGATCAACCATACACCGAATGTAAAATCTACTCAGCTTAGTATTGGGTCAGTTTGCGCGGTGAATTCATTTTCCCTGTGAGCGTAAATGGGCTAAAAGCTTTTCTTCAATGAGTCGCGGAGGTAATATTTATCTTATACGAATTTATCTTAAACGAACATGAAGAAAGTTACGTTATTCACTTATTATCACATTATATCAGGCAGTTATAATTATTATAGAAAAAATTAATCACAAAATATTGAATACTTTTTCCCTCGATTTTCACAATTTTTGTGTCCAAAATTTTGTTTGTACATTGCCACGATGTGGCTTGCTACATTTTTGTCCTTTTAAAAACATCCGTACAAAGCTCTATACATGGTTAAAATTTTGAAGCTTGTACCTTTTTTAACAGAACTGGAACAACGTAGAGGAAACTTCAGAACAAATAGTTGCGTGCAATGATCATACCTACTACAGACTAATAATCGACGTTTGATGCAAATCGATATAGAGCGATTCCATACCAAAGTGTCCGGATTCAGGGATTTAGTTCCTATTTGCTTAATTGATTAAAACTCTTCTTGAATAAAGTATTTCACAAAAAAAAATGGAGACACGTTAGTTTTATTCGTACAAAACAATTTTTTAGGGAAATTATGGTAAATGTAATTTTATTGAAAAATTTGAGAGTATTGAAAAACATTAATATTTCGGGTTCCATTTATAGCACAATTTATGAAGTACTTGGAAAATTGTAAATTTCTAATCGAAATAATTTTAAAGTTTACTATTTTTTCACAAAAATTTCTCAATTTTTTCGTTACAAATTTTTTTCAATCAAATATTTATTTCATTCTGTAGCATATACACTTTACTCAGGATAACGTTTCTAAGGATCTCACTGAGGTCGACATCGAAGCGTCGAAAAATACATTTTGGTAAATAAAGTGTATTTTTTAAATTTTCAAATGTAATTATGAATGCCGAATCTTATGTCAGGGCTAATTATTAATTTTTGTATTAAATTGATGCAATTCAATTCTTCAATTTTTTGCTGCAACCGCGCATACGTACATTTGTTGTTATTCCTACCAGTAGTGCTTATCTATTTTTTGTCATTGCCGAAAATCGTTAAAAAAAAACATTTATTTAATTAAGCTCACCATCACCAGACTACTTCGGTTCCAGCACATTCTGGCTCAAAACAGAGATAAATAATTACTATTCTCGCGATATGTCCCTGCGTATGTAATCCAGGACATAACACCGAGATATAAGGAAAAGATTTTGTTTTTTCAATCTGCTAATTATAGCGAATTTAAAAATATGTTGGTGATGCGTCATGAGTTTTATTTTGTACAACAACCGTAATTCTTTCATTAAACTATAGAGTGCAAGCTAAAATGAAATAATTTTATTTGTGGCAATGGCAGTATCGATTTTTACTACCGAACAAACTTTTGAGTTTGACATTCGATGGGCTTACAATAATGAACTACCCGCAAAGCTGTCAATTTTTTTCCACAGGCTTATAATCCATCAATCTTGAAGTATAAAATAGTGGTAATGCTAAATATGTGAAATGTTATTGTATGATAATGAGTGTGAGTAAGTTTGATGTATCCATAATGGTTCACATAAAATTATTCAGAACTCTAACAACTGAAAACTATCTGATGCGACAGAGCACTATAAGAGAAATTGATAAGTGCGCAGAGTGAGCACCTAGCCAGCCTGAGTAACACATAATAAATGGCAATGAATGTAGTGCTCTGTGCAGTAAACGTGTATTGTTTGAGTATGTTTAATCTGTCGACCGATAGCAGGTCGATGCATTCGTACGTAGCATGTCAAGTGACAGATGCGAATAGTAAGGTTAAGGATCCTGGTGACAAGTATAAATAATTAAATGCACTCAGTATGTAACAATAATAGATTCAATGTTTATTTAATTAATTAACACTGATTGCATAAAATACCTGGTGGATACATAAGAAATGTAATTTGATTTGTTCTGGCCTGTGTGTTGATGTACTGGCGGTGAGTAGGTTCTCAGGCCTCTGAGTTGACTTGTTGATTCCGTGTGGTTGATCCTGGTGATAAGGTCTGATTGTAGAGCTCTAGTAAAGCCACACGGCAGGCTGGTGAGTGTTCTGACGCCAATGAACGGTGCGAGGCAGAATGGCGTCTCTGCTGCCAACGAACGAACCACGCCGTTGACGTTTATGTGAGTGCTGCACTAGTCCTGTTGGTTTGCTGTGATTTGTACTGACACTGATTTGACACACGGGTGATTTGACCAAGAATGTAATAAACTATAATACTGAATGCATACTAAAGTGAGTGGAACGACTGAATATCTCTGTGAGTTTACGCGGGAACGTGTAGCGCGAGCGACTCTAGTGAGAACAATGCCCCATCCGTCGACCACAAGGCACAGTTCGACACAGATTCCAATTTCCGGAAACACCATAAGCCTGCCACCGTTCAATTTAGTCAATTTAGAAATGTTCAGAAGATTGAGGCACATTTATGGTCAATAGGGTATTTATAGGCAAATTATTAATGTTCCTGGGCCCGTCAATACAATGGTAAAATAGCCTCGCAAAGAATATTGACGACGATCACTGTATCAATATGCACATTAAACGCATATATCTAGTTATTGGCACGGGTAATTGAGAAATGCACGATAAAAGTGTGATTGTTGTTTTTGGTATTATCTTCATTACCAAATGGGATCACAATTTACGAATCTTATTCGAAAGAAGTCTTGTTGCTCAACAGCACACACTTCTGTGGGATGAAGAATAACATTCACGAATTACACCAAGCATACACAATGTTTCACAAAGTTTGCTTTTCGATGAGCATGCCGAAGAGCTCTCTTTTCCGTGCATTTATTTGGGTTAATTTCGTTGCTTTCGACATGAGGTACCAGTAACACCGTTCGTGATTACATGAAGCGAGCTTAGGTGGTCTGACCGTCGAGCCACCATACCATTTGTATAGGAAAATTATGAGAATTCGGTAAACGATTTTGGCAACAAACCGAAGACGTACTGTTGTGCCGCGGAATATTCCACTCCGTATTTAGTATATTCGGGAATATTCCATAGTAAAGAAACATTGGAATTCGTTCAAGACAAGAAACGAAGTCCAATGCCCGATCGTATGAACGACCCTAAGAACGCCGACGCAGCATGAGCGACTCGCTTGGCGTTTGGCGATAGGCTAACGCTAAAATTGCGAATTAAGGGATTTTCGTGAAGACAGTTAGCAACTGCTTTACGAAAAGACAGTATTAAATTAGATTGAAAAGAAAACGTTTGGTTCCTCGTGTAATACTCGAAACAACGCATTATTGTACTTCTTACTTTGATATATAAATAGGCAACGGAAAGTTACCGTTGCTTATAATAAATACTTCCTTTTATATAAATTCGCGTTTCCATCTTTTTCTCGAGATCCATCTCCTTATCGGCAAACGATCCCAAAAAATAATATTTTTAATATTATACCGACTACCGAATAATCCAATTACTCGGTACCGGCATAACATTTGGTGGCAGCGGTGGGATATGCCGAAGTTAAGTGATTCGTGATTTATTAGGACAAAAGTGTTTTGGACAAAGTTAAGAATACTCTGAAGTGACGACTACGGTGCGTGCAAGGACACCAGTGTAGTTCGTGAAAACCCGACTAATCTAACGCGATGACGCAAAGTGAACGTCGGTGCGGGGTGACGTATCGGTCAACCGTTTAAAGTCCCGATTGACGGTATCACGTCAAGTCGCGGAAAAACGCACAAAGTGTGCAACCGAGTACGCACAGCAGCTACTCGAGAAGAAGCCGTCACGCAACCATTGGCGACGCACCAAGGACGAACCCAGGAACCAACGAAGAAACGGGTCAACAGCGTCAGGAAGGACGACAAGGACCATCGACCGAACAGAGATACAGGGCAACAAGTCGGCAACAGTATGGAAAGGACAATCTTCCAGATCATCTATCTGTAAGTGGCGGTTACATTATACTTATACATATAGCCGATAAACTAAAGCCAGATAGGACAAATATTTTGAAATTTTGAAAACAAAATTAATAATTTTGCCAAAGCCAGCGTAGAACCGATATTTAGGAAAATATTCCACTAGATATATATATTTCTCTTGAGATTTTGTGGGAATATTTTAAAGTAGAGTTCGCCGAGAAATTAGCAAACATGTCAGAATCGAGAGGAGCCCGATCAAGGCATAGGGGCAACTCGCTAGAGACAACGTTGCCTGGCGCAGGGGTAGCCCCTACAGCCGGTTTAGCTGCGGCAGTAGGAGACATCGTTTACGAAGCGCGCAGGGCGCTATTCGAGCTCTCGCCGTCGGGGCGAATCCCTTCGGCGAGACAAGAGGCCCTTGCAGACCGACTAACGGCCCAGTTCGGCGTAAACCCACGTAGGGGTGCGTCGTTCGGGGATTTCGACAGCGACGGTAGCGACGACGTGTTTAATATGGCTAGTGGCGAGCGAACTCCCGAGCACATCACCGAGGAAATGGTTGAGCGGGAAATAGAAAACATGCGAACCATAGATCGTGTAGGTTTTTCAGCAGCTACCGGTACGACAACCCGGTCGGTACCAGCGAGAGTACGCGATCGGTTGGAAGCGGTCGACCGAAGCCAACGCAAACTGGAAAGAGCGCGACGCCAGTGCGAGAGGCTGCAGCGCGAGCACGATAGAGGCCAACGCGAACTCGATCGCGAACTCAGGGAGGCCGAAACACCGTCGGCGAGACGGAACTTGGCGAACACGCTCAACGAGGTAGGTGCGGACGAGTACGAACTCATCCGGTCCCTACGAGAGCAAAACGCCGAACTATCGCGGAGGCTGGGAAATACAGGGTTGGAAGAACGTCCAATACCACGTCCGCGGTCGAGGCAAACCCGATTTGAGGAATCGGATTATCCCCCTGCGGATCCCGTGTTCCAGAGGGAACAACGGAGGGTGTCGGTAACACCGAGTCAGACACTCGACCTGGGGCTGGCCTTGAAAAATATAAAGCGCTTCGACGGCAGCAACGCTGACGAACTAGATGCCTTCTTGCGATCGTGCGAGACAGTTTTCAAGAGAGTAGCGCCCCAGGATCAAGACATCCTGTTGGAACTGGTGCTCAGCAGCAAGCTTGAGGGAAGGGCGTCCAGAGAGATGAAGCATAAAGTCATCCTCTCGGTAGCGCAGCTTAAAACCGAGCTGGAGGCCCTGTACGGAAAGCGGAAGTCGTTGCCTGCGTTACAAGTAGAGTTCAACTCCCTCCGGCAGGGCCAGGGTGAGGACATCGCGGTATACGCCGCCAGGACTGAGCGTATCACCGTCGATATAATAGAAAAACTCTGCGAGGAAGCCACCTCGATGTTGGAGATGCGCATCGTCGAAAAAATAACACGGAAGAGCGCCCAGGCCAACTTCGAAAATGGACTGCATAGGCAGGTCCAAATTCTGGTGAGATCTCGTAATTACGCCACCCTCCACGAGTCCGTTACAGGAGCCATCGAGATCACGAATATGGTGCAGCCAAAGGGAGGGGTAGGTGGAGTATTAAGCCACCCCAGAAGGTCCCAAGGCGCATCATTCCGGCAGAGCGAAAATTGTTTCACCTGTGGAAACACTGGACACATGGCTCGAGACTGCACCCGCAGATCGGAACGAGTAAGCCTACCAGTACCCAGTGAAAACAAGTCAATCCACAATGTGGAAATAACCTGCAATTACTGCCAGAAGAAAGGCCACATGTGGAAGGACTGCCGGAAAAGACTGTCGCAGAATAAAAGCGAGCCAACGCAGCCGCCCCGACAGCCAAGAAACGCAGGCTACAAAGATGCAAAAAATACGGTAACTGCAAGGCCAGATCCAGCCACTGCAAGCGTGAACACGCTGGGCGCACTGAGACTGAATACGCTAACTGTCCAGCAGAGACCTGCGTGCAAGCAGAGGAAGACAACGCTGCAGCTTCTACAAGTAACGCTGCCGGCGTCGAGTGCCACCGCCAGCGACTTCGATATCGATGCACCGTTGGCCACGACCGGGGTACTCACCCTTAAAGCGGACACCGGAGCGCAGTGCAGCATAATCAAGGAAGGCTGTTTCAAGCCCGAGACCATGGTGAGCAGGTGCTCCGTGGAATTACAGGGGGTAGCGGGCGAAAAATTCACCCCCCTTGGGATAGCTAAAATTGTACTCGAGACACCGGCTCTAAATGTAGAGCATTGGTTCTACATCGTTCCGAACAATGTGCCGTTGAAGGTCAACGGATTACTTGGCATGTACTTTATCAAGCAGCATAAAGCGGACATCTTGCATGGCGAGATGCTCAAGTTGTATGGGCACTGCATGCCGCTAAGGGACGGCGCGACGAGGATATATTCGTCACCACGCAGTAGAACTGCCGCCACGTGCAAATACATAGGCCTGCTTACAGAGATAAATCTTCCTTCCGGAAACGGGCCTAACATGGATGCCGCCAAGAAAAATAAATTTGTCAGACTACCTACAAGGAGTAGGATCGGCCGAGGCATCATAGAGAGACCCCGTGACACACGGTCAAGAACCAAAAGAGTGAGTTTAAATGTTCCTAAACACGACGGGGAAGTGCAACAGCCGACGGCGATACTCGAGCCGTCGGAGATAGCGAAGACCGTACGTCGCCGCCAGGTCAAGGCACTGCGCGTTAGCTCAGAGAGCACGGGGAAGAAGGCCAAACGGTTTGCGCAGCGCCAACGGAAGCCCGACTTCGTGCCCCCCAGCAGTGAAAAGCAAGCAGCTCGCGCAGGAATAGTGTGCGAATACAACGGTGTATTCCAACTACGAGGGAACAAGCGACAGCGCACGCATGAGGTGCAAGATCGCGCACCCTTTAAGGTCGGATCGAAGGACCTAGGATCGCAACCCTTGCCTGGGAAGACCGTAAAATCGGGGCATGGGTCCGGTAAAATGCAGAAAGCCGGAAAAAGAAATACTGTTGCAGATGCTCTTAGTCGCACATATGCGACCACACGAGCCCAAGTGGGACAGGACAGAAAGTCCCAGAAAAAAGAGAATGATAGCGCAATCGGGTATACGAACAGCCGCACAAAGCGGAGAGTCGAGGATACCCAAGGCAACCACTATAACTCGTCGACATAGTAACACACGGAGTAAGAGCTACTCGCTATAATATGGGCCCTAGCTCCATTCGGGCCATATATTTAAGGTACCCGTTTCACAGTAGTGACGGACCACCAACCGCTCACCTGGCTGTTCGGAGTAAAGGACCCAGGTTCGAGATTGATGCGTTGGAAAATTAAATTGGCGGAACATGAGTTTAACGTAGAGTACAAGGCAGGAAAGCGCAATACGAATGGAGATGCGCTAAGTCGAATTTGCCTTACTACGAGGGCCCAAGCGAGAGCGAAGAACGAAGTCCGTGTGTCGAAAGAGGACAGCACGACGGGGCAAGTAGGCACAACGAAAGACCGCACAAAGCGGACAGCCGAAAATACCCCGTATAGCCATGGTAGCTCGCTGGAGCGAGAGGTCAGCCTCGCCCGCGAGCGAGACGAGGACAGCAAGCGCCCGGGTACGGACAGCCGCACAAAGCGGAGAGCCGAGAATACCCCGGGCCAACCTAGCAACGCGGCAGAGAGAGAGGCCGTGCTGGCCAATGCGCCAGAAGAGGATAGAGAGATTCGCAGCGTGCCTGCAGAACGCTCTACTGAACCCCACAGCACCGCCGAAAAGCCGTGCGGACGGGGAAGGGGTACACGCAAGCTACATACGCAGGCCACTGGTAAGACTGCGAGCACCGCTGACAAGGACAGAGCGGGCCCAGCACAGTATGGCGGACCCGCGAAGCGCGGAAGGCCGCGAAAAGTAAACGTTGCAAGGCCGCTCGAGACAGAGAGCGACCCAACGGCGGAGCTACCGGTGGGCACACCGAGCGAAGAAACTGCGGACAGAGCACCGCAAAGGCCTGCTGAGGAAGCAAGGCACGGCGGGGCCCGTAGCCCACGAACTTCCTGCAGCGCGGATGAAGACAGCGCAATAAAAGAGTATAGCGACTGCCGCAGTGGCGTAGCCACTCCTTCTGCCGATGACCGCCAGAAAATAATTAGAGAATACCACGACACCCCCATAGGAGGGCATCAAGGTATGCGGCACACGTTACATCGAATTCGGACCAAATACAACTGGCCCGGCCTGAGAAGAGATCTAGAGAATTATATATCGTCTTGCGAATTCTGTCAAAAGAATAAAATCAGGAAAAGGGAACGAGTGTCGATGGTGGTAACGGACAACCCATCGAAGTCATTTGAAAAAGTTGCGGTCGACATCGTAGGACCGCTACCGGAAAGCGTCAACGGGAAAAAATATATACTTACGATTCAAGACGCACTTACCAAGTACAGCGCAGCGATTCCACTGCCGAACCAAGAGGCTTCGACAGTAGCAAAGGCGCTCGTAGAAGAACTGATTTGCCGGCACGGGACACCGGAAATAATATTATCGGATCAAGGCACGAACTTCCTCAGCTCGACCTTCAAAGAGATATGTCGACTGCTCCGAATCAAGAAGATACAAACGATGGCCTACAATCCGGAATCAAATGGCGCGCTAGAAAGATCGCATCGCACCCTCGCGAATATCTGAAAAATTTCATAAATGAGGATCAAGGAAATTGGGACGAGTGGCTGCCGTATGCGATGTTCACGTACAACACCACTCCACATACGGGGACCGGACTGTCGCCCCACGTGTTGGTGTACGGACGCGAGGCCGAATTGCCGACCGCCGTGAAATAAGAACCACGCAGCACTTATGCCTACGATGACTACGTATACGAGTTACGCGAGCGATTACGCGCCGCATGGACTGTAGCACGAGACAACCTGGAAGGCGCGAAAAGACGGTCGAAGACTACATACGACCGTGGCGCACAGGTGCAGGAGTACCGCGTCGGCGAACGCGTACTCTTCCGTGACGAGACGGTGTGAAGGGGGCGGTCGCCAAGACCCCGAAGTGGATGGGTCCTCACGAAATAATAGAGAAGAGGCCCCCCGTCAACTACGTGGTCCGGAAGGGACGTAAAATCCAGGCGGTGCACGCAAACCGCCTGAAGCTCTTTATCGAGCACTAATAGCTCAGGAATTGAGGAATTCGAATACTTATAGCTAGTTAAAACTAAATATTAGCTAGAAAATAAATGTGGGAAGGAGCCCCTCAGGATGCAGGGAGGGAGCTCCAATAAAATAGAAGAGGTCTTAGGAGACCTAATTTTATCAACTGGAAAAAAAGTGTATACATATCGGAAAAATATATTGAACAAAACAATTTCATTACGCAATCCGGAGGGGACGGAATACTGTGACCGAGCCAGAAAAGCACCACGAAAAATGTATAGCGTATTAATACTGACACAGGATAGTGTTTGGCGTAGAGTGTAAAAAGAATACCGCGCACACTCTATTCGGTTGATATACACATGTTAATGAGCCTCAGAGTGAGGAAGAAGGCACGCGTAGACAATCTAGTCCCAACGCTGAATAGAGCACAGAAAGGCCTACAGCGAAAATGGACACAGATAACGGCGAGAAATGCGCGAAAAGGGTTATCTAACTAACTCATCCCCTCATCGTCCTAATGCAAGAGCAAGGGTGATAGCTATACGTCGCGCCAACCCTAGAGAAATTGTGGGAAAAATCCCACTCGGCTTAAAATGTTAAATAATACGGGAATACTGGCTTTGGTAGGCGTATGTATAGTAACCGCCCGAGATTTCAGCATCAAAACCATCGGGCGAACATCGCAGATCATCCGAAAAAACTACCTCCCGTCGTTCAATTTAAAATTAACGGAAATTGAAGTTCAGGCACCCCCTACGCAGACCGAGAGGACAATTCCATTACAGAGCGTGCTGCGAGACCCAGAAGAGCTTCAAAAGCTCGGAGCTCGAGCCGACCAAATCATGGACGGCCTCAATACAGACGGAGACGGGATGCAACACATCCACAATATGAGTTTCTACTCACTGGGTGCAGTAGCACCAATAGCCTTGGTTAGCTATGTTCTGTTTAAATGTTATAGGTATCAACGAAACCGAACACCAACAAGGACAAGCGAGGCAACGACCCTGGCAACAGCCGAGGTAAACATCAACCTCGAGCCGATCGGACGACAACAGCCAGAAGAGCAACCGCGATCCGAGCTGGCCAGGTTATGCACCCGTCCCCCCAACCGAGAACGACTCGCTCGGCACGAAAAACGATAAGAAGCAAAAGGAAAAACTTCATCGTTACAAATGAAAAAATTAAAAATTTTATTGTATTGTTGTATAACTTCAAACGAGAAACCAATCGAAGAAAAAATGTTTTAAAGAAAAAATTTTTCCTTTTAAGGGGGGAGGGATGTTGTGCCGCGGAATATTCCACTCCGTATTTAGTATATTCCGGAATATTCCATAGTAAAGAAACATTGGAATTCGTTCAAGACAAGAAACGAAGTCCAATGCCCGATCGTATGAACGACCCCAAGAACGCCGACGCAGCATGAGCGACTCGCTTGGCGTTCGGCGATAGCCTAACGCTGAAATTGCGAATTGAGGGATTTTCGTGAAGACAGTTAGCAACTGCTTTACGAAAAGACAGTATTAAATTAGATTAAAAAGAGAACGGTTGGTTCCTCGTTTAATACTCGAAACAACGCATTATTGTACTTCTTACTTTGATATATAAATAGGCAACGGAAAGTTACCGTTGCTTATAATAAATACTTCCTTTTATATAAATTCGCGTTTCCATCTTTTACTTGAGATCCATCTCCTTATCGGCAAACGATCCCAAAAAATAATAACTTTTAATATTATACCGACTACCGAATAATCCAATTACTCGGTACCGGTATAACAGTACAATACATTATTAACTGTATTGTAATAAATCTCGCTTTTCTTAGGTCTATTCTAAACTTGGTTTAGTATTGATCTCCGGATGGACTAGTTTGCTTCAATTATTGTAATTAAGAAACAACGGAGCTGAGATATCGAAAGATCTTACTGAGCAAATGCATTATCTCGAGAAAACGTTTGTTGTTAAACGCCGTAAAATCTCCGAAACTTAGCCTATTTAGACGCTATTATGTGATTCATTACAATAAACGAATAGAGTTTCCGCATCGTGGCAGTCCACACGCGCATTCATTGCTTTGGTTATTAAATGCACCTAATGATGCTCTTTGTGATAATAAACAAGATGCCATGGCATTAATTCATCATCTAACATCAATTTCGTCGAAAGGGGCATATCAAGATTCAAACTCATAAGCACACATTTACGTGCTACGAAAAAATATTTGCCAACAGGACTGAAAAATGCTGCTTTGAAGAAATGTTATGGCTTTCAAATATATATATATTTTAACATATGAAGAACGACGAACCTGGTTTTAGCACTAATGTTCAACATTGCAAGAGCATCACAATCAATCTTGAAAATCCTGATTACCCTGATATGGATAGTTTTTATCCGCAGAACAATACATTTTCTGATAATGATCATCGCAATATACTTCGCGCCGGAATCAATAGACCTAGACCTTTTTTAAAACGTGACCTGAGTGAAAAATATCACAATCCTTTTAATATTTTTATGCTTAACATCGTTCAATCTAACATGGACATTCAGTTCATAACTGAAGAGTATTCTTGCGCGCAGTACATTCGTGACTATGTCAATAAAACCTACATAAGTGTGCTATGTCGTTCGATGCGTATTTTATGCTAATACGGTCGCAGGAATAATATTTAATAACAAATTTCCATTTTGGGAAAGTTCGCCGTTGAGGAGTTAGAACTCGCACAAAAGTGAACAAAAGTGAAAACGCCGAGGTTGCAATAACAAATAAAATATCTCTTTATAATAATTTACGCTCACAGGCCGTAATATTGTTATTCGGTTGCAATTTTTACAGAAATTGATAAACTGATATCTAATCATGAGTCATTCACTATAATATTTTGGGCGAATCCGAAAATTAAGACTGTTCTCTTTGAAGTCGTTACTCTGTACCTTGTTACCAAATTGATGAGTAAGCAAATTGATGCACTAGACCAGGGGTCTCCAAACTTTCCAGCCTTAGGGCCATACTGATTACTCCAGTAAGTTCCGAGGGCCAAAACCATAAGCCTACAACAATGTTATGAGTAGTTAGCCTATGACCATATCAATGTAGATGTCATATTAATAATTATTCAACATAAAATTAGAATACTTCAGTAAACTAAATTTAATTTGCTATAAAAAATATGTTCTCTAAAAGGAGTTTTCAAGTATGCTAGCTCTTCGCGGGCATGACAAAATCTGTCCGCGGGCCGAATGTGGCCCTCGGGCCGTAGTTTGGAGACCCCTGCACTAGACTGTAAAGTCGTTGATCGCGACTCGCTTCATGCATCAGCACATTCTTCCACTTGTTGCGAGCGGCCTTGCGAACGAGCAAAAAGAGGAATAATGTCGAAATTAATAAATTGAATTAATTTTGACGATAGTGGAATTATTTTTAAATTCCGCAGCAGAACAGGTGTGAGTTATCTCCAACATCAAATTATTTAATGTATGGATAACAATTCGGAATTCGATATGATTGAAATCACAACGAAATTAGAAGTTGATCTATTCCAGCAGCGTGGCCTAATGAATGGCAAAGAATTGAAAACGCTCTAAAACAACTCGACGATATGGAAATTGGAGATGACTCAACCAATATTTGGAAAGAGAACTGTTTCGGTAAAGACAAAAAAATTGGAAGACCTAGAAAACGTCACGATTGCTCAATTTGTTGCTAATTATTCTACTCATACTGATGGATCGTATAAAAAAAAAAACACCTCTTATTATTCGATACAAAAACTACACCATTTCTCGAAATTTAAATGAATATAAACGCGAGATAGTCTCCTTACATATTCCATTTCAGAAACAAGCATGTAGACATTTTAGCAGAAATAAAATTTATGAAAATTTAAAACAACCAAGAAAATCTTATTTTGAAGCGTCGTCAAGAATTCGAGTCGAATTTAGACATTTAGACGACTATCAATATTTATTGTGTTTTGTATCTCCAAGATGAAATTACCGACGAGTTTGATCAACAAGAGTCAGCTAACATCGCTCCTGAACAAAAACCGTTCTCACACCTATAAAACAATCTAAATTGTCGGTATTACTAATGAACTTTGTCTCGCTACGTTGAATAAACTAGGAGCTATAGCAAAAGAGCGAGAAAATATAATGCCGAATGAGAAATATTATAGCTTGTTGAGAATGGCGAACTAAAGGGTGGTTAAATTGTAAGGGCCGATGTTGAATGTGAACCACACCTACACGTCAAGTTTTTTTCTGCATTTCATTTGACATTTCTCAATTTCAGACTAACTCAATTTGAACCATGGAAAGATACACAATCGAACAACGCGTTAAAGTTATTCAGGCTTATTATGAAAATAGGCGTTCAAATCAAAATGCATATCGTGCACTTCGTGATTTTTTCGGTCCATTTAATCGTCCAAATGTGCGTACAATCGGAAAAATCGTGCAAAAATTTGAGCAAACCGGGTTTGTAGGAGATATTAAAACACCAGTGCATGCTCGTACAGCTCGCACTGCAGAAAATATTGCTGCTGTTCGCGATAGTGTGGCTGAAGAGCCGTCCACCTCAACTCGTCGTCGTGCCCAACAATTGCAGCTCTCACGCTCGTCGTTGATCAACATTATGCATAAAGACTTGCATTTACACACTTATAAGGTGCAATTGACTCAAGAACTAAAGCCTCTTGACCATTCCAAACGTCGTCAATGGTCAGAATGGTGGCAAGAAATGGCAACAGTGGATGATCAATTTTCGAAGAAAATCATCTTCAGTGATGAAGCACATTTTCACCCCAGTGGATTCGTCAATAAGCAGAATTGCTGCATTTGGGCGAATCATAATCCAAGAGTGATTGTCGAAAAACCAATGCACCCGCAAAGAGTGACTGTTTGGTGCGGTTTATGGGCTGGCGGCATCATCGGGCCGTATTTTTTCCAAAATGAGGCCGGTCAGGCAGTTACTGTGAATGGTGTTTGCTATCGTGAGATGATAACGAACTTTTTATGGCCCGAATTGGCAGATATGGATGTGGGCGATATGTGGTTTCAACAGGACGGTGCCACTTGCCACACAGCTAACGAAACAATGGCTCTTTTGCGCGACAAATTCAATGGCCGTATTATCTCACGTGGTGGCGATGTCAATTGGCCGCCAAGATCATGTGATTTGACACCGTTGGACTTCTTTCTTTGGGGTTATTTGAAAGAAAAGGTGTACGTCGATAAGCCAGCAACAATTCAAGAGCTAAAGGATGAGATAATTCGGCACATTAACGGCATAGAACCTCAATTATGCCTAAGCGTCATCGAAAATTTGGACCATCGGATGGAGGTGTGCCGCCGAGGTCGCGGCGGCCATTTGGCCGATATTTTGTTCCATACATAATTGAACCATACCATATTATCATAATAAAAAGAATTGACAATAATTTCCTAAATAATTTGTGTTTTATTCAAAATCAACATCGGCCCTTAAAATTTAACCACCCTTTATAAGCGAAAAGGATTTTTACTTCACGTCATCTCACATCTCTTGTCTTCGAATAAAAATCATTTTCAAATATTGTTTTATGGATCCAGCTGGGCGTGAAAAATCTTTTGTGGTCAAACTTCTCATGGAAATTTACAATTGCTTCTCTTGTAATGACGGACATTGTAATACATATATTGCTTGTGCTCCGACAGGTAAAGCAGCAGTAGCAATTGGTGGAGAGATTATACATACGGCTTTAAAAATAACACTCTCAAAAAAACTTTTTTTGAGCATCAAAGTAGCGCACCAATATAGACATCTCTTCAAATACGTTAAAGTTTTAGACGAAATCATTGACGAAATCAGCATTATTAGCGCTGAATTATTATCGCAAATAAATTCGAGATGAAAGCAAATTACTGGATATTTTGACACAAATTTTGGAGGCTTAGATGTGGTTTTGATATACATCTACTGCCTCCTGTTCGAGCTACAATCATATGCAAGCGATAAAACCAAAGGATTGTCGGACCAGTTCTGTCCAGAGGACTCAAGTTTTATGAGTTGTACCAAGTTCATCAACAATTTGCATCTATACTTACTAAAATTGGAAGTGGTGAATAACTCGACGCGCTTGAATTGGCTTTATTGGAATCGCAATTTTCTACTGCAGAAGAAGCTGATATTTGATGTCATTAAAGCATACGCTTATTTAATACAAATAACTATGTCATTGTGGAGCCATTACGATTGAGTGGCACGATTTGAAACAAGAGATATTAATATTTATTGTATGGCTACAGCTACAACTTTCGTGTTACTTCTATTCGAAAAAAAAAATAACTGCAAATCCTGTAAAGTTAGGATGTTAGAATTTATGAAATATTAGGAAAACTATTTACGGTGAACAACTAGAAAATCATGTTGGCTTGAGCAAAAATGGCTTGGGCGCGACTCTCGCTTAGTCAATAATGTCGGTAATTTGTTAATTATTTTATAATTCTTTTATTATAAATGTATGTTTGAGAAATCCGTCTGATGGTATTGTTAGACAAATCTTGAACCTGTAAATATATTGGAAAGATATGAGACTTCACTCACGACAGGGTGAAATAAAACCAGACGCATAGATGGAAAACAGAGAAAGTGGTTTATTCTACGTTCCATAATATGACCAAAATATCACAAAATTACAAATAAATATAAATTGAATTTTGACTATAAAACTTGAGCAGCACACAATGTGATAACACATTTTAAAACCAGTTATTTTCAATATGAAAAGAAACACAAAATATACTAAATTTAGAAAAATATAAAATAATGAAAATAAATACACCAAAAATTTGAGAATTAGAAACTGAGTTTAATTAGGTGAGCTGAATTTAATGATATGAGCTGAGAACCAGCACACAATTATATTAATTGTGTGCTGTATGTACTGAGAGTGATGTGCGCACCGCAGTCAGTGCTGCGGAGCATACAACGCAGTGAGATGTATGAGTGCGTAGACAAATTTACTGCCTGTCAGCAAATACTCAATGTGATGATAAAATAGAATTTAAAGAGAGTGTGTGCTAGCACATGCAATTCTGACAATTACTTGGAATTCTATTATGACAGGCTGTGATGCGGTCTACGCTGCAGAGCACTGAAGTGTGAGCTTGAGGATGCACAAATGATTGGACTGAATTCACAACACTCTCCCAGCAAGTTTAATTGGGGGAAAGTGCAGTGAATTGGTAAAAACACACACAATTATATTAATCGAGCATGCTAATAATTGAGTGAAAACGTGGTGCAGCCCGCGCTGCAGAGCACGCCACAGTGTGAGACCTTTATGAGGATGTACCGATGTGTAGTTCACTCCTCACCGTCATTGAATTACGTTAAATTGTAACGGTGTACTCTTACCTGAGTTTTGAGTCCTGTTGAGCGTGATGAGAGCGTCCTGAACGAAAAGCCAACGAGAAAAGTCCAAGATAGTGGTGCGCTGTTCCTCGATGTCGTCGCAAAAGTCACTGAATTTTTCAATATGGCTGCGGAATATGAATTTAACGTTGAGCACTGAAGTCAGTTGAGCGAGATAGCCGGTGAGCGAAACCGAAGTCAAGCGAGAGAGACATCCTCTCGCTCGACGCGGCGTGCCAACGAGGCACATCCTCGGCTTCGCGAAGCCCTGCCTCGGCTATCTTCGGCTCAACCGAACGACGTGTGCTTGAGCACAGCAACAGGTCGACGCACGGCGAATGTCGATCGCCGTGCGCCAGCTGATTATCCAACAATGTACTTGTATCAAATCGCAACCGCGACTCTTGATGTTATGTACTATAGATAGCTCTCGAGCTGATTTGCTGAGTTATTTCACATTTCTTGTACCGTGAAAAGTGACAAGATTTTCGTGAAACTCGTGAGTATTCTCGATCATCACAGGTGACTCTAAATCCACTGTTTTGATCGAGGGCTAGACAATACGATGAACCACCCTAAACAACTTCCAAATCGAAGTGTTTTGGGCCTCGGCGCATCCTTAGTGGATGGTGGTATTGGGGTATCGAATGTCGTTCGCCTTTAGCTTGTGGCCTGCAGGTCGTCAGATGTACTGAGTGCAGGAGTATAATCCATCATCTAGACTCTCTGCTCCATAAAGTCTGGGTTTAGCGTGCGAATGATGACGAAAGAGTTTGGAAAGAGTTTACGAAACTCTCACTCCAGCGTCAGCTGCTGCTCATACCCGCTATTCTGCTGCACCTCTTGGTTACTAGCACGCTGCACTTTACAGCCGTGCATGCAGCCACGTGGCAACACCGCACGGACACGTGTGGGAGATCGCAGGGGGTCCACACAGAAATAGTGTCTTCTATAAAGGTAATAGAACTATTTTTTAATCTTACATAACAATATTATAACTTTTAGAATACGAAATCGTTGCGTAGTAACTAAGTTGAAAGCTCACGAACGTCTAGAAGCCTATAAAAGTTTTCCATGTTGAGTAGGTAGTGGAGCGCCTCCAATTAACTGACATCGACAGCGCGAAGTTTTTTGTCGCTCGTTTTGGATTCCGCAGAAACCAAGTGGGTTCCACTGTACCCCCTCCCGCAACTTGATTCAGTTGCGAATTGGACGGTTTGTTTATATGCCCTCAAGTACGTTTTTGGAGGAGCATCAGGTCGAGGCGTGAGCGTGGGAGAATCTAGCGACACGAGAATTTTTGCAGGTTGTTCCGTCCGCACCGTCTTTGGAGCGGGGCAGAATGCTGCCGGAATTTTCTTTATCGACTGCGTTGGAACCACCGCTTGCAATAACGGCGCAACGGCGGTGTAGATGGCAATAAAGACGATGGAGCTGTTGCTGTTAGAGACTGCGATGTTGCCGAAGTCGGAGTTAATCCAAGCATAGGCGATATGTTTGTATTTGGTTGCGTCGATGGGTTCCTTTGGTTCGCGTCAGTCTGGGCGGGTGCAGTCTGCTCAGGCAAATTTTCGAGGAAGGCTGGTTTCAATCTTCCTGTAGAGACCGTCAAAGGCTCGCCGTCAACTTAAATCTTGAACACTGCATCCGAGAGGCGCTCGAGTACCTTATGTGGATCACCGAAGGATTGAACAAGCGATCTTTTTCCTCCAATGATCTTCAAGAGAATGTGGCACCAGGTATAAAGCGTCTTGTGCGTAAAAGATTTTTGTTTACAGTGGTGCGCAGTCGGGACTGGGTGAATATCTTGCATATGACGACGTAATTTCTCGACGTAGATTTGTTGTGGACCCGCACTTTCGGAATCGACTGGAAACTTACTAGAGATTTGAAGAGTTGTGCCGAAGACAAGCTCATTCGCTGATGAATTGATATCTTCTTTTAAACTCATTCGGGATTCGAGGAGGACGATGTAAGTCAACCCACTGAGTTGTCTCATGGCACATCATTGCCGATTTAAACAAGCGGTACCAGCGTTCTACCATGCTGTTTGAAGCTGGATGGTACGCAGTTGTGTAAAACCTCTCGCAACCGATGAAATTAACGAGACTTTGAAAGAATGCTGACTCGAAATGCGGTTCACGATCCGTCGTTATCGTTGAAGGTGCCCCGTAACGCGATATCCATGAGGTGAAGAAGGCGTTAACACCGTATCGGTGGTAGTGTCTGCTATAGGTACGGCTTCTGGACATCTCCTGAAGCGGTCGATCATGGTGAGACAGTATCAGAAGTTTCGACAAACCGCCAAGGGACCGACTAAATCAATGTTCACATGGCTAAAGCGGTCGTCAGGTACTGAAATATGCTCGGGAACATTGCGATTGTATCTCCCAATTTTGCTTCTTTGACATGCAAGGCATGTTCGCGCGAATTCGGTGACGTCCTTATTCATTGCAGGCCACACGGATTGCGTTTGAATCATTTTTTTTAGTTGCTCTGCCGCTTGGATGCGATAAGTTGTGGACCGCGTCAAAAACACGTTTTCTCAAATTTGCTAGCACGTAAGCACGATTTTTTTCGGTAGAAACGTCGCAATAAATTGCCGTGTTGGTACCGTCCACGCGTAATTTTCGAAGTTGGAGCGGTCTATCCAATTGAATGAGCCGTCGGAGTTCTTCGTCGGTTACTTACGGTTGAGCGATGTCCTCTGTCAAGGTGATTACTGGCATGTTGATAGCATTGACACGGGATAAAGCATCAACAACCATGTTTTCTATGCCGCTAAAGTGAAAAATCTTCGGTGTGAATTGTCCAATAAAGTCTAACTCTCATTGTTGGCTCGGCGACGCCTTATCGGTTTTTTCGATTGAACGCGAATGTGAGTGGCTTATGATCAGTCTTGACGGTGAGATCTCGGCCATCGATAAGAAAGCGTAAAAATGGGTACTATAGTTTGTTTGTGCTAAAGAGAGTTTTTTCGAATTGAATCCGAGAGGCTCCCATCGAATGTCACAAAACTGTTCAATGACTGACCCCATTGTTAGATGCGGCGGTATGTTAAGCGAGAAGAGCATTCTGGAGCGGGTGTGTGAACAAGGACGCGTTTGCCAGCTGTGTCTTGCACGACTCGAATGCTACTTCCGACTCCATGCTCGATCGGATGTTTAATTTTTCTGTTGCCTCAGATAAACAAGCATTCAAACGTCCTTGGGTTTCGGCCGCATATGGGATGAAATGCCTATAGAAGTTAAAGAAGCACATCCGAGTAAAAAAACTTTTTGTGTCAAAATTTTTTTTTCGCTCGCCTTAAAATTCAAAGTCTTATGAATATTTTATGTAAATTTTATCCTAATATTCGAAAAAAAATTTAAGTTATGGGCGATTTACTGGTATGTGGCCCGGAAAAAGAAAATCACCCAAGAATCGTAAGTAGAATGTAGTCACGTAAGTGATTCGGCAAAATAACTGCGAAGGTCCATTGATTTAGAACCAAGTATAAATTGCGATATTAATTACGTTTTTCTAAATTCCGTTACCGTGTTTTCGTTTATCAGTGATCACGTGAAATACAAAGAGTGCGGAAAAACAATTACAATCTCGAAAATCTCTACTCGTGGTTTCGGGTTCAAACTGAAAATAGAGTGTCCTTCCAGTGAACCACGAACTATTCCCTCTTAACCATATATTTCCAATGCATCGAAGTAAATACTAGGTTCACTTTTGCTATGCATTCGATAGGGATCGGACTAAAAGGCTTGTGAAGATTTTAAAGAATTATAGTTATAGCACGTTCAGTTTTACAGGTGTGTTACTACGAGGTGTGTTAAAAAACGAGAATTTTCGTTTTTGGAAAGAATTTTATTTATTCGTCTACAACAATGTTATCCGCTTCAAAATAGTCCCCATTAGATATTATACACTTATACCAGCGCTATTTCTAATCCCTGAAACACTTCTGGAACTCGTTATTGGGGTAGCTTTTAGCTCTCTCAGCGATGCGTTTTTAATTTCATCCATGCTTGCAAAACGACGGCCTGTAAGGTTCTTTTTATTTTTGGGAACTGAAAAAGTCCCACGGAGCCATGTCTGGCTAATATGGAGGCTGTGGTATTATTAGAGTGTGGTTTTTGGCCATAAATCATGAATAAGCAATGAAGTGTAAGCAGATGCATTATCGCGGTGCAAAAGCCAGGAATAGCTTCGCCACAAATCCGGCCGTTTTTTTCAGATTGCTTCACTCAAACGGCATTGAACTCGTAATAGTACTCTTTATTGACCGTTTGACCTTGTAACAAAAACTCATGGTGCACCATGCGATTAAAATCGAAAAACACAGTGAGCATAACCTTCACAGTCGACCACACTTGTCGAGCTTTTTTCAGTCTTCGCGATCCAGAATGCCTTCACTGGCACGATTAAGCCTTAGTTTCAACGTTATATCCATAAATCCATATTTCATCACCTGCTATGACACGTTTCAGTAGTTTTGCATCGTTGTTGATTTCAATTAGCGATTTCTGAGGAACTTCCATTCGCCGTTGATTTTGTTCGAAATTCAACAATTTCGGAACATATTCTCCTGCTACACGTTTCATACCCAAAACCTCCGAAAAAATGTCATGGCATGAGCCAACTAATATGTCAACATCATCAGCTACTTCTCTGATTGTGATTCGGCGATCATTCATAATCATTTCTTTCATTTTTTCCACGTTTTCATCGGTTTGTGATGTGCTGGGGCATCCAGGGCGCTCGTCATCTTCAACGTCTTCACGGCAATCTTGGAAACACTTCGACCACTCATAAACTCACTTGTTTTACTCATATCAGATTCACCAAAAACAACATTTAACATTTCTCAAACTTTGCTGCACTTTATTCCATTCTTATAGCAAAACTTAATTCAAATTCTCAGATCCATTTCCATAATCGCCGATCCTACCAAAACACATGTGACCTTTTTGACAGCTGATAATAGACTAAATATCTACCATGTACTGTGTTGTACAATAACTTTTCAGACAAGTTTACCAACACAACAACGAGAAATAACAACGCGCGTATCGGACTAATGCAACACGTGAAACTACAAATTCCCGTTATTTTTTTTACACACCTCGTATGCATGACGTGATCGTACAAAATCTTAAGACTGCACCAGAATCAGTACGAAATATGATTTGTAAGTCAGTTTTGCAGACAACTGCACAGCGTTGTGGTAAAGTCCGGGCTGGCTAGGAACTGCATCAACCAGTTATCACAGCTTGCTAGTGTTAACAGCGTCAAACTGCTATGAGTGCTAGGACACAGCGGCATCCAGGGCAACGGGAGGGTTCATGAACTAGCCCGACTCGGCACCTCACGGCACGAGCAGGCAGACAGTTCCCCCCTAGGCGTCGCCATGGGACTCGTCAGGAAGGTAACGGAGAGATGGGCTGCGGAGCGTTTCACAGATCTCAGGTCACGTGGCCTAGGGATGAGGCATACTAGGGCACTATTTTCAGGGTTCTCGAAAAAGCTAGAGACCGTGCTGACAGACTTCGACCGAGCGAAACGGAGATTAGTCGTGAGGCTGATCACGGGGCACCGGCACACAACGCGATTGGGTCTTGCTGAGGAATTGGTCTGCCAAAGGTGCAAGGATAAAGAGGATACTTTACTCCATCTGATATTGCAGTACAGGGCACTAGAGGGCATCAAGAATGATGTCATCGGGGCCCCTGTCATCACCGAATTCGACTTGGAGGACGTAGGGGCGAATAGGCTTCTTCACTTCGCGTGAGAAGCCAAGCTCAACATTTTTTACGGTCTCGCGTTACGACGTAATAGTGATTTCGCGGAAAAGATGAAAAAACCGATCATGGCCATCTTTTCTCACATGACGTCAACCGACCAGAAGCCACATCATGACGATTGTTCGCTAGGAAGCAATTCATGGTGTACTTGGCAACAAGATAAACTCGTACTAATACATTGAACAGCTACCACCATAAGCCCGGTCTACATCCAGATGTTGTTAAAGCTATAGAACCAATTTTAAATCTAAGTTCTGATAATTTATAATAATTCTCCGTTCGAGGATACACGCAACATTCAAATGAGAGTTTTAATAACGTGATTTGGCAAATAGCACCCAAAACTTCCCGCAGTGGCTCAGACATTGTAAACATTGCCGCAAATATCACGACATGTACTTTCAACTCTGGGGCAAAATCATATTTCCAAATTATGGATGCATTAGGTATCAAAGTAGAAAGAAACATTGACCAGTATTGTGAGATTGACAATGAGGAACGCGTACGCAGCGCCGACATTCGAATCCACCACGCAACCTGTGAAGGGAGGATTCAGGGAAGGCAGTCACGGATTGATGCTGAGGATGCTGCCAGTGCTGCAGAGAGCCTAATTTATAGTCCTGGAATCGCAGATTAACGGTATAGTAAAAAAAAAAATTTATATATAATATCAGGTGTAGTAAAAAGAAATCTATTATTTTTGCATGAAATTGAAGGCTTTAATTACCATAGTTAGAATAATCCGATTTAGGTCAAATATGCGCCATTTTGTTCGATAACTTGTTGCCATTTTGAAGGTAATTTCATTATGCCTCTCTCATAGAAGCCTTCGTCCCTGTTGGCAAAAAATTGAAACAGTCGATTTTCACAAGCCTCTCTTGAAGCGATTTCACGAGTAAAATTGTTCGCCATAGACAGGAACAGATGGTAATCACTTGGTGCCAGGTCCGGGCTATAAGGTGGATGCATAACAATCTCCGAACCAAGCTCTCGGAGCTTCTGGCGAGTCATGATCGATGTGTGTGGCGTTGTTTGGATGGAACACAATTTCTCTCCTATTGGCCAAAGCTGGCCGCTTCTGGGCGATTGCTTCCTTCAGACGGTCCAATTGTTGACAGTATAGTTCCGAGTTAAGAGTTTTGCTGTAGGGGAGCAGCTCATAGTAGATGATTCCCTGCCAATCCCACCAAACACACAGCAAAACCTTCCTGGCCGTCAATCCTGGCTTGGTCACCGTTTCCGCCGGCTCACCGCGATTCGACCACGACCGCTTTCACTTCACGTTGTTGTATGTGATCCACTTTTGGTTTTTTTGCGTTAACTCGTGTGGCACCCATACATCGAGCTTCTTTTTGTATCCAGTCTTATTCAAATTGTTCCAAACGGTTTTTTGTGCCATCTTTAGCTCTTGGGCAATCGAAACAGTACTTACATGACGGTCGGACTCGACAATTTCCATGATTTTATCGACAATTGGCCTTCCAGTGCGTGGTGCATCTTTGACATCGAAATTATCGGAACGGAATCGACGAAACCAAAATTACGCGTGATTGGCTGTTACAGTATCAGGACCATAAACACTATTCACGCTTTAAGCCGCCTGCCTTGCGTTTTCGCCTTTATCGAAGAAAAACTGTAAAATATGGCGTATTTTCTCTTTGCTAGTATGCATCTTTGAAGCGCGCTCAAACAAAACTGAGTCAACTAATCACAAAACTGTCACAAAAGTTTGTTCAATACGCAATCTCATCTTTCTAACGCCTTCTAGTAGAACCCGATCGGACTTATACAACACGAGATACAGATAACGAAAGCCATCTATTGGAAAAATAATGGATTTCCTTTTACTACACTTAATATATGAAATATTATATAATATATAAAAGGAACTTTATACATTACATTTTAAGATTCTTTTTGAAATTTATGTTTCAGCTCAACCGACTGCATGCAATCATGGGGACCGCAGACCGTGCCAACGAGGGACCTGTTTTACGCCGGCCACAATAATAGCGCTCCCAGTCAATATATATTTATAAAACATTTTGTCAATGTATCGTAATATTTATACGATCGAATAAAATGAACTTGCATAAAATCGGAGATATAGTTTTTGAGATAATAATTCGTAAATTTTACCTAGTTTTTCCGCCGTCTACTCGGATGTGCCCCCTTAATAACTCCTAGAAACCTTTGTAGCTCAGAAATGTTTGTTGGTTTTTTTGTAGTTGATAATTGCCGTGACGCGATCTTTGAGAGAGGGAGTGCCATTTCAATCGATCGCATAACCGAGATACTGTACACTGTCTGCTGCGAGCGTGCATTTTGCGATGTTTGTCGATATATCGCACGGTTGGAAACGCTGGAAGATGCTGCGTACATGTTTAGCGTGTTCGGTGGAATTCTTCGAGGCGAGCAATAAATCGTGATCAATATATATATCCAAACCACGTAGAACCGTGACCATAAAACGTTGAAAAGATTGCGCTGAGTTACAAAGGCCAAAAGTCATCACATTGAATTCAAATAATCCGAATGGAGTGTTTACGACCCTCTTGGGACGATCTTCTGGCACTACGGGTATTTGATAGTAGGCCCGCGTCAAATCTAGGGTAGTGAACATCGTGCAGCCGTGGAGACGATGCGAAAAATCGTTTAAATGTGGACACTTGTCCGGGATTGCAATATAGTTGAGTTGACGATAATCACCGCAGAAACGCCAATCACTGGGTTGTGTCTTCGCAGCGACATGGAGTGAATTTGCCCATTGGCTGTCTGAACGGTGACAAATCCCTTGAGCTACTACGAACTCAAAGTCTTTTTTTGCTGCTTTGAACTTCTTGGTAGACAGACGACAAGCTTGTTTGGCAATCGGAGGTCCTTTCGTTATGATATGAAGCTGTACTTCGTCGTGGGCTTGGCCAGAGGTCGTCACGGGACATATAATAGCTAAGAATTCGCAGAGGATTTCGTGATACGGAATATTGGTCGAGATAGTCGAAATCGGAGTATATTCTTCATACCCGACGAAGCTTATGGTGTACAATTGCGTTTCTGCGTCGATGAGTCATTTGTTTTTTATATGCACGTGAAGACCGTAGTGCGACAAGAAGTCGGCGCCGAGGATAGGTCTTGTAACGTTGGAAATTGTAAAAATCCATGTTTGTTGGTGACGGAGTCCGAGGTTGAGGTGAAGAAGCTTTTCTCCGTAAGTGTCTATCACAGTATTGTTTGCTGCATAGAGCTTAGAAGTGAAAGGTTTCGCTCGTATGCAGCTAGCCGATCTCCGCCGTATCACAGGTATGTCGGTTCCTGGGTCAACGAGAAACGATAAACCCAATGGTTTGTCGAGAATGGTGAGGGGATACCGTTTGACTACGCCATCGTTGATCGCCTTTGTCGTGAGTCCGAGAGCATGGTATGCGGCAGTTGCGGGCTCTATCACAACATTGCTGATGATAGAAACAGATTTTGTCTGCATTATTGTTGTTTTTACTGTGACGACTTTGAGACGATTTGGAACGACAGTGGGTAACGTTACCGTTTGGGCTCGGCGATCTGTAATTGTTACCTGAGGATCTCGATTTCGATCTGTTTTGTTGCCTATCTCGTGAAACGAACCTGTTATCGTTGAAAGCCCTGTCGACCTTGGTTGACAATGCATCAAATCGACGAATGAGATCAGTTTGAACTAGATCTGCCATTGGTAGAGGTACTTGAGCTTGAAAAGATCGTCCTCTCTACTACCTGCGAGGATAGCACTGACCTGCTGTGGAAGCTGTTCGAGAAACAAAGATTTCAGAATAGCGTCTTTACATTGATTATACGCGATATTTCGGAGGTGCTGAAGAACGTGAGAAGCTTTTTAGTCTCCCAGCAGCTATCCTTTTAGCATGAGTCGTAGTTTCCTCTCTGTCGACTCGGCGAAGGATGAAAGTATCCTATCCTTCAGAGCTTGGTATTTGTCTGCAACTGGAGGGCTCTGAATTATATCTATGACGAAGGGCAGTACGGTGGCATTCAAATTGGTGAGTACAAACTGAAACTTAGTTTCGTCGAGGGTCACACGGGCGAAACCAAAAGCTGCTTCGACCTGGAAGAACGATATCGTGAGGTTCTCCTTCCAGAATGGTGGCAGTTTGGCGATGTGAGACATTTGCACTTCGGCACCGTCTGCCATGATGTCTTCGTCGCTGGACGAATCGATTAATCGATTGTGAACGGTGCACGTAGTGTGCTCGAAAAGAGCGGGGTCCAAATTCGGATGCGCAAGATAAACGTTGATGACGCAATCGTCTCAGTCGCCAGCTGGCTATCCTTCTAGCTTAGTCAGGCGAACACGAAAAATTCGCGAAATGTCTATTGATTGACTATCACATGTGAGGATGTCGCGGATGATCGCGTTCGTGCTCGTGGGCTCAATGCCGGAAAAGTAAACTAACGGTGCGAGAAAACATGCGGTTTTTTGGTACGAAGCACTTTTCATTGTTTTTTTTTTACTGCTCGTATTTGACCGCGTCGGTGTCACTAAATTAATTTCTGTGGGGGATCGCAGCGGGTCCACACGGAAATGCTGTTTTCTATAATGGTAATAGAACTATTTATTAATCTTACATAACAATGTTAAAACTTTTAGAATACGAAATCGTTGCGCAGTAACTGAGCCGAAAGTTTACGAACGTCTAGAAACCTATAAGTTTCCTATGTCGAGTCACTAACGGAGCGACTCCTATAAGCTGACGTTGACGGCGCGAAGCTTTCTGTCGCTCGTTTTATATTCCGCAGAAACCGAGTAGGTTTCACACACGTGTAGTTCGTATAGGCAGCGGTAACTTCGCTTGACTACACCGTTGGGCGCTCAATCATGTTGGCTTCTTACTTATTCGGACGCCATAACGGTTGCCTCATCAGTGCGCTGACCTCGGTCACCTCATTTCGGTTTTCTTGTGCGTGATTCTCAAGTGCTTACGTTTAATCTGCTCAAGTTCTCAAGCGCGCATAAATTCGGTCAATCCACATCAACGGACATTTGAACCAAAGTAAAAGGCTGTTGCGTGATTTATGCAGTTCGGTACTCACCAGGACAATGTTAATCAACATTCTGTGAGATAATTACGATAATTGTCGAGCAAAGGACCTTCTCATTGTGCTCACTAATATTTTGACGCTCTAATTATATAGTTATTCAAATTTATTGAAGACTTATTTTGGTAATCAGCACGCCATCTTAATTTGTTACCTGCCACGTTCCAACAATTACCCTCTCATAAAATTAATAGTCCACCAGCAAACCAGCGTCATAGACCGAGCTAATTCTGGAACATTGTGTAATAGGCTTTTACTTCGGATCAACCATTTGTAGGCTACTCTACAAATGCCTTCATAATGACCTGAAACATGTAAGGGGTTGGGAGCGACAAAACTTAACTTTCAATCACGAGTTTATCTGCTATGAATTATCTGTGTGATAGAAGACGATGTGATCCTACAGAATATCGAGCCAGCGGGCGACGTTCTCGGCTTTCTTTCAACCGATTGACCATGGCACAGTAATCTGAATGTCAATTTTCGTTACCGGCAAAGTACTATTATATCAGTTTAAGGGAAAAACCCTGTTTCGATATCGAATAAAAATGGAACTTTCACTTGCGGGCATTTTTTAACGTCAAAAAACCCTACGCAAAGGAATGGCTAGCAGTTTAGTTTAAGAGGTACCCCATGAATTAAGTGTAAATGAATATGTTTTGAGAAGAACGAAGGAACTTGTATTTTTTAAGAGATCTAGTGTGAGGAAATTTGCATAAGATCAAAGGAATGAGGCACTTGAATATTACAGGTTCAGCGATATGAAGATTTATACATGTAAGAAAAGAGTATATACATGTAAGATTGAGAGAACAAAATAGGTTGATAGTGAGCGAATTTAGAGTCACTTTATCCCTGAATATTAGCGAAGCGCGCCACGAGACGTGCGAACCAGAACAACGGCTTCCTAGAGAGAAGAAACCGTTAACTGAACTGACCGAATTGTTTGTATTATCACTGAGAAGCTCCACACAAGTGAACACGAGTAGGTCGAGCGTAAGTCAGACGTTCTGCGATACACGCTGAAGGGTTACTGGTTGAAACAGAGAGGTCCGAAGTGTAACAGTTTAGGAGATCCGTATAACCGAATAGAAGCGTTCTGTAGAAAGCCAGAGAATGAAGTATCCTTTCTCGATGAACTGCCGCACCATTGTACTCGAGTCGTCCGGGCATAAATCGAACGATCCGAGGAACACTGTAAAAAAATATGAAGAGACCGATCGAATCTCGTTGCGCACTACCGAAGAATTACGAGGAGCGCGAACCATGGCGTGCACTCAGAAACCGGAGTTATCTCGGAGAATACCGGAATAGTAGTATCATCGTTGAATACCGTGATAGAAGTGCTTTTGATAGTATTATGAAAGTGAGTGTGAGTAAATTAGATCCGGCTCAAAGGACCAAAAAATGTATGATAATGAGTGTGAGTAAATTAGATCCGGCTCGAAGGACCAAAAAATGTATGATAGTGAGTGTGAGACTGAGTTTGAAATTATTTTTAACCTGTCGACTGGTAACAAGTCGATGCATTCACACGTAGCATGTCGAGTGACAGATGTGAAGAGTAAGGTTAAGGATCCTGGTGACAAGTATAAATAATTAAATGCACTCAGTATGTAACAATAATTGATTCAATGTTTATTTAAATTATATAACAGTGATTGCATAAAAAATACCTGGTGAATATAACAAATATATACTGTGATTTGTCTGGCCTGCGTGTTGATGTACTGGTGGTGAGTAGGTTCTCAGGCCTCTGAGTTGACTTGTTGATTCCGTGTGGTTGATCCTGGTGATAAGGTCTGGTTGTAGAGCTCTAGTAAAGCCACACGGCAGGCTGGTGAGTGTCCTGACGCCAATGAACGGTGCGAGGCAGAATGGCGTCTCTGCTGCCAACGAGCGAACCAGGCCGTTGACGGTTATGTGAGTGCTGCACTAGTCCTGTTGGTTTGCTGTGATTTGCACTGACACTGATTTGACACACGGGTGATTTGACCAAGAATGTAATACACTATAATACTGAATGCACACAAAAGTGAGTGGAACGAATGAATATCTCTGTGAGATTACGCGGGAACGTGTACAGCGAGCGACTCGAGTGAGAACAATGGCTACATCCGTTGACTACGAGGCAGAGTATCAAGAGGGCGGACGTGCGTCACAGCTTGGTTGAGTTGTGATTCGCCGCCAGCGATGGAAAGTGAGCCTTGTAAGTGGTCTTGCCGCTGGGGCCACGCTAGCAGCGTTGGCCGGTTGAGTGAGCTTCGATCGAGGATTTGAGCTGATGGACAATGTGCTTGAGTGCGCGGTCGATAAATCGATATAGCATACCTGCGAGCTATACCATATGACGCGAGGCGTCAGATGATTGTGAGTGTAGCGTGTGCATGAGTTGAGTGTGTGCTTGGTAGGTGCGAAAACTGAACAGATAGAGAAACCGGAAAAAACCTGAATGACATGGGACTGAAGACCGTAGTGATCGACTGTCTAGAAAGATCGGCCAGACGTTTGCTGCTCAACTGAGAGCCTTTTGAGGACTTTCAGAAAACTATAGACTTTTCTGAACAGAATATTTATATAAAGTGGATTACTTATGGCTTGCTTTCACAACACCCTCCGCCCTCTTTCGTGAGGTTGTTTGAAGGTACCAATTAAACTTGGACACCGTGTAAGTCGAATAAAGGAATAATAAAGCGTGCAAAATGTAAATTAGCGCGTTGCTTCCTCATAATTCACGCCCACTTACAGATGATCCTCTACGGGTAGAGGTTTTCGCTATTCTGGCTTCCTCGTGGCTTTGTTTTGTAAATATGCGTTTCATGGAACTCGGTTCAGACCACAACTATTTAGCCACAAGCATTTTTAGAACTTCAAGTTCAACTCTTAGCTCGACAGGTAGAAGTATATCTGAAAGTTGGAGCAAATACTTGTCTTCTAAAAATTTTAGATGTAGTAGGAGCGACTGGGGGAAGGAACCTTGAATACGAATTAACGAGAAGAGACCCATGTAGATCTAGCAGTAAATAGGTCGAAAAAAAAAATATATTACCTGCCAATATTTGGGACTATTTAGGTGCTAATTAGTTGCCAAAGTAGAAAATGTGGTACTTGTCCGGTTTCGCGGCAAATCAAAAAATTGTAATGACTCGTTTTATTATAAGCTAAGTACAATGTTGCACGTTTCTTCCTCATTATATTCCACCTTCGGTAGTCACCTCTATAAGAAAGTTTGTTAATCCATTGTGACTTCCTCATAGCGAAAGCTTTGTCAAAGGAGGAAATTAATTTAAAAAAATTAAGTAAAAAATTAAGTAACACTGCAAATTGGATAAAATGTTACCCTATACATCGATTCTCACGAAATTCGAAGCCAAATATCCTTATCCCCTAGCCAACCTGTATACTAAGCTTTGGCTTATTAAATAGAAATTTACGGAAGTTCGGGCAAAAATAGTTTTTTTATAATAAATCAACCATGGGTAGTGTTCAAACAAAATAAACGCTTGCGGTACAGGTGTTCGGAACACCAATACCGGCGTCCATTGGGTGAGGCTCTCAGACGTCGTCGTCCAGTACCGCAACGTTGCAGATGTGGCTCACTTGGCCTCTGTTGCATCAAACGTCTAAGTGGTAGCAGAGACCAAGCCTTCGAAAAGCTTGGACAAAACGTTGACGAGTAGCTTGTCTTCATAAATGACAAGCACAACCTCCATGGAGAGATAAGGAGGATAGCGAACTCGATGAGTACCTACTGCAGTAGCCTGTAGGCTATCGTATCAGAAGCGACCATACCCTGATTTACGAGCAGTTAACGAGCGAAGCTAGCAACCTCGATGATGCAAATATCTCCTTCACTGCTGTCGAGAAAATGAGGCTACTCCGCGAGCGTCAACCAATGAAGCCAAGAAACACCCAAAGCATCAAACGCGGAGAAAAAAACTCACCACCCTCTAACAGTGCTCATGATCTAAAAAAAGCGACAGGTTCGAAACAATACCGTATTGCAGTCAACGTCAGAGGTTCAGAGACACAGAGTCTGACAGGCATCAACCGAGTCGCAGGACGCGTAACGGATATTTATCCATAGCCAAACTCGACTCGTACTATGCCCGGCCATAATAGTAGCCATGCCAAATCGTCGATTAGTTGCTTGGAAAATTTAATAAACAAAATAACACTGGCTCGTTTCCTTTCCACAGCTGCAATATATGCTTCGACCGAACATCTCTGTTCTAATGCCCACTGAGGCCATTTGTCGATCCGGGTTTTCGCGATGATTCATCTCTGTCGTTGTTCAACGGTTCTTGAAAATCATACTCGATAATTGAATGTATTTTTTATAATATATTAAAAACTAATTTTTTTTTTTTTTCTATTTTTTATAAGCTGATGCAATTCCATGACTGCTGGACCCATGACATCTGACTTCATGACTCTGCGCAATAAACATACATCGGTTTTTTTGTATTTTTTCTGGGACTTCTGTTCACTTCGTCGTCTTTAGGTACAGCTTGCCGCATTTGAATTTTCCTTCCGTCACAGTATACGTAATAGAAACGACGCATTGTCTCCCCTACCTACGAAAATTATCCTCTGCCAAAAGTTGCTCTGCGCTCATTTAAAGACGTATTACCCTTGCCCGAAGGCAACATGGTAGAAATACGCGAGCCAGCGACTCTGGAAGATGCATTCATGCTAGTTGAAAGGCTTGCTATTCACACCGAACGAACGTGTGCGGTCGTGAACGATTTCCCACGATTAAAGTGTTAGCTAAGTATGACGCTAAATACAGCGGAACGCGGTCTCTGTCGTCCTCGTATCTTCTAAACCGTTTAACTATGGTTAGTCCTCCGAGCTTGAATACGACTAAGTACCTCTCGCCCAACGGGCATTCTAAAGTCAGAAATATCTTATCGCTAAAGGGGACCGAGTCGCCGTGGTAACGGAAGCAACACCTACTGCAAGTAGCACTGTAGCTATCTGCGGAGCTTTTAATGCTAACTTATCACGGTTATTAATAGTGCATGTAAAATCACTTTAATGGCGCGAAAGACCGACTGTGGCATGGTCTACTCTGCGGGTTTCAGACGACTCACAGTATAGTCTCCTGGGGATAGAAACAATTTACCGGAGATTCAACTAGATACTCGTGCAATGGACCTATGGTGAGCATCTCTTAGAGCAAACGCTATAACAATAAAAAAAGACTGCCGTCCTATATGCCTGGTCGGAGATATGATACCCTTCGCCAAGAAAAGGTTCCTGCCTCACTTCTAAATCGCATCAATGGTGTGATTGTGGGATAAAGTGAGGAGGCAAGATATTATTTTCCGGTGAGCTGTTTCCTGTCAAGGACTTGCCGTGCGACAGTCTTAAGTGACTCGCGCGCGCCTTGTTCCAGATAAGAAAAAAATAAGCAGGTTACTGAGCTTTCCACTCCTGCCAGAAATATCACAGCGGTACAGCGACGCTTGGGGCGCATCTCGGCATCTCCTACCGTACATCCTTCAAATTTTTAATCTGTTCGGTTGACTGAAAACACACCATGCATAAGCCTTCATAAGCATAACGGAGCACATCACGCAGTATGTAAACTTGATCGGCCATTGTCCTTGTATGATAATAAGTGAAAGTGAGGTGGAATTATCTCAAAAACCAAATACTGTATGCAAATGATTGAGAGTGAGTTGGAATTATTTGATAATGGTTCACATAAATTATTAAGAACTCTAGAATGAAAAATGATTGATGCAACAGAGCACTATAAGAGAGATTGACAAGTGCGCAGAGTGAGCGCCTAGTCAGCCTGAGTAACACATAATAAATGGCAATGAATGTAGTGCTCTTTGCAGTGAACATGTATCATTTGAGTATTTGCAATTTGTCGACTGATAGCAGGTCGATACATTCGCACGTAGCATGTCGAGTGACAGGTGCGAATATTAAGACTAAGGATCCTGGTGACAAGTATAATTAAGTGAATGCACTCAGTATGCAGCAATAATAATTCAATGTTTATTCAATTAATTAACATTGGTTGCATAAGAAATACCTGTTGAATACAGGACGTATGCAATTTGATTTGTCTGGCCTTGTGGTGATGTACTGAAGGTGATTGGGATCTCAGGCCGTTGAGTTGACTTGTTGATCCGTGTGGATGATCCTGGTGATGTGGTCCGGTGGTAGAGCTCTAATAAAGCCACACGGCAGGCTAATGAGTGGGCTATAGCCAACGTGAGATGCGAGGCTGAATGGCGTCTCTGCTACTAATGACGAACCACGCCGTTGACGTTTATATGAATGTTGCGATAGTCCTGTTGATTTGCTGTGATTCGCACTGACACTGACAGTGAAGGATAGTTTGGTGTCCTCTTCCGATTTTGATGAAACTCACGTATGTAGTAGAGCATCGAAAACTAAAAAACACGTTTTTTTATCGGCGGAAAAACATTTCTAAGGGGTGAAATCGCCTTTCAAAGTTAGGGGTGATTATGCAGTTTCACCCCTGCAAATGAATTTTTTTCTTCAACTTCACGTGGAATTTTTATTGTCTTCAATGAGGAGTATTTTGGTTTTTGTTTCATTGAAATCGGTTGACGCCTTCTGGGTGAAGCTGCATAATCACCCCGAGAGAGGACGACTGCAATGGGCCCTACGTTCATGCAGCCTAATAAATTGAAGTTAAGTTTGAGTTAAAGTTTATTTCACACTCGAGTGGAAAGGTTCGTAATAGAGTGAAGCTAGGTTGCGTACGATTCCTATCTCACACGTGAGCCGATTGAGGATATATCATAAAGCGAGGGTCAGTTCGCGGTAGTTGGTTATCTCAATTCCACGGATGTTTCTTTCAGCGTTATCAGTTATTTTATCATTGATAATGGGGTCGAGTAGTCTCTCGGGTCGTGTACACGAGGCGGCTGCGCGTTTGCAGGAGCGGATGAATTCTTCCATGCTTACGTCGTCGTGGCCTTTGAATGTGCGCACATACTGGATTGCTACTCATGGTGGTTCGGCGTCACTTGCGTGTGTACCTTTATTTGACGGAAGACGATAGTGTTCTCGTTCTGGTGATCATTCGGATATCCGTCTCTCTTCCCGAGGGTCGCGTCTAGTAGTATTGTGTACCGGTCGTGCGGATGGCTGTGGTGGTGACTCGTCTTCTGTCAATTCTACCCGTAGATGTTTCCAAACATCTTTTATTTCATTGGTTCTTTTCTCGTTTCCTCGTCCTAGGGTGACGATTCCATCTTCGACTCGTTCGAGTCTGATACCAATGATTTATAATTTTTCAAGGATTAGTATTATGCTACGATGCTCTATGAGTGATGGTGCTGGAGAAACTGCTCGTGATATGGTCGGAGCTGTTCTATATGGAGTTTGTATTCTTTCTATAATATCTGTTCCGCTGCTGCTTGCTTCTCCGTCGGTCAGGGCGCTCGCGATACCTCGTAAATGCCAGCACGATAAGTTTAGATTTTTATATAAAGGGTGATTTTTTAAGAGCTTGAGAACTTTTTTAAAAAAAAAAACGCATAAAATTTGCAAAATCTCATCGGTTCTTTATTTGAAACGTTAGATTGGTCCATGACATTTACTTTTTGAAGATAATTTCATTTAAATGTTGACCGCGGCTGCGTCTTAGGTGGTCCATTCGGAAAGTCCAATTTTGGGCAACTTTTTCGAGCATTTCGGCCGGAATAGCCCGAATTTCTTCGGAAATGTTGTCTTCCAAAACTGGAATAGTTGCTGGCTTATTTCTGTAGACTTTAGACTTGACGTAGCCCCACAAAAAATAGTCTAAAGGCGTCAAATCGCATGATCTTGGTGGCCAACTTACCGGGCCATTTCTTGAGATGAATTGTTCTCCGAAGTTTTCGCTCAAAATGGCCATAGAATCGCGAGCTGTGTGGCATGTAGCGCCATCTTGTTGAAACCACATGTCAACTAAGTTCAGTTCTTCCATTTTTGGCAACAAAAAGTTTGTTAGCATCGAACGATAGCGATCGCCATTCACCGTAACGTTGCGTCCAACAGCATCTTTGAAAAAATACGGTCCAATGATTCCACCAGCGTACAAACCACACCAAACAGTGCATTTTTCGGGATGCATGGGCAGTTCTTGAACGGCTTCTGGTTGCTCTTCACTCCAAATGCGGCAATTTTGCCTATTTACGTAGCCATTCAACCAGAAATGAGCCTCATCGCTGAACAAAATTTGTCGATAAAAAAGCGGATTTTCTGCCAACTTTTCTAGGGCCCATTCGCGGTCAACATTTAAATGAAATTATCTTCAAAAAGTAAATGTCATGGACCAATCTAACGTTTCAAATAAAGAACCGATGAGATTTTGCAAATTTTATGCGTTTTTTTTTTAAAAAAAGTTCTCAAGCTCTTAAAAAATCACCCTTTATTATTCATATGGGTTCAAATTTCCCATCTATTGCAGAACGTCTGGGTCAACTGCCGCTTCCAAAAAATGGGTTTCCTAGTAGCGTATTTTATTGTATTGAACCATTGTATTGGACAGTAGTTCGTGATAGCCTTGCCTCCTGCCTTTATTAATAGCTTACCGAAGATTCAGGAAGTTTGTGCTTAAGCGATGTCCCTTGGTTTAGACTTCCGTAGAAGTCGGTGGATCGCAGATTCTGGTTCGTCTCCAACGATAGCAACGTATGATTCTAACTGAAAGTTCAGGGCCCAAGACGTAACAGTCTTGTTTAACTGTTCGTACGAATGGATTAACTTTCGAAACTAATCGCGTTACTAACCTGGCATGATCGCCAAAATTTTACGGGGATAATTCGTAGAACAGCTTTTTAAAAAGAGTGGTTTCTATACCATAGTATAGAGTCACTGTCTCTTCTTGTGCTGATACTATACAAATGGTTTCTCAATACAATATTGCTAACTTATCCTCGTGGTCCAAGCACTCAGAAACAACGTACAGTTGCCACATCTTACGAACTGGCACGCAGAAAACTCATGGGCACTCGGCACAGTATGGAGAAAACGTCCGTTCCTATGACAAACGATTCTTGGAGCGATACAACGAACTTAAATATATCATTTAAAACGAAGCTGACGAAGACAAATCCCGGACCGAGACTCGACTGGCACTTAAAATTGAAGGCCGCAACATTGTAAAAACATACATAAGCGGACTACGAGACGACATTTGCCTACAAGTTAGGAGCACACGACCACGAACACTGAGGGACGGGCGTATGGAGGCTCTGGAAACCGGAACTTTCCTCGTTGAAAGACGTCACGCCATTCCGGCAACAAGACCTCCACCACCAACGCCGAACCGATTTCAACCAACCCGACCTCAGCAACAACCGCGTGATTACCAACCAATGCTACAGCATGGACCTCCTCCACGCCTCACCGGGCCAACGACTGACAAAAATTTCGCTTGAACCGAGGCCAAGCCACTGTTCGACCGGATGAAACTCTTTTACACAGAGTGCAAACAAAACGGACACTCAGCACTACGATGTTTCAAGAAGTAGGGATTTCAACCCGGCAGTTTCCAAAAGAGATCACCTCAACGAATCAACAATATAACGGAACCCCAGGAATGGAAGAACAATGACTTGGGGTACGAGGACGAGACAATCAAGTCTTTACCTCATGAGGAAAGTCTTCCTTCTGTGTTCATAGTCATGGAACTGCCTATGGAAACTGGGCGGAACAAGCCGACAAGGAAGATACCTTATCGATTCCGGAGCATCACTAACCCTCGTGAAATTCGGAATGATCCACCCAGCCAACTACGAACACTTGCGCAAAGATACTCGAGCCTTTCATATGGAAAATGAAAAGCATATCATCACAGACACAGTCCACCTAGTGCGACGCGGACGATACATACCATTCGCTGTAGTACCCGACGACTTTCCACTAGAAGAAGAAGCACTGATTAGCAGACCATACCTCGAGAGTTTCCAATTCTCACTTTCCAACACATCACTCCGGCTTGACGACAAAGAGTACCCGCTACATGACTCAGGTTACAACGTACCACCCCGAACTCAACGGACGGAGAATCTCGACGCACGTTAAAAACCCAAGTGCAGAAGAATTGGTGGACTAAACGATGCAGCTAGTACTGCAAGCATGCAGAGCATCGATGCCGAAGAAGCTGCGACCAGCAAACAAACGGGCAACGCACTGGTGGACCGACGAGATCGCTAGTCAGCGAAAACGATGCCTCCGACTGCGGAGGAAATCAACTCGAGCTCGAAGAAGGAATCGTGATGAGGCAGCGATCATCGCGGCTCAATATAAAGGCGCCAAGATGATCCTACAGCGCCAAATTGGCCGCAGCAAGTCGGAGCGCGTAAATTCCATTATACAGGACGTGAATAACGACCCGTGGGGATTGGGCTACAGGATAGTGACGCGGAAACTAGAAGCTTTCCCGGAAGGAGAGAGCATGGACCTGAATAGGATGAAAAACATCGTAGATACCCTATTCCCGACTCACCCACCGAGGAGCGAAGAGGACCTCGACATCAGGGTTGAGGACATTACGTCATTTAATGAGGAGGAGCTGATCGACGCGGTCAAATCACTGCAGAACAGGACGGCCCCAGGACCCGACGGCGTACCGGCAGAAGTGTTGAAGGCGGTGGCAGGCGCCCGCCCGAAATTGCTTCTCGATATATACAACTGCTGCCTGAAGAGCAGAGTTTTTCCCAAACGCTGGAAGACGCAGCGTCTGGTGTTAATCAGCAAAGGCAAGAGAGACCCTAACTCCCCGTCAGCCTACAGGCCACTGTGCATGTTGGACACGGCCGGGAAATTGCTGGAGAGGATGATCAAGCCGCGACTACATACAGCTATACGGGAAGCAGGTGACCTGTCCGATAGACAATTTGGTTTCAGGAAAGGACGATCCACGGTAGACGCAGTTCAAGAGGTCATGAGGACAGTTGAGGCAACGCGGGAAAGCAACCATTACTCCCGAGAGATCGTGCTATTGGCTACGCTCGACGTGAACAATGCCTTTAATTCAGCAAGATGGTGCGACATGATGCAGGCGCTAAAGGTAAATTTCCAGGTACCAGCGTACCTCCTCGCGATGGTGGACGACTACTTGAAGGACCGAGTACTGCTCTACGACACACGAGAAGGACAACAGAGAAAAGTCATCACCTCAGGCGCAGCCCAGGGATTGATCCTCGGGCCAGATCTCTGGAACATCTCGTACGATGGAATTCTACGGATGGAAATGCCAGATGACACGTACCTGATAAGATACGCCGACGACGTCACCGCGGTCATCACAGCAAGAGACCCCGAAGCGGCACAAAGGCGTCTTAACCAGGTCATGAGGCGGACGCACCAATGGATGGGGGACCACGGCCTCAGCCTAGCCATGCAGAAGACGGAGATAGGAGTTCTCACTCGGAAGAGGATCCCGAACATACTGCGCATGCGCGTCGGAAACGAAGAAGTAGAAACAAAGGGCGCAGTGAGGTATCTCGGCATCACCCTGGACACCAAACTAACCTTCTGGGAACACATCAGGAAAGCGACAGACAAAGCGGCGACTATGGTAGCAGCACTGAGCCGTCTCATGGCAAACGTGAGAGGACCAACGACCAGCAAAAGTCGGCTTCTGATGTCAGTGACGCACTCGATTCTCCTGTATGGAGCAGAGATCTGGGCGGACGCACTGGAAGCGGAAAGCCGAAGGAAGCGTATAGCCGCGGTACAAAGAAGAGGAGCCCTGAGCACCTGTGCATACCGGACGGTATCAGGACCGGCGGCCCTGGTCATTGCTGGAGTGGTACCCATCGAGCTCCTCGCGAGAGAGAAGAAACGAGTCTACCTACGACGAGCTGAACACGATCGAAAACAGACGAAGAACCAGGAGAGGGATCGCACCATGGAGCTTTGGCAGGGCATGTGGGACAGTGACGCAAGAGAAAGATGGACAGCCAGACTCATCAAACATCTGGCCCTATGGACAAATCGTAAACATGGGGAAGTGACTTTCTACCTGGCCCAACTATTGAGCGGGCATGGATTCTTTAGCGCATACCTTCACAAGATCGGGAAAGTGGAAAATCTGCGATGTATCTACGGGGATTCTGAACGCGACGACACTCATCACACCTTCTTCGAGTGTAATCGATGGAGGGATGAGAGGGAAAGGATGGAGGAGTCACTAGGTCTTATCACCCCAGAGAACATAGTAGCATCGATGCTGATCAGCGCGGAGAAGTGGGATGCGGTGACAAATTTTGCCGAAACAGTTCTACGCCAGAAGAAACAAGAAGAAAACAACAGAGTAATAGCTGGAGCAGACAACAACTAGTTGGACATCGTGAGCATAGTGAACAGTGCAGTGCGAGAAAATAGTGCTGAGCCCAGTGAACCACAGTGAAGTGACACAGTGAAAACAGTTAGGGCATTAGCGTGTCAGTTAATAGAATTGGGCAGAACATCACAGCTTGCGCCGGACCGCGGCCATAAGCAAGCAGGAAAGAGTGAAAAGGTCTGGAAAGCAAAGGAACAGAACGACTCTGACGAAATGCGAAAGCGGTTCCGGGGTCGTTACACAACATCTGGAAAAAGGTTTGGTGGTTTTTAGTGGGTACAAATCCTACACTTTGAGGATTGCGGTCGCTCCTCTCTGTCTTTTTGAAGATTTTCGACCACCCCTCGAAAAAAATTTTTTTTTTTTAATTTTAAAAGATTATTATTGTTATTATTATTATTATTATTATTATTATTATTTAAAATTATTGACAGTGGAGGAAAATGCGTTAAGCACCGTAGGAGAGTCACACGGACTCTCCGTGTGTTGGACTCTCCTTGGTCGGCCTACCAACTAAAAACCTCCTCTGTGCCGTCTCCGCGGGGTGGTAACACGTAAGTATAACTTCACCCCCGCGGGACCTGTCCATTGTCTCGTTCGTCTCACGTCTCAGTCCAAATCTATTTCCGTCTTTCGCCCAGCCCATGTTCATTCATATTCCAAGCATCCTTCTTCTTTTTGTCTCTTAGAACGGTTTCGATGAATACGGCGATACGCGTCCACTGTTTTTCGTTCCGTAAACTCAGTCCGATAATGTTGTCGGGTGTAATGTCCCCGGTCGTCAGTTCCAATTATCGTCTCCGTATCGTCCATCTGTCACACACGAAAAACGTGTGTTCAGCGTTGTCTCGTGTATGTACGTAGTATTTGCAGTTCGCTGTCTGTACCTTTCCCATATTCCGTAGATGCTGTCGAAAATACATGTAGCCTGTGAGAAACTGAGCAATGTAAAAATTGACTTCCCCAAACTCCCGTTCAGTCTACAGTTTCAGGTCAAGTATCAGGCGTGTTGTCCATCGTCCGGTCGTTTCTGTCGTCCAGCGTGTGTGTCAGTCCGTCAGTCTTTTCCCTCTGTCGTCTTGCCGCGATATCCCTTTCGGTCCCTTCGCTGCGTTCGTAAATCCGTTTCCGTTCAGTCGCTCGTAAGTTTATAGGAATCACTCCCGCTACCACGAGTACCGCCTCCGCTGAGACGGTTCTGTAGGCGCACGCTATCCTCAGTGCTCCTCGTCTTTGTACGTTCGTCATTGCTTTTCTGTATTTTTTGACTGTGAACGCATCAGCTCATATCTCTGCCCCGTACAGGAGGATCGTGTGGGCTATCGTCATGAGCAGTCTGCGTGTCGATGGTCTTGGTCCGTGTGTGTTTGCCATCAGGCGGCCGAGCAAAGCTATCTTTGCCGCTGCCCTCCCGGCCGTCCCTTTGATATGAGACCAGAAAGTGAGTTTCGTATCGAGGGTCACCCCAAGATATTTCACCTCACCCCTATTCTCAATCTGTTCCGTCCCGATTGTCATTGGTATGATCGTCGGAATCCGTCGTCTAGTCAGCATGACAATTTCCGTCTTGTGTAGTGCTAGGTTCAGTCTGTGTTCCGTCATCCATCTGTCCACACATCTTATTACTTGGTTCAGTGTCAGCTGGGCCAAACCAGCAGTGCGTTCCACGATCACGACCGCCACGTCATCGGCGTATGCGGTTAGTGATGCATTACGCGGCATCTCCAGCCCCAGCAGGTTGTCGTACATCACGTTCCATAGGTCAGGTCCTAGTATAGAACCCTGAGCGACACCCGCGGTGATCCTTCTTGTCACCTGTCCTTCCTGCGTCTCGTACGTTATGTATCTGTCGCTGAGGTAGTTCCTCATTACTCAGAGGAGATAAGAAGGAATCCGGAGAGTGTCTTGCAACGCTCCCAGGATGTCCCCCCACCTTGCCGAGTTGAAGGCGTTCCTCACGTCCAGAGTCACCAGTATCGTGATGGGTCTGGCTGCGTGGCAAGCCTCATCCGTCTTCCGAACTGTCTCAATGACCTCTCGGATTGCCCCTATGGTCGATCGCCCTTTGCGATAACCGTGTTGGTTATCGCTCAAACCTCCAGCCGCTCTTATCGCGTTTATTAGTCGCGGTCGCAGTAATAGTTCGTACAGTTTTCCCGTCGTGTCCAACAAAATCAGCGGTCTGTAGGAAGACGGCGTGTCAGGGTCTCCCTTGCCTTTGCTCAGGAGAACCAATCTCGCCGTCTTCCAGCGCATGCTGAATGTCCCAGTCCTAAGGCATTGGTTGTACATCCCGAGGAGTATTCCTGGTCTGCGGCAAGCTATCAGTCGCAGGACCTCCCCGGATATGCTATCTGGTCCCGGTGCTTTTCCCATCTTCATAGAGGACGTAGCTTTAATAATCTCCTCCTCAGTGAAGACAGGAACGTCGAATACCTCGTCTACGTCCGTCACTTCTCCCCTTCTCGGATGGGTCGGGAAGAGTCCGTCGACGATCTGTCCCATTGTCGTTGGGTCCTTGAGTTCCGGCGGACTGCGGGTCCCGAGTCTCTGGGTCACGATTTGTAACCCAAGCCCCACGGGTCCCGGTCTACTTCCTCGCATAACTTCCTCCAGCAGCGTTTCTTACTGTTCTTAATAGCGTAAGTCAACGTCTTCCGTGCCATTTTGTACTATACGGTAAGAGCGGCCGCAGATGGCTGGTGTCTTTCCCGTGCTCGATACATCCTTCGCTTTGCCGCAATGCACAGTCGCCGCAGTTGGGCGATTTCGTCCGTCTACCAGTACGTCGTTCGTTTGGGGTGTCGGGTGGTCTTGCGCGGCATTGATGTCTTGCAGAGCCGTCCGATCAGTCTCATCGTCTCATCGGTGAGTCGTTCGGTCTTTCTTTTCTCCGTCAGTTCGTCAGGTATGGTTTCTGCGGGGGAAGCTGCTTCCAGCAACTCCCTTGAGAACTTGTCTTTATCCAGTTTGCGTATGTTCCACCCCGGTGTTCGCTCAGGTCCGTCGCGTCACATCTGTGTAATTTTTGTCACTTCGAAGACGATGTATTGATGATCGCTAGCCATATAGTCATCGATAACTTGCCATCGCCTCATCTGCGATAAGATGCTGTCCGAGATCATAGTTACGTCCGGTATTGAGGAGCCTACCCCCGGTCGGATGTACGTCGGTCTCCGTCCCGTGTTTCCTACCGTCAGATCTGTTCGCGCTGCCATCTCCAGTAATAGCCGTCCGCGTTTGTCAGTCCGTGTCATGCCCCATTCAATTGCTCTAGAGTTGAGGTCGCCCGCGACCACCAGATCCCCTGGTAAGTCTCGCAGGGCGTCCTCGAGTCTATTCACTCCGTCGTCGAAAGTTTTAGCGGAGCAGTTCGGGGTCAGGTAAACGCTGACGTAGGTGAGATCGTCTACCCTCACTCAGACGTAATCGTCTCCCGTTCTACTGTCGAGAATGCGGACTTTGGTGTTTTTGACCCAGATGGACGACATGCCCGCGTTGTTTGGGAACCACGTTGGGGTCATCATGTTTCTGTATTGTTCACTCGGTATCAGTATATCGCCGTCGTGTTCAGTCGCGATTTGAGGCAGTAGGAGATGTGTTTCCTCGCATCTATTCATGTTGCCCTGTAAGATAGTCATGTCTTTATCTTAGTTTTGGTCTTACACTCCTCCAGTGCGGCCCTGAAAACCGCATACGTCCCGTTATCCGGTATGTGCGCGGTGTTTTTGTGCCCCGCTTCGGTGCACATGTAACACATTGTGTCCTGATGACAGTCCTTACCGATGTGGTTCGTCTTGCTGCATTTCCAGCAGCATTGTCGTCTGTCCGGTCCTTTACAGTCAGTCCTTTTATGATCGTAACCCAGGCATTTGTAGCACCTGATCACGGTTGTCCTCGGTCTGACGCGACAGATTACCCATCCTATTCTGATCCGTCCTTCCTTGAGCAAGGCGTTTGCGGTATCTTCCTCAAGTTCGCAGATAGCCATACACTGTGCGTGTCTGTTGGGCCCGAAAATGTGGACTTTTTGGTCCGTCGTGTTTTTTGTCTCCTATTGGAGTGTTGTTGTCACTTCGTATTTGTCCGTAATGCAGTCCAGATCGAGTATGTCCAGTCGTACATTTGTTGTCATTTCCCGTACTTGTGCGTCTTCTCCGAGGGCTTGTCGTAGCTTATTCTTGACGGTCTGTCTGTCCCCTGTTCCGCTTTTAACGCGGAGCAGGACACCTCCGTCTTTGGTTATTTGATAGCCGTTGACCTGCACCTTGTCGGCAGCTGGATCGACGGCTTTCATTCGTCGCAGTGTGTCCGCATACGTTTGTCCGTCTTTTGGTTTGATCAGGACCACTCCAACACTGAGTCTCCAGGGTGTGCGGTCTTTCTTGCCTGGCTTTGTCGTGCCTGTGGATGTCGTTGCCGTGGCTGTCGACGTCGATGCCGTGGCTGTCGACGTCGATGCCGTGGCTGTCGACGTCGATGCCGTGGGCGTTTCTGTCGACTGTTGTCGTACGTCCGTCGTCGTTCGTTTTTGTTTCCAAACGATCGTTGTCCACGAGGTAGGCTCGGTCCCCTCCACCGGTCTTTTCGCCGGCGTTAGTTCCGGACTCATACCCGTAATTTCTCGTTTCTATTTCGTCTGTGGTATCACGGTCTCATTATCCACACCTCTCCGTCCAGCCATACCGAGCTGGTCTCATCCACAGCATTTCTGATCTTTGCCATGTTCATTGTGATCACGGTGCTGATGTTCTTCTGCACGCTAGTCTTTTCTTCCTTTTTTACAAGACATTCGCGGTTCAGCTGTAGCTGAGCTCGAATCTTGGATTTTGCCGCCTTATTCACCTTATTGTTTTCGTCGAATAAGAAGGCTTCAAGTCCCTCCAGATGTTTGATGGGCAACGATATCAATATTGCAAATTTTACAATGACTATTTTCTGTAACGGTATTTTTAATCGTTAGCATTAATTTTTGTCTTCTGAGGGGAAGAATTCGAGCTCGCACACAGGGATAATTGATTTAGATTTCGAGTCGAGCAAAATTAGGGTCTATTTACCAAGCCAATTATATGAATATCAATGTTCGGTTTATTGGCACCGTTGGCCAGTACATTGCATTTTAATCCGTTATTTTCTGCGACTATTCGACAAGTCTTTTCGCGTATCTCGTTCACGTCGCTCTTCAATACACCTAGCAATGTAGCCTGTTATTGGTATTGTTCGTTGGTAGAAGGCCTGTCACCCAACATACACACTCAAACTACGCGCGTCAAATTTGCTCTTAAAGGCGATGTCTATTATGCTTATAATCCTCTCTATTTACCAGTCGTTTTACTTCCTTTCTATCGCTTACACACTACTTGCTTATTCTACTTGCTCAAATACTACGCGCTTAACTGCTATTCGCTTAAATTCCATTCACTTCAATATTATTCGATCTTGTATTCTTATCAATTGTTTCTGATATTTCACTAATTATTTTTCTTATTAACTAGATCACTCGCCTGTTTTTCCTTCTTCCTCTGTATTCGTTTTTCACTGATCCTAATAACTTTTAGAAATCCAGTTCTTTCTCTAATTCACTGACTCGTTTTTCTTAAAAAAACACGTATCTCGAGAAAAATGTAAAAGTAAAAGTTTCAAGCTGATGCTGTAAGGGTTGTACACTTTTCTTCAGCAAGCACGTAAGACAAGAGCCAAGAGCTAAGACTTCAGAGAAGAGGTAAGAGAAGAGAGCCTTTCCTCTTGCGCAGGCTCTTTTATACCCTGCCCCGCTGCCTCATTCCCCTCTACATGATTTTCGATTTTTATTTTAAATCTAACGTGGTTTCCTAATTTTTTGAGTTGCCGTTGCCGCGCCACCCGTCTTCCCCTTGCCGCTAGGCGAAACCAGCTGGTCGTTGTCCTGCTATTTACGGCAGCGAGGGAATTCCTTTGTCATGACGTAGCTCGTTTTTGTCACATTTTGCTCGAGTTCGCCGACCTAGTGCTCGAATTCTACCGTGCGTTAGAGCGTAATCTCGTCTCTTATAATAGCGAAATATAATCAGGCAGGCTAGCTAGTGGGTGTAACTATGTTACAATTCATTATCAATTCTAATCGTTTGACGTTTCTTCAACCAATTCTTAAATTATGGTTAATCTGCCCACGTTGTATGATAATGTTAATGATTAAATTATATCCGGCTTAACGGACTAAGAAATGTATGCAGAAAATTAATGAATTTATCTGCGGTGAAAGACAAGAAAATTAAGAATCTATTAATGAGTGAGTAGAGTGGTTGACTGGACAGACTAAGCCAACATAATTAATGTCGACGATTTGTAATACTTTAAGCAGTGATAGAATGTTAATTGATTAATAATAATATATCGAATGAAAATCTCAACTCAGTGACCGGAGAGCAAAATGAACAGTGCGTGAGCACGTATTACGTCGAGTTGAGAGGTGAGACTAGCTGGATATTTAGTACCTGGTAGCGAGTATATTGCAATTAGATACACACGGTTAAGCAGTATAAAATCAATCTTTATGAGTTGTGTATAACATTGTTAAAAAAATAAATACCTGATGAGTAGTGACTGATTATTTATGGCCTAAATCTGTTGATGCACTAGTAGTGAGTCGTCCAGCAGGCTGTTGAGTTGACGTGTTGAGTCGTGTAGGTGATCGTGTTGATTAGATTTGATGTAGAGCTCGGTATGATGGCCATAAGACGGGCTGGTGAGTCGGCAATTCCTTTTGTCTGATGCGAGGTTAAGTGGCATGCTGCTAATGATGTGTAAAATCGTTGATATTTATGTGAGTTTGTGGTCAGTGTACGTGGTTTGCACTTGCACTGATTTGAACTACACATTATTAGACAATGGGTTTGGTATACTACAGTACTGAGTTGGTCAAAACTTGGTACACTACAGTACTGAGTGAGACTGACTGAGATGAAAATTTGAGCTGACGCGTGCTTACTTGGGCGAACGACTCTTGCATGAATAATTGGCTACTTCTGTCGACCACGAGGCTGAGAGCGTCTTGAATGCAGATGTGCGTCACAGCTCGGTTGAGTGTGGATTCGCTGCCTGCGATGCAACGCAAGTCCTGTGAGTGGTCATGTCACTGGGATCACACTTCGTGGCATAAGTCGCTGGGGTGAACTCAGATTGAGGGAGCAAGCTGATCGAAGACGCACTGACTGGGCTATATCCACTCAGTGGTAGAGTGTGCTTGTGATCTGTGCCATATGATTCGAGGCGTCGTAGTCTCATAAGTGTAGCGTGTGTATGAGTGAGTTGTGTGCGTGAAAGATGCGAAAACTTGGCACGCGCACATAAAAATTTGTGGACACAAGGGTTTTTTGTGTGCAACTACAACAGATGAACTTTCCATTCGTCACTTTTTACCGGAATGCGTTGCTCTACTGTATCCATATCACTCAGCTCTTCCGCTTCCTACATAATAAAATACCATTTCTTTAACATCCCAGGACTTCGGTTAAACTTTTGTAAAGAAACCTTCGTCTCTTTTATCGTTGACACTTCAAACCGACTGAATCGTATTTTATCACACGTGAGATGATGTTTCTCCTTATACTCTCATTCGACATTTGGGGCAGACCTATACAGTGTTGTGATATTGTGATGCTCAGGCTATAGTATGTATACTGCGTTTAACGAGAGATCGACACGCTTTCGAAACTGAATTCGTCCGGTACGATCAGACCCCGCCTGATGTGCTGCCCTCTTCACGCTCTCCAGGTTGCCAAATGGGCTCTGCCGCTGGTCAGACCCGACTACAACTAACAAGAGGTCCCAGGTGCCTAAATCCAACGGTTAACGTTTTACAGAATCTAGTGTTTGGGTGCAGGGCCCGAATGTACGATAATTTAGCTACGGTACCGAGCAGCAAGCCCCACTACCCCTATCTGCCCCACGGGCTGCTCAAAGCTGCACGCCGCTGTGTCATTCTCTTGTTGAACGCAGTATAGATATAAATTGGAAATTAAATTATAATTTGACATAGTAAGAACTAAATAAAAATAATCAGATAGGAGATTTAATTTTCGATTAACTTACCACATCTTACTACCGCCACTGCAGATTTTTCAGAAGGAGAAAGTATGAGAGGTATGAGAGACGATTTGAGTTTAGATTTTAGTAACCAATTATCCACAATCAACCCGTTAATGAGAAATTCAATTAAATTATATCACTTACGGTAAACACTCTGAACCGTCTATATTAATAGAAAATTAAAAAATAATTAGAATTTTAAAAAATGCAGATGTTATTAGAGGTTATGACGGAAATAGACGAGAACAAATCCATCACAAATAATTTTACGCCACACATATCTTTTATTCACTGGCCATATGGCTGATAACTAGTAATGACAATGGACTTTTGAATGAATGACACGGCAAACTTTATTTGGAAAAGCAACTCATAAATCGTAATTTTTGAAGTAGCTCGTACTGTGATATAACGCGTGGCGCGTGTGTTGTATATTTTCTTTTCAGTTTGCCGGGGCATCCGTTAAAGCGTGGGAGTGATCCCGGCCCCGATGACCTCGTCATTACACGCCATGTAATCTTATCGTCTGCAATCACCCGGTGGTTATCATCGAAAGCCTGAGAGGATAGAGTCACTGAGCAGTATGAGCCACTTATTGCCTATCTACAAACGCAATTTTTCAAAGTCCATTTAAAACGACAGCAGTCATGCTGCAAACAATGAAGAATAAGTTCTCAAAAATTTGTTTGGAATTCATGGCTTGTATCTTAAGACTTTTGACAGAATTCAATACTTTATTTCAAAGTGAGACGCCACTGGTCTGGTCTTACCGTGTCGGCCAATGATAGTGTAATCCACATGTATAGATATATGAACATTCCGTCAATCCCGACAAATTGTTTTTTCAAGCTGGTGTTTTTGGCGTATCACCACTCGGGGTGTGAGTCAGCGCCGCCTGGATCCCTGCGTGATCGATATTTTACAAGAAAGATCTCTAACCATCGACTCATTCATTAAGAATCAATGAGGCAACCAGATCTGACGATCTATAATTTCTAAAGAAATCGTGAAAAAATATCGCCGTATCCCGGGTTCCACATGTATATTAAAATTCAAACGTCAAAACGTGGATGCACGATGCAAGGGCATATCTGTGGGCGTATCCACCAGTGACAGTAGAAAGCGGTGACACAACTTGCATTCGCAAATCCGATCCACTCAGGATCTATAGTCGGCAAATGTGACATTGCGAAGAGCGAGAGGCGGAAAACTTTAAAACAAAAAAATACTTTGAAGAGAAATATTTAAATTTCTCAAAATTACTCGCATAGGTGCATTCCTCACGGTTTCCTCACATGCAAGTCAAATTCTTTGCATTTCGAGGAATTACTCACGAATTGGTGACCCTGGTCGCAGCGCTTCTCGGACTCCCGGAAATCAAAGAAAGAATGAAGCGCAAGAAGAAGGAAGACACTTCTCCTATTTGGAATTGTTATGCCGGTACCGAGTAATTGGAGTACTCGGTAATCGGTATAATATAAAAAGTTATTATTTTGGGATCGTTTGCCGATTAGGAGATGGAACTCGAGTAATTTGTGTAAACGTTAATTTATGTAAAAATAGAAGTGTTTATTATAGGCAACGGTAACGTTCCGCTGTCTATTTAAAAGTCAATAAAAGAGTAGTGCAATGAAATGTGATTTCGAGCCCGTACGAGGAACCAACCTCTCGTTTGAATCTAATAATAGAATGATTCCGGCAAAGGCTGTTATTCGCCCCTTTGCCGGAAATCCAGTCGAAATCAATTTCACAATCAACGTTGCTTGCAAATTCCTGCAAGTCGTTGCTCGAGCTCGTAGCGGTCATTGCTCGCAGCTCGTTGCTTACGTTTGCACATTTTTTCTACTTCGGTGAGTGGCCTCATTCGAAGAAGGAACAATGGCGAAATAATGAAATATTCGCGGTACAACAGAATGTTTGGAATTAATTTCATGTTTTCTTCCCTCGGTTATTCCAATCGCTTCGCTATAGGGCGCTGCCATTATTCCTTATTTAAAGCCCTGTTGGCCACGAGGTTGTGTCCTAACCTGCTGGCTGGACACTGCATGGGTAATGTTTAAGTTGGAAGAATACCTTTTGTAACGTAGCCTGCGAAATGTCACGTTGCTAGGTATACATCGATGAGTGTCTATCGGACCCGATAGACTCCTTCTTAATAACTAAGCTCGTATTGCGGCGGTGGCTGCTCTGCAGGCATCAGCTATTACTACGGTATTTACCAGTTGATGAGACGTAGCGCGCTTGTACAAGTTGATTAGACGCGCGTCGGCGGTATAAGTTGATATTTACCCCGTATGCAAATTAAATAACGAGAGCATTTTTGTAAAACTTCTTACAGATAAATCAATACCTTTATTTTATTGCGCATGCAACGTTGTAAGCATAATTTACGAAATAGATCATTCTAAACTGCGATATTTTATCTGCGGAGATAACATAGTAAGTCGGAACAAAACGAAATACCCGATAAGAAACACGGGATAAAAGGAATGAATGATAACAAAGTAAGAACAAAGGGGAAAGGTAAGGAGTTAGCCGCTGCTGCTATAAGTAGGAACACAAAAACCAAGGGAAGAACGGCTTTATACAAATAAATCAATATTTTTATTCTTTTCTACGTAATCAACATAGAAAATGCACATAAAATAAAAGAAAAAGTTAAGTTCGAAATGGCGTAATTTTATATGTAAAACATAAAGCTTTTTTTACAATATTTTTTTCGATTACTCTAATTTTCATATTTTATAATAGTGAATAGTTCCGTGTTAACCGCCGTACACCGTACGTCGAATTAAAAAATTATAGGTACGTTTCTAGTTCCTATCACGAAGGAATGTATCGAATGATAAGTTACGCAATGGCCATTCGCAAAGTTTAAAGTAAAATCATTTACTTAGCATTTGTCGATACGTGTGCCATCGTGCTTACGGACAAGGTACGCGTAAAATGTTTATCCGTCAGAAATGAACGAACATATATAACTATCTGGCCCGTATTTACTTCATTCATTCATAAGGTATTTGAGAAATTGACCGACCGGTGACTCATACTCGCTGCTACCGTCGCGATTAACGTAAATACAGGAGTGTATATCGCAGTACAATATTCGCCTCCCGAGACGCTCAAGATAGCTGTATAGTTTTAGGCAAGCCTGTGTCATCGTGTATACTGCAATTACAGCGTTCGGTGCGGAGAACGGTGAGATAGCATCGCGGGTGCCTACATAGTTCATATACATGATCGTGACCCGTCACCTCAAGCTCAGGATACGTTACTAAATTCGTGTGCTCTGAGCTCGAGAAAGTGATAATGGTTTTCGTAAGATTATCGTGTTGATCAAATCGTTTCCCTAGAGCGAACTAAGCGCTAGTTTTGCGAGCAAGCGTTAATGGCGATTTAGGCGATCAGACTCCTCGTACAAAGCGACAAAGCGCTCTATTGCTTCTTCGACTCGGCTATATTCTGCCAACAGCCCACTCGCCACCTCCGTAATTTTTAGGAATGTATCAGTAGATACAAATCGCGCAATGCTAGTGCGTCACACTTTACGACGCCTGCGACAGCGGTTAGATAGTTTTTAGATCCTACGAGTTTTCGAACCCGAACAATCTCAAATGTCCAGCGAAAAATATTCCTGCAATGCGATCCTTCTGCAGAAAATTCTTTCCAAATACGCTCATAAACGCTGATGCAATCGTGCAACTTTCTGCAAAGGGATGTATGATATCGCAACGTGTATGGCACTCGCGAAAAACTAGGCATGCACGTCTTAAAACCGTAATATCTATGATATATCTATGATATACAGGGTGATTCAAAAAAAGTGACCGACCCGCAGTATGCCGATAGCTGAGGTCATTTTAAGCACAATTACTTAGCGGTTTTCCGAAAATCTCAAAAGTTTATTAATGAGATGCAATTAAAGTCAAATAATAAATGACCAATCAGGAGCACATACGCTTCCCGCGCCGGAAGTCGGCAAATGTTCGATGGAAACCGAGACCTCGGTCTGCGGCAACGTCGGACGGGATAGTATAGTAGAATGACGCATGTCATTTGTTCATTCGCATGGGTTTTTTTATGCGCGATCGAAGAAAATAATTGAAAGGTGATGTGCTCGTGATGCGTCCCAAAGTGAAAAATGGGAATAAAATGTTAATAATACTGTAACCAGATGTAATTATTTATTATGTCTTAACCTTTAAACGTTCCAAATAGTGTTTGTAATTGTGTTTTGTTCTCTTTAAATAAATAATTGTACATTGAAATGTGTGGCACTCTATAACTGTTATCTCTATGATAATAATTAAAATGCAATGAATCTCCTAGGCCATGGTTCATTTAATATAGTATTTAATTATGATAAAAATTATGATGTGTTCATGACACAAATTATAGCGTATAAAAAGTCACAACTAGCGAATGCCTTTCGCCACTAGAAATGAGATATGTAGTAGGTATGCGTGACAAATGTCATATTTCGCACCTGACAATACAACTTGAAGCTTCAAATTATTAACGACAGCTTCATTAATATGAGGAGATGTTTTTACCTTTATAAGAAAAGTTAAGTAACACTTGATACATCGATGCATGGCAGAAGAGACTGCGATGCTACCAAAGGTGCCAAATCTGTCTGAAGCAGCTGCATTAGGACCAGAAGACGCTTCCATCAACATCTATAAGACTTTTCTATTATACTTTTCTTATAGCTACGCATGACAAAATCAATCGCCCTGCCCTGCCGATGCTGCTTGAGTCTCCAAATTGTTGGTGGTTAGTAAGTATAAGGTGATAGCAAGATGATAGTGAGGTGCGAGGAAGGTGAAAGCAAGGTGAGCGGACGGCGAGAGTGAGATCAGATCAAGGTGAGAGGAGCTTGTGATCAAGGAGAGAGCAAGTTAAGACGAAGAGGCTGGAGTTTAGGATGGAAAGGTAAACATCTTAACGCTCTTAATTCCCTGAGCGTTAAGATAAATGTAAAAATTATTGAAATTACCACCAGATTATTTAAATTTGCAATAAATGAATTATAATTTTTCTCCTGGTAATTAGCTGGCAGTTCACTGTGTAACTTGGCAGATATCTTTTTTTGATTGTGTAAACAAATTGGAAAATCAGTTGAGTTATTAACTAAAGCCTACTAGTAAGGCACTACTACAAAGACACATTTACTTCGAACCCACGATTCCTCGATTTTTACCACGGCAAGTAAGTTTAGGGTACAACGACATTTTCACAACAGACCAGCCTACAAATTCGTTTAATCATAACCTTACACTATCTCGCTTGAATCGTCCAGTTTGAATTCTAGTTTAGAGACCAGTTTGAAGACTATTCTGAAGACTACTTTAAACACTAGTCTAGAAATTTCAAAGTAATTGTATAATGCCGTCCAAAATTCAAACCTTAATCAATAATTATGGTCTCGACTTTACTTTATTGTATGGAAGAAACTGCAGTACCCCAGCGTCAAACTGCACCTTTCTACATTTTATACCTGGGGTTGAACAGAATAAACAAAAATCGTGCACAATAAACTCTTTGTCTACGATTAAGGCATCTTCAAGTATGTTATGTGTAAAGTTGTGCATTTTTATACGAGCAGAAGTGTGTCTTGCATTTGTAAGACTTATATAATTGAGTCGATATCTTCATTATTGCCAGAGCAATGTATTTTTCTGACAACACCCAATTAATTGAAGAATTTTGTCGTTTCCGTGACGTTTCGAATGAATTGGATAATGCCGTTTAATATTCATAACTTAGTCAATCATTGTCGTATTGTCTTCATTTAGGACAATTTTGATATAGGAAAAACTTTGTTACTCGAGATACAATCTACACTCTTTTCGATTTGAAACATGGAGGTGACCAGAATGAACAAAACGCAGTTAACTCACAAGGAAGGATAGTTTGGTGTCCCTCTCCGATTTTGATGAAACTCACGTATGTTGTAGAGAATCGAAAACTGAAAGACACGTATTTTTTTTTATCGGCAGAAAAACATTTCTAAGGGGTGAAATCGCCCTTCAAAGTTAGGGGTGAGGTTCAAAAAAAGGTTCTCGACAGGACTAGCGCGACCGACTGAGGATGCAATGGAATAGATTTGTAGCACAGTCTGATTTGGCACGTCTTGAGCGTTTCTTGAGCGTTCAAGCAAAGATTGTATAAATCGCGCAGACCTACCAGCATGGTTATTGCACGTACATGCATGCCGATAGAAAGGTCGTATGAATGTAATGACATTAAAAATTCATCACTCAATCAATAATTATTGTATCGAATCCACTCATGGTGAATATTGTAGGGGAGAAACTGCAAAACTAAAGGTTTCATCTGCATTCTACTTGATATCAGAAAACTCGCATATATTTACGTCTTTTTACACGCTTATAATAATACACGCAATAAATACATAAAAACTTTACTCCTGGAAGTCTACAGTGCTTGTAACTTCACCGATATTTTGTTAACGATATTTGGAGGCATCGAAAAATTGGCAGTCAAAGTACACACCGTGATCCACGTTTGCATTCGGTAAAGATAACCCCATCATTGGACGAGCGAATAAACAACATATCATTTGACTCCTGTAATCGTACAAAACTTCTAACTTGGCAGATATCTTAGATTGGATGTGTAAAGAGATATAAAAAATTACCAGTGAATGTATACTCCGCAAACCATGTTGACATCCGAAAAAGATTAAATCTGATGATTGAAATAAGCAATAAAGAAATTAAAACTTAACTCCTGGCAGTGAACAGCGCTTTGTTATGCCGCGGAATATTCAACAAAATTCCATTCATTACTTTATTCTCCTGCGCTCAATCGCGAAGTGTAAGGATGTGCTGAAGTACGAATCGAGTCGTCCTCAACGAACCGCGTTAAGTGCAATTTTTCAATTTCGCCAAACGTAGATATTTAATAATGAACCGACATGAGTCTAAAGTTTCACATCAACCTGAACGGTTCATCCGAGGTCAGACTGGCCCAAAATAATAAAAACTAAGGGTACATTCAAACAAGATTGTTTGATTCCTCGTCGGTAACTCGAGAACATAGCAAACGCATAATTTGTACTTAATTTTCTATTTATATTTCGTAATTAATAACGCAAAGTTGCCGTTGTTTATAATAAACCTCACATTAACTCTGTTATCGTGAATTGACGTTTTTATCTCAGTCACGCGAGATTCATCTCCTTATAAGCGAACGATTCCAAATAATAACCCTTAAAAATATTATACCGTCAACCGTAATATGCTACGAGTATTTAAGTGTTACCGGCATAACATCTTGTAACTGGACCGATTTTTTTTTTACTACATTTACAGGGACACCGAAAATTGCCCTTCGTCTTAACTTGCTCTCTCCTTGATCACAAGCTCCTCTCACCTTGATCTGACCTCACTCTCGCCGTCCACTCACCTTGCTTTCACTTTCCTCGCACCTCACTATCATCTCGCTATCACCTTATACTTACTAACCACCAACAATTTGGAGACTCAAGCAGCATCGGCAGGGCAGGGCGATTGATTTTGTCATGCGTAGCTATAAGAAAAGTATAATAGAAAAGTCTTATAGATGTTGATGGAAGCGTCTTCTGGTCCTAATGCAGCTGCTTCAGACAGATTTGGCACCTTTGGTAGCATCGCAGTCTCTTCTGCCATGCATCGATGTATCAAGTGTTACTTAACTTTTCTTATAAAGGTAAAAACATCTCCTCATATTAATGAAGCTGTCGTTAATAATTTGAAGCTTCAAGTTGTATTGTCAGGTGCGAAATATGACATTTGTCACGCATACCTACTACATATCTCATTTCTAGTGGCGAAAGGCATTCGCTAGTTGTGACTTTTTATACGCTATAATTTGTGTCATGAACACATCATAATTTTTATCATAATTAAATACTATATTAAATGAACCATGGCCTAGGAGATTTATTGCATTTTAATTATTATCATAGAGATAACAGTTATAGAGTGCCACACATTTCAGTGTACAATTATTTATTTAAAGAGAACAAAACACAATTACAAACACTATTTGGAACGTTTAAAGGTTAAGACATAATAAATAATTACATCTGGTTAAAGTATTATTAACATTTTATTCCCATTTTTTCACTTTGGAACACATCACGAGCACATCACCTTTCAATTATTTTCTTCGATCGCGCATAAAAAAACCCATGCGAATGAACAAATGACATGCGTCATTCTACTATACTATCCCGTCCGACGTTGCCGCAGACCGAGGTCTCGGTTTCCATCGAACATTTGCCGACTTCCGGCGCGGGAAGCGTATGTGCTCCTGATTGGTCATTTATTATTTGACTTTAATTGCATCTCATTAATAAACTTTTGAGATTTTCGGAAAACCGCTAAGTAATTGTGCTTAAAATGACCTCAGCTATCGGCATACTGCGGGTCGGTCACTTTTTTTGAATCACCCTGTATATATATATATATACAGGGTGCGCCATCTCAATCTGGTCGATGGAAGTATTGAATAACTTAGAGAATTTTCAACAGATTTCACAAAGTCGTATTTTTTTATTAAATTTGATTCATTACAATTTATTTTGATTAGTTTCCAAAAACCACATCGATCAAATGTCCGCCTTTATTACTGAGACAAAAATGAGCTCTTTTTTCGGCATTTTCCATTGTATTTGCCAGCGTCTCGGGCGATATCGCTGCGATTTCGGCTCGAATGTTGTTTTTTAGCTCCTCTATGGTCTTCGGCTTGTTGGCATAGACTTTACTTTTCAAAAATCCCCACAAGAAGAAGTCCGGTGCAGTCAAATCCAGCGATCTTGGTGGCCAGTCAATATCACCTTTCTTTGATATCACACGTCCTGGGAACTTCTGACGCAAATAGCCCATTGTTGAGCGCGCAGTGTGACATGTCGCACCATCTTGTTGGAACCAAAATTCCTTAAGACCTTTTTCACGCATTTGTGGTAAAACAAAGTGTGCCAACATCCACCGATATCGATCCCCATTGACAGTTTCACCAGCTCTGAAGAAAAATGGTCCAATGGTGGTTTTTGAGCAAACACCGGCCCAAACTGTCACTTTCTCATCGTGCAATGGAGTTTCGTGAATAATATGAGGATTATCGGTGCCCCATATGCGACAGTTTTGTTTGTTGACAGCGCCAGAGAGGGTGAAATGAGCCTCGTCGGTCATCAAAATTCGCTCCCAAAAATCTTATTATTTTCAATGTAAAGCGAAACTATTTCGGCGCGTTCTTTCGGCGTATAGCGATACATGGTTGAAATTGTACTGAAATAACCTATACGAAACGTGTTGTACGATGCTGGTCGGTTAAAATCTGTCAGAGTTATTCAATACTTCCATCGACCAGATTGAGATGGCGCACCCTGTATATATATATATATATATTGCCCAAGCTCCGTCGCGAAATCAAATTTATCATCGGTGCGATTCGCTTCTTCCTCGTATTATATTAAAAAACGCTCACAATCCGCGGACAACATTGTGTTGCGTGAGTAAAAAGACATAGCCACTAGAGCACCTGCAGAAGTCTGATATCCCGTTATGTTAAATAAATGAAAAAATGTACCTTTTGTCATCTCATCAGCGAATCTGAATGCCTGATGTGAATCACTATGAACCATTAGCAAATTGTTTAGACTATCGAGAAAATTGACATTGCCGATCGTCGTCAAGCCAATCTCCGTACCATTCATAATGAGAAAGGGTAACTGTCTGTCTTTTACTTCGATTGCATAACGTTGAATAGACTACTCGTCGAAGCCTCTCACATTGTGAGCGATTCCGATGGTCTTTTTACATTGCAACAACATTGCAATAATGCTAGTTTTTCGAATCACCCGATAGGGTCATCGACAAACACAAATTCTCGTTTACTACAATCAACATAATCGATCTCTATATATGTGATATAGAGACATGTCGTACACACGCATTGTGAAATATATAAATTCCGTTCGTTAATTAGCGTCGATTTATCATCGAGTAATTCCTCGTACTGCTGGGTCTTGAAATCATATAACAAAAATCTCATCGACGATTCGTCTTTTTTCTTTTCCTTTGACGCCTCTGACTTCATTAGAGGCGCTATAAATCATAGATGAGTAGACGGTCGAGTTTGCCTGCATGTAATACAAAAGGATGTACCGAATAGATATATTTTTTTACCTGTGGTGTCAACTATACGTGAGCAGTCTCTACAAATTTTCAATACGTTACAGATACTATACCGCCTCTATTCATGAAATGTGGTACAAGCGGACCTCTCACGCTTTTAATAGGTATGAGGTGCCAAAGAACGAACGTTTACATGCCGTGTAATACTCTGGCTGTGAGTCTTTATTACCCTTGCAATCAATGGATTTATTTGTGCTCGATACATGTGTGTCAATGTGTTTGGCACATTGATAGCTACAGCGGTTCTCGAGTGCTTGCGTATACCTACAATTATTCTTTGTGCATAATCCCCGAGTACCAAACGCACCCGCGAGAACTTCCATTGCTGGAAGTACCGATTTTTGTGCGTCATACAGAGCCGGAACCCGTTTTCCGCAGATGAGAAATTAGTGAAAAACGATCGCTATACCCTTGTGATCCAAGTGTTTCTGAAAGAGTGGAATCGCGTGCACCCCGCTTTGGGCGTCATACCTCCGTTTCATGCGGAGCTCTACCGCTGCTGTATGTATCAAAGTCTATTCGGAAATTTACGCCATCGCCTGAGTAACGCACCGGTACGAATTTGACCGCTCTCGGCATATAGGCGAGCAGTAACAAGGGGACGGTTTGGACATAAATTATCACTACTACTTATGTGTAAAATCGACTTCGTCGCTATGGCTTCGTGTATAAGCGCAGTGCCACTACCTCTGCCTTCGAAGCCTCGTACTATATCCGTCGAAATTCTGCACATACCATCGTCTGTTTGAAATTAAAGTGCACTCTAAATGACACTATCAATTAAGCGCCATACATCGTCAGGAACGGTTTTAGTTTCTGGCCTAGATGATAACCATACCCTGTGAAAAGGATGGTATACTCAGAGTCATAACTACGTAATCATGACCCCTATACGATTCTGTAAGATGAGTCGGAGCATCTTAAACACTGCCCTCGAACCAAATCAAATGATCCGTACTCCCCGGTGATTGCCGAAAATAAAAATCGGTCTCGCGTCCCTACATTCTGAAGTGCGGAAAATAACGTTTTTTCTCATTATGTTTCTAAAATTGTTGATGAGAAGGTAAAAAATTGTCTTTCTGTACCGCACTCTTACCACCGCAATAATCAAGCATAAATCAAAAACTTATTAGAATTATTTATTTTTGTTGTGGGTAAGTATTGTGACCTAATCCTACGATTAAGGAGGGAGTTCAAGTCAGCAAAATAAATACTCCATAGTGGCACACCTGTTTGTATAAAACATATGATAGTGTATTCGCAGTGCAATTAATAAATCAAATGTTAAAGAAAACAAGCTTCAAATCACTCCTCTTAAAACAAAATAGTCTGAATTGAATAACGCAAATAAAATATAATTAGTGACAAGGTAGTTTCCAAATAATTGCGCGACGTAAAACTCATATAAAACTCAAAACTAAAAGAGCTCGAATAGTGGCAGGGAAGTATAAAATAACATAGAAGCTCAAATCCTTACGTAAACTAGGGACTCAAGTGACAACGCAAAAAAATAACAAATACTAATGTCTAATAAATCTTAACTCATAATGTCAAATAAACTTCAAATCATATTATCAAATAAATCTTAAAATAATGCAGCGAAAATACTGTAACATAGTTACACCCGCTAGCCTACTTTATTATTTCGGACGGCTATAAGAGCCGAGATTACGTACGAAACGTGACAAACACGAGCTACGTCACATTTAAGGAATTCCCTCGCTACCGTAAACAGCAAGTCAACGACAAGCTGACCTCGCTTGGCGGCGAGGGGAAGACGGGTGGCGCGGTGACGGTAACGCATAAAATTAGGAAAGCGTTATATTTTAAAATTGGAATCGAAAGTGATGTAGAGGAGAATGAGGCAGCGGAGCAGGGTATAAAAGAGCCTGCAGGAGGAGAAATACTCTCTAATCCCAAGGCGTTTTAATCGAAGACGCTCTTATAATACGTGCATTTTGTCTACAAGTTGGAGTTCTAGAATCGTTTACAATTGCATTTTATTGAAATACGTGCTTTTGTAAGTAAGAAAATCAAATCGGTGAGAGTGGAAAACGAAGACTGCAGAAAGAGGAAAGATAAGCGAGTTATTTGAATAATATAAAAAATATCTGTGGAATTTCGAAGGAATTGACATTAATCTAATATTAGATAGGATCTAAGTGAATAGAATTAGTCGCATAGTATAAAGGTATTTTTATCGTTATCATATATTTTTATTTTTCGTGGGAATTCGGGCTCGATCACAAAACTAATTAATAGAGACTTCGTGGTGGTTGAGAGAAAACTTTATTCGCTGAGAAACAATTTCATAAACGACATCACTTTTTAATTTCCGGTCACTGGTACTCTTTATAATGATATTTAAATTTCGTAATCTTAGCGATTATTTCTCTAATTATTATTTTATTTTGTGTGCACCTATTCTCGGTATCCTCGAAAGCTTATTATTCTTTTCGTACAGCAGTATTGCTGTACGCTCGGTGCACAGACATACTCACACCACCAGTGACTCGCATCGCACTCGCTCCTTCGACAGAGTGTAGTAACTCTGTTTACAATTCTTTCTCTTTTACTCCTGTTTCACTTTATCCCTCTCTCTCTTCCACTCATCCAGTGAGGCGATTCCCGTTTATACTGCCAATTTAAAATCCATACTCTTTTATTCTATTTCCTTATTCACTACTCGCTTAAACGTATTAATTAATCCTATGCACTTAATTTTACTTAGATCTATTCGCACACCCAGTTACTCTTTTAATCCTATTCTCCTAAATCTATCTATATCTTAATCTGTTACCAGTCTCTTTTGGACCTAACTAAAACCAATTCTTTATATTGTTTATTCCGCTCGCCTATCTTACGTTGTTTCCCTGTCTTCAATTCACACTAATTTAATGTTCGGTTGTGCTTTGAAGTTCGGGAATTCCGGCGATTAGCTTTACGTCGCTTCTCCTTATTCGTGCGCAAATTCTCAGTATTCTCGGGCTCGTGTTTCGGTTATGTGTCAGCGCTTTAGTATGGACTCGTTAGCTTCAAACCCACACACACACATCCACCCGCATCCAGCTCACTCCTTGACAGAGTGTATCAACTCTGTTTACAATGCTTTTACACTCACTCTCGTTTCACTTTCTCTCTGTCTCACTCGTTCTTGCTATCTGTTTCTCGCCTACCGGTTATATGCTATGCGATCTCGTTTTGCATGCCTACGGACCACTGACATAATTCAAACTCAAAACTGCTCTTCTACACTTAAAGATCTATTCTTAATTCTATCTTCTTAGCAATTACACTTAAGCGTACCCTACCTAATAATCACTGAGGACCTACACTAAACTATTACGTGCGCAACTAAGTTCCCGCTCTTTTTTCTTGATGAAAATGCAACTTTATTGTGAAAAAATGTTTACAAATGAATCATTCAAAATATTGCCTATCGCTAGCGACAACTTTTTCCCATCTTTCTGGCAGAGCTCGAATACCGTCACGGTAGAAGTGTTTGTCTTTTGAGGCTATCTATGAATCAAGCCATTTTGAGATGTCTTCATATGAGCTGAACTGCTGATTAGCCAGACCATGTGCCATCGAACGGAACAAATAATAATCGGACGGCGCAATATCTGGGGAATATGGCGGGTGGGGTAGGACTTCTTATTTGAGCGTTTCTAAGTAGGTTTTAACGGGTTTGCAACGTGAGGCCGAGCGTTGTCATGCTGTAGAATCACTTTTTCGTGCCTCTGCTCGTATTGTGGCCGCTTTTCGCGCAGTGCTCTGCTCGATCGCATCAATAGAGTTCGATACCGTTCCCCAGTGATGGTTTCGTTTGGTTTTAACAGCTCATAATAAATAACACCGCCCTGGTCCCACCAAATATACAGCAAAATCTTCACAGCGTGAATATTCGGCCGAGCCAACGACGTAGAAGCATGACCGGGCATTCCCCATGATTTTGTTCTCTTTAGGTTGCTGTAATGAATCCATTTTTCATCACCCGTAACGATGCGATGAAGAAAACCCTTCTTTTTTGCCGCTGGAGCAGTTGTTCACAGACGAAAAAACGACGCTCAACGTCTCTTGGCTTCAAATCATAAGGAACCCAAGTTCCTTGTTTTTGAATCATTCCCAACGCATGCAATCACTTGGAAATGGCTTGGCGGGTAACTCCTGATGCTGAAGCAAGCTCTTTTTGCGTTTGGCACGGATACTCATCGAGCAATGTCTCCAATTCAGCGTCTTCGAACGTTTTTGGCCTTCCTTCACGCGAACGGTCATCAACATCAAAATCACCGTCTTTGAAGGGACGGAACCAATCACGGAATGCTGTTTCGCTTAGAGCAGCATCTCCGTAAACTTTTTGGAGTTCACGATGCGCTTCAGCCGCCGTTTTCTTCGAATGAAGGAAGAAAAGCAACACTTCCCGCAAATGACGATTATTTGGCACAAAATCAGACATTTTCACGCAACCAAAAGTATATGACGCAAAAACAAAATCACTAATGTGTCAAAGCGGTTTGTTTACCATATGTCTAAGCTTGGTTCATGACGTTTTGGTTATATCCCAATCGACCAGCACTTACTACTGGAGCCATCTCTTGAAAAACAGCGGGAACTTAGTTGCGCACCTAATAAATCGATAACAATTTTTAAAATGCCGATCTATTTATGGCTTATTTTCTATGTTTATCTCGCCTGTATCTCCTCTTGGCTCGGTCTCTGTCTCCACCCGCTGGTTGGCTTGTGTTGCACATGAAACGCAGACTCCACACTTCGAAATTAAAAATAATTCTTGGTAAATTTTAAATGATCTTAACGTTTCGTTTTCCTATACTTCGATACTCTCACTTTTTGGTCTAGAAGACTAAGACCTCTTCCCCTCGCGCAGGCCTTTTTATAGTCGCCGTCGGAGTTCGAACCCCTCTCTCCTCTTCTCGCTGTACATTTTTAAAAATCTACCGAAATCTTTTAATTTTTATTTTCGCCGTTGCCGCGCTCACCGCCTTCCCCTCGCCTTACAGCAAGGCCAGCTGGTCGCTGACCTGCTGTTTATGTCAGCGAGGGAATTCCGGCGATGTGACGTAGCTCGTTTTTCACATGAGTTCGATGGCCTAATGCCCGCAAACCTCGGTACGCCTGTACCGAGACTAATTTTGCAGGTGTTTCTGCGTATCCCTCGGCTCTTTATACCGTTTGACATAATAAAGTAGGCTAGAGAGTGTAACTATGTTACAATAGAATTAATTAAATAGAATTAAGCGGATAGTATTTAAGCGAATAGAATTAAAGCGGGTAGCATTTAAACCGGTAGAATAAGCTAGAAGTGTAGAAGTGAGTACATTTATAGAAGATAGTAAGGAAGTGGAACGAGTGATAGATAGAGAGAATTATAGGTATAATTGAGATATCGGCTTGAAGAGCGAGTTTAACGCGCTTCGTGTGCGTGTGTGTGTCGAGTGACAGGCTCACTACCAACGCACGGAACAATAACAAACTACCGAGCTGGGTGTACCGAGAAATTACGAGAATGCAATACACGAAGAGAACTATAAAATAATCGCAGGAAATATCCAATTTAAATGCATTGTATTGGCCATCGGTGCCAAGAAACCGGGCACTGCCATTCTTATATTTGATTATCTTTAAAAATAAACCCTACTTTTACCTACCTCGAAGTCTAAAATTAATTATCCTTGTGTTCGAGTTCGAATTTCTCCTTGGAAATAAAAATTAATGCTACGAGTAATGATGAGAAATTACCGTTACAATACAGTGCAAATAATAATGCAAGAATAAAACTTGGAGGCGGGGTGCAAAGAAATCGGAAATGAATATGCAAAAAAAAATAAAGCTCAAACAATAGCGCAATTTGGAGGAAGCAAGACACACGGCATGATGCGACTCTAATAAAATGCCGAAGGGCGGGTGAGACAATTGTACAATGCAAACTACAAGCTCGAAATATAATGCAAGTGGACGTGCGAAATATAATGTTAGATCCAAACTCCAAATAGAATGCAAAAGGACGGGCAAGAATATAATGTCAAATACAAGCGCTAAATATAATATAAAAAAATATGATGTACCAGGTGTACAAGTATAAAATACGGATTTTTTTTCTAAAAAAAACATGTTAAATTCGGAAGCATGATAAAAAGTGCTTTATTCAAAGTATGCTCGATCGGTTGTTAGACATTTTTCCCATCTTTCGGGCAATTTGTGAATACCACGCCAGTAAAAATCTTCCTCTTTTGCAGCAAACCATTCATCGAGCCATTTTTTCACATCTTCGTACGAACCAAAGCAAATAAGTAATAATCGGACGGAGCCAAGTCTGGTGAGTAAGCCGCATGCGAAAGTATTTCCCAACTAAACGCCTCAATCGTTTCCTTGACTAGTTTTGCTGTGTGTGATGGTGCATAATCATGAAGCAAGATCACTTTGTGTTGCCTTTTTTGATATTCTGGTCGTTTTTCACGAAAAGCTTGATTCAAATCGATCATTTGTTGTCGGTAGCATTCAGTATTTACGGTTTCGTCAGGTTTTAGCAGCTCATAATAGATCACACCCTTCTGATCGCACCAATTACCCCACCCAAGAGTTACCCATGATCTTTTACGCTTAGGATTCTCAAAATATATCCACTTTTCATCGCCAGTCACAATTCGATGGAGAAATGACTTTCTTTTGTACCTGGCGAGCAGCATTTCGCAAGTGGTTTTTCGGTTTTCCTGCTGTCTTTCATTTAGTTCATGTGGAACCCATTTTCCCATCTTCTGGATCTTTCACATGGCTTTCAAACGTATGGAGACGACTTCTTGTGTCACATTTAATTAATCCGCGAGTTGTTATTGCGTTTGAGCGTCATCTTCATCCAACAATGCTTGCAATTCGCTTTCTTCAAACTTTTTCGGTGGTCTTCCTCGTTCTTCGTTTCTCACGTCAAAATCGCCACTTTTGAATTATTTACAACACTCAAAGCACTGTGATTTACCAAGAGCATGCTCACCGTAAGCTTCGACAAGCATTCGATGCGATTCTGCAGCAGCTTTCTTCAATTGGTAACAGAAAATCAATGCTGTCCGCAAATCATAATTTCCAGGCACAAAATTCGACATGTTCAACGCTATTACAAACTATGCTGTTGTATGAAACTTGTATTGCTGTGAGTTGAAAATCTTTGTCAGAGATGTCAACAAGAAAATGGCGCCAATGACGCGGTTTGACGGTAACTACATTGACAGCTAGGGCTATCTATGGGCGAATTCCGGTTTCATATTTATAGACCTGGTATACCTTTCTTGACTCTTAAGTAGACAACGGAAAGTTATTGTTGCCTATAATAAATACTTCCATTTTATATAAATTCACGTTTACACGAATTACTCGAGATCCATCTCCTAATCGGCAAACGATCCCAAAATAATAACTTTTTAATATTATACCGATTACCGAATTATCCAATTACGCGGAGCCAGCATAATATTTGGTGGCAGCGGTGGGATCTGCTGAAGTATAAGTGATACGTGATTAATTTAGACAAAAAATGTTTTGAACAAAGCAATAAGAGTGAATTTAAAGTGACGACTACGACTCGTGCAAAGGACGCCAGTGTAGCTCGCAAAAACCCGACTAATCTAACGCGAAGACGCGAAGTGAACGTCGGTGCGGTGTGACGTATCGGTCAACCGTTGAACGTCCCGATTGACGGTGTCACGTCAAGTCGCAGAAAACCGCACAAAGTGTGCAACCAAGTACCCGAAGCGGCTACTTGTGACGAAGTCGTCGCGCAGTCATTGCCGACGCACAGAAGACGAGCTCAGGAACCATCCAGAGATGGGTCAACGGTACCAGGGAGGACAACTGGACCAAGCTTTGAGGGGAGATAGCAGGTCTCCAGCACCGAAGGAACAGCACCGAAAGAACATCGCCATGAAGAGAACCATCAGCAAGATTATCTTCCTGTAAGTGGCGATTACATTATACATATACATATAGCCTTGTAGATTTAAAGCTAGTCGATCCGTAAATTGGGAAAATATTCTAACAGATATATATATATCTCTCCTGAGATTTTTTGGAAATATTAGAATAAAGTCTATCGCGAAATAAGCAACATGCCGGAATCTAGAGGAGCCCGATCAAGGCGTAGGGGCAACTCGTTAGACACGACGTTGCTTGGCGCACAGGTAGACTCCACAGCCGGATTAGCTGCGGCTGTAGGGGCCATCATTTACGAAGCGCGCAGGGCGTTATCAGAGCTCTCGCCGACGGGATGAATACTCGCGGCCAGACAGGATTCCCTTACAGGCCGTCTGACAGCCCAGTTTAGCTTGAACCCACTTAGGGGTGCGTCGTTCGGAGATCACAACAGTATCGATAGCGACGACATATTCGACATGGCTACTAGCGAACAAACGCCTGAGCACATCCTCGAAGATATGGTTGAGCGGGAAATCGAAAACATGCGAACTATAGATCGCGTAGGTTTCCCGGCAGCTACCGGTACGGCAGCCCCGTCGGTACCTTCACGAGTACGAGATTGATTGGAGGCGGTCGACCGGAGCCACCGTGACTCCGGCAAGACGGAATTAGGCAAATACGCTAAATGAGGTAGGTACGGACGAGTATGAGCTCATCCAATCCTTAAGAGAGCAAATTGCCGAGTTCCCGCGACGGTTAGGAGGAGCAGGGATGGAGGACTATCCGCCCCCCGTACAGCCCCTGAGACGCACGCGGCTCGAGGAGATTCGGACGCCCTCAAATATGCTCAGCCTCAGCCTGGGTATAAAAATGGTGAAAACATTCGACGACAAGGATTCAAAGGCGTTGCCGCTCTTCTTAAAGTCCTGTGAAACGATATTCCGCAGGGTAGCAGAGGAGGAGCATGACACCCTCCTGGAGTTGATAGTCATGAGTAAGTTAGAGGGTGCAGCAGCAAGACAACTGCAGCACAAGACTATCAGTAACATGGCGCAACTCCGCAGTGAGTTGGAAGCGTAGTACGGACGACGGAAGTCCCTGGCCGCGCTGCAGATGTAGTTCAGCTCCCTCCGGCAGGGACAGAATGAGGACATTGCCGCCAACGCGGCAAGAACGGAGAGAATTACGGTAGACATAACCGAAATACTCTATGAGCCGTTAAGAACAGAGGATCAGAAGATCACTGTAGAAAGTGATATCACCCGACAAAGTGCACAAGCTAACTTCGAAAATGGCCTGCACGGCCAGGTGCAAGTGCTGGTGCGTGCGAAAAATTACCAAACGCTGCATGTCTCTGTAGCAGGGGCTATAGAGATTACCAACATGGTGCAGCCAAAGGGAAGGGTAGGTGGAGCAATAAGCCACTCCAAAAGGTCCCACGGCGCGCCATCCCGGCAGGGAGAAAATCGCTTCACCTGCGGAAGACTAGAGCACGTGGCTCGAGACTGTACCCGCAGATTGGGAAGAGTGAGCCTACCGATGCCCAGTGAGGATGAATCCATACACCACGTCGACGTTCTGTACAATTATTGGCAAAAAAGAGGCCACTTGTGAAAAGACTGCAGGAAGAGATTGTCGCAAAACAAGAGCGAGCCTGCGCAGTCTTCAGAGCATCCCCGACGTCCAAGGAACTCAGAGAGCCAGAGTGGAAAGTCCACGGTGAATGCAGGTACAGGTCAACCAAATACCGATGCCAACCAGCTGGGTACGATGAGATTCAATACCCTCACGGCCCAGCAGAGACCCGCGTGCAGAAGGAGGAAAATGCCGCAGCAGTTACTGCAGGTTACGCTGCCTGCGTCCAGCGCTACGGCCAGCGACTTTGACATTGTCGCATCATTGGCCGTGACCGGGGTACTCACCCTTAAGGCGGACACATGGGCCCAGTGCAGTATACTGAAGGAGGGATGCCTCAAGCCCGAGGCCATGGTGTGCAGGTGCTCCGTGGAGTTGCAGGGTGTGGCAAGTGAAAAATTCACCCCCCTCGGTATAGCAAAAATTGTGCTGGAGACACCGGCTCTAAATGTAGAACATTGGTTCTTCAGAGTTCCGAATAATGTGCCGCTAGGGGTCAATGGACTGCTAGGAATGGATTTTATCAAATATCACAAAGCGGACATCTTGCACGGAGAGATGCTGAAATTGTACGGGCACTGCATGCCGTTACTAGATGGCACGACGACGGTATCTCTGCCGCCACGCAGAGAGACAGTCATCTACGCCGCAACAACGAGCAAATTCGTAGGATTGCTCTCAAGAGTAGAGCTTGAGGACGGGGTTATCATGGATGCCTGCGATACGCCGCCACGTGGTAGTAGCTGTGCAGTCAGTTTAATAATTACTACCGAGCAGGTGGTAGAGGTACAACGCTCCGTAATGAAACTCGAGCCGCTCGAGGAAGCGGCAGTACGTCAAGCGGCCGAGGCAGCCACAATGGAGGTATGCGCCGTCAGCACGGAGCGAGGGGCCGACCGCTTCGCGCGACTAGCCAAAGAGCTTGACGCGGCGAACCTCAACGAGGAAGAGCGCAAAGCGCTTAATGAAATCACAAGCGAACACGAGTACGTGTTCCACCTACCTGGGGATAGGCTGCCGTGTACGACTATGGTAGAGCATGTGATACCTCTTAAGGAAGGGGTGCAGCCCATTAAGGTGCACCAATACAGGCTGCCCGAGACCCAGAAAAAAGAAGTGAAGAGGCAGACCTGCGAAATGCTTGCGGAAGGCATTGTCCAACCCAGCAGGAGTCAGTAGAACGCGCCGCTGCTGGTCGTAGCGAAGAAACCTGATGTAGCCGGAGTGAGGAAAATGCGCGTAGTGGTGGACTTTCGGAAGTTGAATGAAGCCACAATCGGGGACTCATACCCACTGCCCAATAACACCGAAATATTGGACCAGTTGGGACGTGCCCGATATTATACAACTTTGGATTTCGTCTCTGGATTCAACAAAATCCCGATGACGCAGCAAGACAAAGAAAAAACCGCATTTTCTACACCACAGGGCCATTTTGAGTATAACCGCATGCCATTTGCTCTCAAGAACGCGCCACCGACTTTCCAGAGGCTGATGAACTCAGCGCTGGCTGGACTACAGGAAGTTAAATGCTATGTGTTCCTAGACGACATAGTAATCCACGGAAAAACCTTCAAGGAGCACAATAACAGGCTGCGAGAGGTACTGCAGCGGCTAAGAGAAGCTAGTTTGGCAGTGCAACCGAGCAACTGCCAATTCCTGCGCAAAGAAACGCAGTACCGTGGCCACATCATCTCCGAAAAGGGTGTACGTGCTGATTCGAAGAAACTGGAAGCGGTAAGGGAATTCCCGGTATCGAGAGACATAAAAGGAGTACAATCCTTTTTCAAAACAGCTGCTTATTACCGGGAATCCATCAAATATCTCTCGAAAACCGCGAAACCACTCACCGAATTAACCCAGAAAAGGGTTAAATTTGAGTGGACCGCAGTAAGAGATGCTGCCTTCGAGGAATTGAAGACGGCGCTTACCACAGCACCAGTATTGCAATATCCAGACTTCGAAGAGCCATTTGTTGTAATAACGGACGCCTCAGACAGGGCGCTCGGCGCTATTCTTTCGCAAGGCAGGATCGGAGACGATTTGCCCATATACTACGCGAGCCGCACCATGTCGAAGGCTGAGCTGAATTACACAACGAAGGAAAAGGAACTACTCGCTATAGTCTGGGCTCTCGCTCAATTCCGGCCATATATTTATGGTACTCGCTTCACGGTCGTGACAGACCACCAACTGCTCACCTGGCTGTTCAGAGTAAAGGACTCAGATTCGAGACTAATGCGTTGGAAAATCAAATTGGCGGAACATGAGTTTAATGCCGAATACACGGCAGGTAAGCACAACACGAATGCAGATGCGCTAAACCGTATATTTTTCACTACAGGGCCCAAGCGAGAGTGAAGAACAAAGCCCGTGGTTCGGAAAAGGACAGCACTACGGGGCAACTCGGCACAGCGAATGACCGCACAAAGCGGAAGGCCGAAGATACCATATATAGCCATGCTAGCGCGCTGGAGCGAGAAGACGAGCTCGCCCACGAGATAGAAAAGGACAAAGCGTGCTCGGATACGGACAGCCGCACAAAGCGGAGCCAATGTAACAGAGAAGGATAGAGAGATCCGCCGCGTACATGCAGGTTGCTCGACTGATCCCCACAGCCCCGCTGAGATGCCGTGCAGTCGGGGAAGGGGCAGACTACGCACGCTAGCAACGCAAGGCACGAATAAGACTGCGAGAATCGCTGACAAAGACACAGCGAGCCCAGCACAGCATGGCAGACCCGTGGGGCGCGGAAGGCCGCAAAAGGCAAACGTTGCAAGGCCGCTCGAGACAGAGAGCGACCCAACGGTGGAGATACCGGTGGGCACACCGAGTGAAGAAACTGCGTACAGAGCACCGCACAAGCCTGCTGAGGAAGCGAAGCACGGCGGGGGCCGTAGCCCGCAAACTTCCAGCAGCACGGAAAAGGACAGCGTTATAAAAGAATACAGCGACTGCACCAGCGGCGCAGCCATCCCCTCCGCCGATGACCACCTAAAAATAATAAAGGAATATCACGGTACCTCATAGAAGGGCACCAGGGTATACGGCGTACATTACATCGGATCCGGACCAAATACGACTGGCCCGGCATAAGAAGGGATCTGGAGGAATATATTTCGTCATGCGAGTCTTGCCAAAAGAACAAAATCCAAGAAAAGGAACGAGTACCGATGGTGGTAACAGACACCTCATCGAGGGTATTTGAAAAAGTAGCGGTCGACATCGTAGAACCGCTACCGTAAAGCGCTTCCGGGAACAATATAGTTACGTATCAGGACGCCCTTACCAAGTACAGTGCAGCGATCCCTTTGCTTAACCAAGAGGCTTCGGCAGTAGCAAGAGCGCTGGTTGTAGAATTAATTTGCCGGCACGGAACGCCGGAAACGATACTGCCGGACCAGGGGGCCAATTTCCTCAGCTCGACCTTCAAAGAAATGGGTTGACAGCTGCAAATTCAGAAAATACAAACGACGGTCTACCATTCCGAATCGAACGGCGCATTAGAGAGATCGCATCGCACACTCGCTGAATACGTAAAAAAATTCATAGATTAGAATCAAGGAAATTGGGACGAGTGGCCGCCGTATGCGATGTTTACGTACAACACCACTCCACATATGGGGACCGGACTGTCTCCCCACGTGTTGGTGTATGGACGCGAGGCTGAACTGCCGACAGCCGTAAAACAGGAGCCCCGCAGCACCTATGCATATGACGACTACGTCCACGAGCTACGCGAGCGATTACGCGCCGCATGGACAGTAGCACACGATAACCTGGAATGCGCCAAAAGACGGTCTAAGAAAGCGTACGCCTACGGCGCACAGGTGCAGGAGTACTGCATCGGCGAACGCGTACTCTTACGCGACGAGACGGTGCGCAGGGAGTGGTCAGCCAAGCTGACCCCGAAGTGGACGGGACCTCGAGAAATAGTAGAGAAGAAGCCCTGCGTCAATTACGTCATCTGAAAGGGACGGAAAACTCAGGCGGTGCATGCAAACCGCCTGAAACTTTTTATAGAGCACTGGAACGAAATACGAACTAAATAAAGGCGGGTAGGGAGCTCTTCAGAAAACAAAGCTGTTTTGGATTAGAGTAACGATATAATAATGAGCAAAATCCAAAAAAGAGAAACACGAGCTTGAATGTCTCCACTTCCTATTCCAGGTTGATTACTGCAACTAGCGGAGCAAAGGAGACCACATTATACCCGCCAGACTATAGCATCAGCACCTTCGACAACAAATCAGGCATCTACTTCCAGGACATCGGAAGCCTCGCGGTAGTCCAATCCACCTGGTGGCTGGCTGTCAGGTTAGTTGTCACAGCCTTATTGCGCCGAGAAGCCGACGCAAGCCAAAACCTGGAATGTCTACTGGCACTATGCAATCAGGACGTCCACGGAAATGATTTATGCTCCGTCATTGCCGACTCGGTCTTGAGAATGCAAAGAAGAATCAACATGGGAGTGGTGAATATATTCGGCTTCCTTGGTACGCGCCCCTGTAGGGAGCGCAGACGACTCATCAACGGACTGGGAAGCATCATTAAAGCCATAACCAGAAACATTGATGCTGACGATGCGCAGAAGTTGCACGAGGAAATAACGCGCATACAAGCCTCGCAACAGACTCTCCAAGATGGACTGAAAAAACAGGTGCAAGTGGTAAGGATCACCCTAAGAGCTCAATGAGAGCTCGCACCACATACAGGCCAACGAGAAGCCCTGCTGACTCTATTTATGCGTATCAACCACACACTTAACAGCCAACTATACGGCGTATAGAGAAGCCAACGCCTGGATGAAAGCTTGACTGCGATCAGCATAGATGTGGATGCTTTACTAGGCGATGTTCGAGAGTTGTTGCACTTGGTAACAAAGATAGCCTAAATCAACGCAGTAGGAATACCTCTGCCCTGCTTTTGCGTTACCTTGCAAGCGCTATGACCCACCTACCACCGGGCACAAGTTTCCCTGTCGCTATAGAGCACAGCCAAACGTCAGCACTTATGCGACTCGCTGACCTAAAGGCCTACAGCGAGGGTAACGCGGTAGTACTCATGCTCGATTTACCATTGATCAGGCAACAACGGTATACCAGGTCTATAAATATGAAACCGGAATTTGCCCATAGATGGCCCTAGCTGCTAATGTAGTTACCGTCAAACCGCGTCATTGGCGCCATTCCCTTGTTAAAATCTCTGACAAAGATTTTCAACTCACAACGATACAAGTTTCATACAATAGCATAGTTTGTAATAGCGTTGAACATGGCGATTTAGCAAGAGCATGCTCTTGGTAAATCGCAGTGCTTTGAGTGGTTTAAAAAATTCAAAAGTGGCGATTTTGATGTGAGAAACGAAGAACGTGGAAGACCACCGACAAAGTTTGAAGACAGCGAATTGCAAGAATTGTTGGATGAGGATGACGCTCAAACGCAACAACAACTCGCGGATCAATTAAATGTGACACAAGAAGCCGCCTCCATACGTTTGAAAGCCATGGGAAAGATCCAGAAGATGGGAAAATGGGTTCTACATCAACTGAATGAAAGACAGCAGGAAAACCGAAAAACCACTTGCGAAATGTTGCTCGCTAGGTACAAAATAAAGTCATTTTTCCATCGAATTGTGACTGGCGATGAAAAGTGGATATATTTTGAGAATCCTAAGCGTAAAAGCTCATGGGTAACTCCAGGCGAACCATCGACATCGACTGCAAGGCCAAATCGCTATGGACGGAAGACAATGCTCTATGTTTGGTGGGATCAGACGGGTGTGATCTATTATGAGCTGCTAAAACCTGGCGAAACCGTTAATACTGAACGCTACCGACAACAAATGATCGATTTGAATCAAGCTTTGCGTGAAAAACGACCAGAATATCAAAAAAGGCTACACAAAGTGATTTTGCTTGATGATAATGCACCATCACACACAGCAAAACTGGTCAAGAAAACGATTAAGGCGTTTAGTTGGGAAATACTTTCGCATGCGGCTGACTCACCAGACTTGGCTTCGTCCGATTACTACTTATTTGCATCGATGGGACACGCACTTGCTGAGCAGCGCTTTACTTCTTACGAAAATGTACGTAAATGGCTTGATGACTGGTTTGCCTCAAAAGAGCAGCAGTTTTTTGGCGTGGCATCCACAAATTGTCAGACAGATGGGAAAAATGTATAGCTAGCAATAAGCTATACTTCGAATGAAATATTTTTCATCATTTTCATACAATAAACGTGTATTTTCTATACAAAAATTCCGGTTTCATGTTTATAAACCTGGTAGTGTACAGAGGGCCTACTCCATACCGACGAAAGCAAGCAATGGAAAATACGACTACTTGGAAACAACGGGAAACCCAGTAGTGATCAATGCAGAAAGCCACAATTATCTGCAAATGACTAAGGAAGACCTGCAAAATTGTAATAACTTCAATAAATTATACATCTGCCCGTCGAAACACCCCTCCATTTTGCTTTTAGAAGATACCCCTGCGAAGTGTTGATTTACGCCAAAATCACCCAGGACAACGGTGAGAGCTGCGCCAAACGTGGAATGCGGCTGATTCGTACCCTCCTCATCCCCTTGCAACAGCCGGGGCGATGGATATACGTCACGCCGACTTCAGAGGCCGTCGGTATCACTTGCAACGAAAAACCCATGCAACATTCATTCCCGTCTTACACAGAATTTCAATTCTGAATGCTGGCTTTGATAGGCGTATGTATCGTAACCACCCCAACTTTTAGCGTGGAAACAACAGGGCGAACATCCTAGATCATTTAAAAGAATTACCTTCCTCCGTACGACCTGAATTTGAGGGAAATAGTGGCTCGGACCACTATCTGACCACTGGTAGCCTTCTACCCAGATCACCGAGGAAATTACACTGGCAAGTGTACTGCAAAATCCGAAGGAGCTGCAAAAGCTCGAAGATCAAGCAGAAAGGACTCTAGAAACTCTCGACATTAATGGAACCGGGACGCATCCCCACATAATTAGCTTTTACTCGCTGAGTGCAATAGCACCAATAGCCTTGGTCGGCTTCCTTCTGTTTAAATGTTATGGGTACATACGGAATCGGACACCGACAAGGACAACCGAAGCAACATCCCCGGCAGCAGCCGAGGTGAATATTAATCTCGAGCCACTCGGACGACAACAGCCACAGGAGCCACCGCGATCCGAGGGGGCCAGGGTCTGGGAAACTCGCCCCGTCAGCCGAGTGCGATGGCCAGAACAACGATGAAAAGAAAAATCATAGCAAAAATGTCAAGACTACGATAAAAATTGTATTGTAATATACTGTAACGGTATTTTTACGTTAACATAAAATTTTATTCTTCTGATGGGAAGAGTTCGGGCTCGAACACGAAGATAATTAATTTCAGACTTCTATAGGAGGTAAAATTAGGATTTATTCAATAACTAGCATAGAATGTCTGTGTTGTTAGGCTTTTTGGCGCCTTTAACCGTACAATCTATCAGTAGTGTTTAATTTGCTCTGCTGGTTTCACGCTCTTCTTTACCCGTGAGGTTCTCGGATTCCCGACTTCTGCGCTGAGCGGTGGATATCTCAACCACGCAGTATCGAGCTCAGCCGTCTTGATCTTCTTCCCGCCTGGCTGCTGACGGGCGGTCTGCTGGGCTTAATGCGTTGTTGCTGGCGCGTCGGTCAGCCGGTATGGACGCTGAATCTATGTCCGCGTCCGCGTTGTTTTATTTAATCATCAAAAAACGTTGTTTTTCGTGTTGTTCCGCGTTCGGGCTCTTCGTTTATTATAGTCGTGGCATCCCCACGTGATTTCAGTGTGTTTTTATAGTTGTGATAGTGATCCCAGTTCGCGAATAATCTACTTTGTGTGTCTAACGATGACAGTTTCCGTCTTGCGATTTTTCAGTGTCCCTTAATTGTTTATCAATTAGTTATCGGATCTATCAAGGGATCTTCGATGTTGGACGTGGACGTTCCTGTTGTTCTTCTCTCTTGGTGAGTTGATCTTTTAATTTATCGTTCTCTTCTCCTGTATGTTTATTGAGTGGTATCCTCCTAATGCAACGCGCTTGACAATGCTGACAAAAATTGTTTCCCTCCTAATTATTTTTCTAATTATCTAAAAATTCTTAATCTAGTTTCTATTGGTCGGGCTGACTAATGCCCTCCTAATTCTATCTATTAAATATTTTTTCTAACTTCCTTGCAACTTTTGACTCCAAAGCCCTGTTGCTTCTTGATGCGGTAACTGATTTACCGAGAGTCTCAAATTTACCGTATCAAGTCTCTATGTTATAATTTTTCTAACCATTGTTTTGTCATTCCCTTTTCTTTCTCAATGTTGTTCCACTCTTACTTTTCTCCAAGTTTCCAAATTGAGAACTTCTAGGTACCGTAAACAAGTATTTTCAATATAACGGTGCGCAACGTTCACAATATTTCTTATAACTTATCTGGATTTATTTCTAATTATGCTACCCAAACCGTCTTATTCTATTTTCTTAATTCTCCTAAAATAGACCTTAATTATTTATTTGAACGTCACCAACTTTCTTTTCTTATTCTGTTTTCTTCAGAATATTTTCTCTTTTCCTCACACGGTTTGATCTGTCCGCTCTTAATCTTTATATGATTCCTTGCACTCACTTGTGTTGTTTTTCTATTTTGCATTATTTGAATTAATTTATAGGGCCCCACTCACACCCTTTCTAATTGATTTCTGAATTTAAAAATCAAATTCTTGAATTTTGTTTTAATTTTTTATTACTTTTCACCAGCGGATCCAACTTGGTTGGTAGTTTGAATCGAATAAGAGAGCTTCCTTGGTTTGAAGCTCGCTTTTATACCTTTCTCTCCTTTCCCACTCTCTTATTTTAACTCTTCTTTTTCTATTATCACATGTAATTTCTTTTGTTTCAGCTAGCCCCTCCATTGTTGCCCCTACATCCCCTCACTACCCGAGCGAGGCCAGCCGGTCGCTGACCCGTTCTTTTTCGGCAGCGAAGGAATTTGACAGGCTTCATCCTGCTTCGCGATGTCGACTGGATTTTGCTGCGGATTTTATCATTTCTTACTTATCTCATTCTCCTTACTCTTTGTATCTGCTTTAAATAAATGATTTTATTTGTCTGTATTTTTGTTTCATTCTTCTATCTTTTACAGGTCGTGACTATGTCACAATACTGCCCGGTATATAAATTTCTTAAATGAGATACGGAAAACAAACCGAAGAAAAAATTTTTTATGAGAAAAAATTTTGAATGAGAAAAAATTTTTTCTCTAAGGGGGGAGGGATTTTGTGCCGTGAACTAATTCTTTGTATATCAATTCGCCATTGTTCCTTTTTCGCGTGAGGCCACTCACCGAAGTAGAAAAAATGTGCAAGCGTAAGCAACGAGCTGCGAGCAATGAATGCTACGAGCTCGAGCTACGACTTGCTGGAATTCGCAAGCAAAGATTATTATGAAATTCATTGCGACATTCGATTTAGGTCAAAGGAGTGAATAACTGCTTTGCTTAAATCAGTCTAAAGTTCAACATCAACCTGAACGGTTGATCGCGGGTAGGACTCGCCCAAAATATTAAATTCTATTAGTAGATTCAAATGTGAGAGGTTGGTTCCTCATACGGGCTCGAAACCACGATTCCGATTATTGTAAATATTATACTTTTTTTTACTCTGATATAGACAACGGAAAGTTACCGGTGCCTATAATAAATACTTCCATTTTACATAAATTCACGTTTACATGAATTACTCGAGATCCATCTCCTAATCGGCAAACGATTCCAAAATAATAACTTTTTAATATTATACCGATTACCGAGTTATCCAATTACTTGGTACCGGCATAACAGCTACTATCCGGCCATCTCCAAGCTATTACATTTCGAGCGTGTATTTTCAAACCTTTATAAGAAAATTTATTAGCACCCTAAATATAAAATAAAGCAATATAACATTTTATAAAACTCATTGGAAACGTACTCGGTTATATACTGTGTTATGCCCCAGATTAATCGTGATTGGTTATGCGCCAGATTAATCGTCAAATATCATATTTGTTGCAATATTATTCCTCCTTCGCTTGGTCGGGAGTAAGTAAGTAGGCCGCTTGCAAAGTAGAGCCGCAAAGAAGACAGAATGTGCTGATGTACGAAATGATGCAACACGTACTCAATCATTAATGTGTAATCAATTTCGCCAAACGTGGCCACTTGGTCGAAATCAGTCATAAAACAGATGCGAACAAGACAGGTCGGTTCCTCGTCAGTAACTCTAGAATTCCTAAATTGTATTTTAGTTGCTTCATTTGTACGAAACATCGTAACTGTAATAAGTAACGGAAAGCAGCCGCTATTTATAATAAACGTTTAATCGACACTTTTTTAGTAAATCCACGTGTATATCGTCCCACGCGAGATCCAACAGTGAACGATCCCGAACATTAACTGTTTAAATATTATACCGACGACAGTAATATCCTATTACGCGTTACCGGCATAACAATCGCATTAACATTTCATCGCAATCACCTCGCCCCTCACAGGTATTCCACACGCAACATTTCATTAAATATCATTCAATAATTATTAATAATAATTGCAGGCCATATTTCTTGGAAAAAAGTACATTACTACCTTGATCAAAAAGTTTTAGGACCGGCCACCGTGTGGCGCTGTCAGTTACCCGATTGGAATTTTTGTTTTGTTAGTTTACCACATCTGTCATTGACACTTCCCTCCAAAGTCGACGTCCTAGCTTGACATTTGTAAAAGTTACGCTGTACTGAGTACATCAACCTTCGTGCGTGTTTTCGATTTTTTACAAGTTTGAAAAAGGCATAAATTGTGCATCAACGAGTTTGCATTAAATTTTGGGTGAAAAACGGATTTAACGGTCCGCAGACCTTTGGAAATGTTAGAGAAGCGTTTCGGCAACGATACTCTTTCGAGATCAAACGTTTTTTGGTGGCACAAACGCTTCAGAAGTGGCAGTGAGGCGGTCGAGGATGACGAACGCAGTGTCAGGCCGTCGACGACGAAGACCGATGAAAACATCGATAAAATCAAATCAATGTTGGCCAAAAACCGCAAATTGACCATCAGAGAGCTGGCAGGTGATTTGAACATCGCTTATGGTCTGCTCAAAACATTTTGGTTAGTTATTTGGGCCCCAGACGTGTCGCTGCAAAACTGATTCTGAAATACCTCAATTTCATGCAAAATAGGACCGCAATGAAATCGCGAAAGACATGATTTCCAAGACCGAATTCGACCCAACATTTATCAAACGAAACATCACTGGACACGAGACGTAGATTTATGAGTATGACACGCAATCCAGACATCAAGCGAGTGAATGGCGTGCACCGAATCAGCTGAGACCGAAGAAACCACGTCGTTTTCAGTCAAAAAGAAGGCGATGCTCACGGTTTTCATGGATTACAACGGTATTGTGCATCATGAATTCTTGGCAGTAAAACAGACAGTCAACAAAGAGTATTATTTGAGCGTTATGAGACGTTTGCATGAAGCAATTCGCCAAAAAAGACCGGATTTGTGAGAAAACAACTCGTGGATTTCGCACCACGATAACGCATCGTCGCACACTGCGACCCTTATCCGTGAGTTTTTGCTGGCGTAAGTATGTTGCAGTCGATGGGGAGTACTTTGAAGGGGACCATATGGATGTTGATGAATAAATTTGTATTTTCAATTTTATGAATAAGGTCTTAAAACTTTTTGATGAAGGTGGAATATTTAAATTAGGTTAGAATATTAAGCGGTACTTTCCAAGGTATAAATGCTATTACGTATCTATTATAATTAACTCGGCAGTGAATATCGCGGCCTAATTAGTAGAAAATTATTAAATTTAGCTCCCGTTTATTTTTTGTTTTATCTCTTTTTCTGCACATAGCCCAGCTATAAATATTTTTCGTTCTCTAAAGGCTCGCACTCTTTCTGTACTTGTCTTTTTTCTCCATTTCACTTGTCATACAATGAAACTTGTTGACTAATAAATATTAAATCGTATTGAACTATTGCACCGTATATAATACACAAGCGTCCACCGGTTTTCTATGCTACGTTTCACCACAGTACACGTGGCGCATGTGCGTAGACTGGCAATGACGTATGCGACGGAGAGAGTTGAAATGATTCCCCCTCTCTTTCTTCTCAACTGACGGTTGTCGGAGTCTTGTCTCGATCAAGCCAACTCATGCCGCCGTGGCTAGAGTAAATGCTACGTGTACACACAGTACGCTCTGCGCAGGCGTGTAGAGTGCGTATGACGCATTTGACGGGGAGAGTAGAAATTATGCTCACACTCTTACCTCTCAACTGCCGGTTGAAGCCGGAGATGGGGAAGCGTTTCACTTTTCGTCTGATCCGGGCCAATTTGCCCTACCGAGCCAAACGAAGTTTCACTTTAAAAATTGAACTCGTGACAGCGAGTATACGCATATCTTCGAGGAACGTCTAGTCACTAATTCGTCACTCCATCTATTCATTCAAGGTCTTTGCCTGTAAGCTGCCTACTTGCCTTATATCCTGAGCTCCTCTAAGCTGCAAATATGAGATCTTTTCGCTTTGCATGGACTCCCGGAAGACGATCTGCTCGCTGTTCATCACCAGGACCCAGCCCGTTTATTCACTTCGTACGAGTGGAGTATCTCGAGTAATCACTCTCATTAAAAACTTGGACATATCGTCGTAAGAGCAGCATATTGTAACGTACTGACTATCTAATAACGCGCGGTGCACTCATCAAGTCACCGCTACCACGCGTTACACACACCAAGTAAGACCGGCCTGTACCTGACAACCCGAGACGCGCGGTACACACGCAACGAAGCACCGCTACCGCGCGTCATTTACACCATGTAGGCCGGCACGTCGGAGACTAAGTACCGTTATTCTTTTCAAATAGTACGAATAACGAAACATTAAAAGACCAACGACGAATTTGGCAAACGAGCCCTCGCTAGCTACAGCCACACCAATACCCACAGAGCCCAGCTGTAGCACCAGACATACCTCGACGGGTAGCAGCTGAGTCCATGCTGCGTTCGAATTCAACGCACCACGGGCCATCCAAACATCAAGAAAGCGGTAAATCTCTCTGGTAGCCGAGGATAGCACGATACAACAGGCTATGCTCTCAAGAACAAAATTAATAGTCTCCACGTATTGGAATACCGGACATAAAATATCACGACATAAAAGAACCATAAATCACGATAGCGTAGGGAATAAGATAAGGAAATAATTCAAATATAAAACAGAATATCTAAGGGAAAATATAAAAGGCGATAACTTAACAGGGTACGGCCCTGATATAGCGGCGCATGCACCCAAAGTGCACCCAACTGACGCCGGATCGCAGCGGCGGTCAGGTGGACGAGCGAGTCGGCCTTCACAGAGTACCAGGCGGGAGCTCTACTCCCACCAACGGGCCTGTAGCGTAAGAAGCGAGTATCGACCAACCGAGTAGAAATCCGAGGCTAGTCCAGATACTACGAGCAGCGGCCGGACATTTACCGATGGTACGCGTGCTAAAGGATATTACCTAGTGAACGCGCCGGGTAAAGAGTTTATTGACCGACGTTTATATTTTCTTTATAAATTATCAACAGTTATCTTAGCATCATAAATCACATTATTGATCGACTTTACAAATTATCAACAGTTATCTTTGTATCATAAGTCACATTATTGATCGACCTTATACTCTCATTATATTATTGAACCTTTATCTTTTTATTATAAGGTAAACCAGATTATTCTCCAGCGGACACGATTATAAAGGCGTCAAGAGCCCGGGAATAACATTTTGTAAGGCGCGTGGTAGCCACAATACCAAGAAAGAGGGATCAAAAATCGTAAATCAGATTTTATATTTATTTCTTTCATTTTATGTATCACATACCAGGTGTATGCATAAGTTTTTTCCGGTTTAACTAAGAGATGGCACCAGCGAAAAGTACGCAGCGTATTAATTTGACACATACGTCATTTTGTTCGTCTGACATTAACCTACAAACACACATAAGTTGAGTCCGCCAAAAACTAGCGTCTTTGTTTTATCGTTCAGTGATCATGTCGAGTTTTGTGCCTGAAAAAGAACATTTGCGGCACGCATTGCTTTTCTTATTTAATCAAAAGAAAAAGGCTGCTGAAAATCAACGTTTGCTGGTAGAAACATATGGTGAACACGCTCCATCGATTAGAACATGTGAGACATGGTTTCGACAATTTAAAAGTGGTGATTTCAATGTGAAAGACAGTGAGCACTCTGGTAGACCACAAAAATGCGAAGACGAGCAATTGCAGGAGTTATTGGATGATGACCCAACTCAAACTCAACGGCAATTAGCAGAAGCATTACATGTGTCACAAAAAACAATCAGTAGATGTTTACGAGTAATGGGGAAGATCAATAAACTCGGTAAATGGGTCCCACACGATTTGAATGAACGTCAAATAGAAAATCGCAAAGTCACTTGTAAAGTGCTGCTTCAACGCCACGAAAGGAAATCATTTTTGCATCGAATTGGGACGGGTGACGAAAAATTGATTTATATTGAAAACCCGAAGCGGAAAAAATCGTGGCTTTGACCTAGCGAAGCCGGTCCTTCAACACCAAGGCCAAATCGCTTCGGCAAGAAGACCATGCTCTGTGTCTGGTGGGACTAGAGCGGTATTGTGTATTATGAACTCTTGAAGCCCGGCGAAACCGTTAATACATAACGCTATCGCCAACAAATTATTAATTTAAACCACGCATTAATCGAAAGACGACCGGAATGGGCCAGAAGACATGGCAAAGTGATTTTGTTACACCACAATGCGCCGTCTCACACAGCAAAAGCAGTGAAAGACACCTTGAAATCGCTTGGATGGGACATCCTTCCGCACCTGCCGTATTCGCCAGACCTGGCGCCATCTGACTATCACCTCTTCGCATCAATGGGGCATGCGCTCCCAGAGCAGCACTTCAGCAATTTCGAGGAAGTTGGAAAATGGCTCGACGAATGGTTTGCCGCAAAAGACAAGCAGTTTTTCTGGCATGGTATTCATAAGTTACCTGAAAGATGGGCGAAATGTGTAGAAGCCGATGGCCAATATTTTGAATAAAACAAAAATTAATTTCCCTTAAAAATTACGTTTTTTTTACCAAAAAATCGGAAAAAACTTATGCATACCCCTGGTAATTTCTTCTCTGTTTTTTTTAATGAACCCTATTTTTACCTATTACAAAAGCCTAAAACCACTTTCCTCCCTGCTCGAGTCCGAACAAAACCCTTTATGGGTAATGCTAACGATTAATACCGTTACAATATGCAGTCTGGATACACATTTTTATTATCCAGGCTGATTTATGGATCATCCTAGCGTGGTGCTACGTCGAGTAGGACAAACGTAATGAACTGTCAGTTCCGAAATATTTGGAAATGATTACCAGTACTAGGCGAGGAAAAATTACGGAGGAGTATGGTTCGAGAAGCAACTTTTACATCTTTGTCCCGCAAAGACCTTCATTTCTCTCCCCAGTCTTCGATTGTCTTATTTAATACAACGAATGAATTTGTATGAATATAGCTTGGTTGTACCAGGAGCTATCTTTTTTTGCACGGACAGAATCTATCCTGCAAGACCGTGTCCGATAGGATTCGTTAAATTTGTGAACTTAACAACCTTCTCGGGTCGTGCAAAAGTTTCGTGTCCTCGGAATCGTGTAGCGTAGAATGCTCAAGATGCAAAGAAAAATAACGAAAATCTAACCTCTCTTGGAGTCGAGTCGCGGAAAAAGTCATAGTATTAATTATCTTGTATCCTAGAGTCATATTAGTTTTCTCCCATCATTCCAAAATATTGTATTGTATATGTGTGGGTCCAGTACAGGTTAGACGGTGTCATGAATTATTTTATAAGAACGACGCATTAATAATTTAATATAATTTTTTTATACAACGTTATGCGTATGTATGGCCGCCAGCCTGAATTTCATTATTGTATGGAGAATTCCTGTGATCTGTGATGTATCTCATGTTAGTCGTATTTTTCTGCTTTTGTTTTTTTTTATTTGGAATTATTAGTTCTAAGCTACGTTGAATGCGTCGCCCTCCGTCATCCTAGATTCAGTTTTGTGGGAGATTTGTACGGCTCGAGGCGTATCTTATGTTAGCGATCGTTATATTTTCAGCGATTAAATTATCGGTTAGACATGTCGTTGTACACGTGACTATCCGTCGTCCCGAAATTGGTTGTGTGTAGGATTTGCACGACACAGACAATCACGCGCGGTAGCGAGTGACTTAAATATAATATTTGACTTTTATTTAAAAACGTTTTAAATTTAATTGCGAGCACGTCCTTGTCGCGCAGATGAATGCATTTTTGTTCGAGGCCTAGTGAGTGTGGTAAAGTGAGAGCGAGAGTGAGCATCCGATTGTTATTGCGAGCTATTCCTATATGCGTGTTCGAAAGAAACCGTGTCAGAACATTAGTGTAATTAATGGTTAACAGCCCAGAGAAATCTTACGAGGTATTTCTTTCTTTTTATTATTATTGTCATCGACAAACAATTTACTTGAAATTAATGATTCCCCAGATGAGCGCATTTGTGAGCCCCGTATCTTTCGTGAGAATAATATTTATTTGTAGAATCCTCGAACATCCGCACCATCAACTTTACCTCGAATGGCTGCAGTTTGCCTGAACTGAGTCCTGCCTCGAGCACCGTTGTATTTCTCCCGAAGCCGAGGAGCCTTACACCCAGCTCGAAGAAGTGAAATAAAACCGAGAAAAATTGCTAAGACGAGCTTTAGGTAATGCGTGGTAAGGTGGAGGCTACATTTACATTACAGTAGATTGGGCAGTCTTTACGGCTGAGTGTTCGCCTGCGCAGTTCATACATTTTGTTGGGAGTTGCCTTTCTTCGTGGCATTATTTTGAGTTGTAGTTATCCCCACACTTCACAAACTATAGGTCAGCATGGCACTCCTGCGCCCTGTAGTTAAAGCATTGATAATTAAAATATTGTGTCATCAATATTGGTTTTATGTATTCTTCAGTATTTATTCCGATATATGAGAGTGTTTTAATTCTGGTTAATTGTTCGGTTTGTTCTGGGTCCGGCGATGTGATAATGAATTATTGGGGAATCTTTGGTTATTAAGTTTTTCATTTGTGCGAATTGGATCATTTGGAATCCGAAATTTTGTAATTCTGATACTACTTCCTTAGTAGCTGTCGATTTTGGTAGGTTTCCGATTACTCTTTTTATTGTGTTTTCAATTGGGGATCTCAACAAAAATTACGTCTTCTATATTTGACAATCCAAACGAGAAAACTTTTTGCTTGCGCTGATGAATAATCGGGGGATACCCGCACATTCCATTTATCCTTTGCCTCTGCATCAAGCTGCTTATTCTCCAGCCTTCTACATCCAGTAAGCGAATCTCAACTATCAACATTAATATCAATACCATGATCGAATGCAGTTAATCTTGTACTACTCTAACTATTAATCTACAAATCTAAATATCTACAAATGGAGACCCATATCAGTGTTTACACCACTGATCTGATCAGTCATCACGATGGATCTAATGTCAAGTCAGTCAGTCTTAACTGTCAATTGAATCGTGAACTAATCAGTCACATTCTCTGATCGTGGTAGTCAGTCGAGTCTGTTGTCGAACCACAGCAGTTTTGCAGTCCTATACATACTGCGGTGACGATTCTCTCGCGCGGAACGCTCCTGCCATTCGCCATCTAGCGGGTATCACATAATTAAAAACATGATACGTATCTGGTACAATTATCGGTTTCACGACCGTAATGCTATCTATCAGGCTTTGTAACATTTACATCACTTGGATACTGCTAGTATTATAAAAACATTGCTATGAGTATGTTTGATATCAAAGTTTGAAATAATGTGATATAACTGCAATGCTATGACATCTTGTAACATTTACATTACCTGCGCACTAGTAGATCGCAAAGAAAAAGAATAGTCCGGGATGCAGTCCAGGATGGAGTCCAAGCAATCCATGAGAGAGTCCATCCCGGACTCACGGAAATTCACCCCAAAACATAGTTTAGAGGACAGTTGGTTACAGCCGTAATTTATGCTTTATGTGTGAATAAATCTTGGTGCTCGTATTATGGACAAAAGGAAAAAAATACAAGCATCGAAAGTAGGGAGGATATTGGCCGGATTTCCGGAATCATGCCATCATGCATAGTACCCAACATAGGAGTCGTAACGCGGCTTGAATCTCAGGAATCCAGGATTAGGGCCGAGATAGATTCCAGGGAGTCCACGACTGGGACCGAGATAGATTCAGAGTGATAAATCTTAAGCGACAATGTTGTAGACCAAGTTTTATGATGGAAATTTTCGGTAGTTCGCAACCCGGTTAGTGTCAGCGCCACCTAGATCCCTGTGTTATCGATCTCAGAAAGATCTCTAACAATTGAATCCTTAATTATTTTTTTGTTAACTCTGCTTGCCTCACTCATTCATTAAGAATCAATGAGGCAACCAGACCTGACGATTTTTAACTTCTAAAGAAATCGCTTAAGATTTATCACTCTGAAGAAACATATGACCGCATACAAAAATGATTAATTAATTAATTGATCTACAAACAAAGGTGTACCTATTTGACATTAAAAATAGAGATCGTGAATTGATGTTGCTACAGCCGCGGTGACGTAATTGGTAACGTACCAGGCTAGAATTCTGGAGTTCCCGGTTCGAACCCGGGCTGTGGCAGTATTTTTTCACGATTTCTTTAGAAGTTAAAAATCGTCAGGTCTGGTTGCCTCATTAATTCTTAATGAATGAGTGAGGCAAGCAGAGTTGACAAAAAAATAATTAAGGATTCAATTGTTAGAGATCTTTCTGAGATCGATAACACAGGGATCTAGGCGGCGCTGACACTAACCGGGTTGCGAACTACCGAAAATTTCCATCATAAAACTTGGTCTACAACATTGTCGCTTAAGATTTATCACTCTGAAGAAACATATGACCGCATACAAATATGATTAATTAATTAACTGATCTACAAACAAAGGTGTACCGAGATAGATTCCCGGGATTCCAGGATTGGAATCGACATAGATTCCCGGGAGTCCAAAATGAGCCGGAACCTCATCTTGGAATCCATTTCGGACTCCATCCCGGACTTCATCACGGACCTTTTATTTTTACGCGGGAATGTTATATAAACGGTAGTCTGAGCATGTTATGCAGACGTTACAGCCTTCTTACATTATTGTAATGTTATTACATTTTTTCTCTCTAACTTTCCCTGAATAACAGGGATGATACACTAAAATTGTTACCACATTACGTGCATTTTATCTATATTATGCAAACAGTGTTATAATCATATTGTGAAGACGTTAGAGACTTTTGTATCATTATACTAATATTGTTACGTTTCAACCCGATTATATTGGGTTTGGGAAAAAGTTCGTGGCGTTTTTTTTAGTAAAATTCAACTGGTTATCTTATAGTGTGAAAATGAATTTATTTAAAGCAAATATGCTCCATTATTATCGACAATGTTTCGCCATTTTTCGGGTACAGCCATGATGTTATCGGTGAAGAACTTCTGTGGTTTCTGGTTGAAAAACTGAATCAAGTGATTTTCAGAGGCTTCTTTTGAAAGCAGCTTAATTCCATTGAGAGAGTTCTGCAGAGATCAGAATGAGTGATAGTCAGAGGGTGCTATGCCTGGACTATACGGTGGATGCATCAAAACTTCCCAACCAAGTTCTCGAAATTTTTGACGGGTCATCAAAGAAGTGTGTGGTCGGGCGTTGTCATGATGGAAGACAACACCTTTTCTATTCATCAATTAGGGCCGTTTTATTTCAATTGCTTGGTGTAATCTCTCTAGTTGTCCACAGTAGAGTTGAGAATCAAACGTCTGACTAATTGGAAGTAGCTCATGGTGGACGATTCCCTTCCAGTCCCACCACACACACAGCATTACCTTTTTCGCCGTCAAGCCTGGCTTCGCGAACGCCGGTGACGGCTCACCATCCCTTGTCCACGATCTTTGACGCTTCCGATTGTCGTACGTGATCCATTTTCCATCACCGGTTATGACACGTTTCAGAAATGGCTCGATTTCATTGCGTTTCAGGAGCGCATCGCAGATGTTAATTCGGGCTATCATGTTTTTAGCGCTCAACTCATGAGGAACCCATACATCGAGCTTCTTTTTGTAGCCAGCTTTGTGTTCAAAACAGTTTTGTGGTCAATACCTAGCTCCATACCAATATTGACACTGCTGATATGCTTATCTTGCTGGACTTTTTCAAGAATTTCATCAGCTTTTTCAGTGATTGGACGACCAGAGCGTGACTTATCTTTCACATAAAAATTACCAGAATGAAAGAGAGGGAACCATTTCCGCGCAACAGATTTTGATAAAGTACGTTCACCGTACACAGGAAACATTTTTTCACAAGCCTGCCCAGCGTTCTTCCCTTTGTCGTAATAATATTGCAAAATATAGCGCAATTTTTCATTACTTTTCTCCATTTTCAAACGCAAACAACTTTCTAACCACTGCACCAATTTCGATGTCTATATACGCTCGAAGTGTCACCTTTCCAACGAGCGTTTAGTAGTGTCGCTGCGATCTGTGTTTCCTGACTTATTTGCAATTGATGCTATCTTTCAGGAAAAACGCCACGAACTTTTTCCCAGACCCAATATTATCTGAATTTCATTGAAGTTACGCAGATATTTTTGCAAGAAAATTGCGTAACCATTTTCAATACATAACTGTAACTCCAAAATGACATGCAATGATTGCATAACCTACCCATAATTAAGGATGCCGTAAGGTTACTTCTATGTTATATATCCGTTACATGGTACAAGGTTAACATTTCTTAATTATAAAGGGTGTCCCAACAGGAGCGCCGGATTTAATTTCAAAGAAAAAACACATTTATTTTTGAATTAAGCAAACATTTTTATTTCAACATAAAGAAAAATAGTTCCGATTAACCGTGAAATACAACATCAGGCAAATGGCCACCACGAAACCTGGGGCACAGGGTTATTCTTTTGTTGAAATTTTGAATAACGTTTTCGTATAAATGTGGCTGTATTTCACCAATAACGCGCCGTATTTCCTCTTTGAGATGTTCAACTGTTTCAGGCTTATTCGCATACATCTTATCCTTCACATAGCCCCAAAGAAAAAAGTCCATCGGTGTTAGATCGCACGATCTTGGTGGCCAATGTTGATCGCCAAATCGAGAAATGACACGGCCTGGAAACTTAGTCTGCAGTAACACCATTGTTTCACGTGCTGGTGGCAGGTCGCACCGTCTTGTTGGAAAAACATGTCCTCCACATCAAATACATTCAATTCGGGCCACGAAAACTCCGTTAACATTTCGCGATACGGCACTCCATTAACAGTTAGCGCATTTCCAGCCGCATTTTCAAAGAAATACGGCCCAATTACTCCGCCAGCCCAAAATGCACACCAACCAGTTACTCGCGGTGGATGCATTGGTTGTTTGAGTATCACACGAGGATTTTCAGCACCCCAAATGTGACAGTTTTGCTTATTTACGTATCCATCGAGTTGAAAATGTGCCTCATCTGAAAAAATGATTTTCTTCGAAAAATCCGCATTCATTTGATGATGTTCCAACACCCAATCTGCAAATTCACGGCGCTGCGCATAGTCCCTTGGCTTGATTTATTGCACCAATTGAACCTGGTACGCATGCAAATGCAGATCTTTTACCAAAATTCGTTGCATAGTGCTACTGGAAATGTTTAATTGTTTACCACAATGCCGCATGCAAGTTCCTGGATCCTCGGCCACAGATTCCGTTACTGTGGCTATATTTTCGAGTGACCGACAAGGACGACGACGAACAATGATCTTCTGATCCATCAGCGTAAATTTGGTCTCAAATTTTGTAATTAAACGCCTCACTGTCGATTCATTTGGCGCATTATTGCGACCAAAAACTTGACGTAATTGGCGAACTGTTTTCACAAAACTTTCACCATTTTTGTAATGTGTTTTTACAATAATTAAACGTTGTTGGTTTCAATACTTTTCCATATTCTTAAATCGCGTGGTCTGTACGTGACAAATGTCAAAAAAAAATCACCGTACAACTCGTATTAACAAAATAGCGGCAAATTCAAATCCGGCGGTCTTGCTGGGACACCCTTTATGTAGCTTCCATGTTTTATTGTCGTAATAAAAGTGATTACTTAGCATACTTTATCATACCCGCGGCTTTGTAAAATGAAAAATTAACACGTTATAAATGTGTAAGGTTCTCCTTTGCATGATGTTTTTATCAAATTTACTGCAAAAATATTTAAATATCAATAACCTAAAAATTCAAGGATACCCCTATACAATATATTGTGACGTATTCACATCTTTATCCAGTTTTATTATATTTAGCTTCAATCAGAAAGATTATTTCCAAACGCGCGGTAGAATGCGGGCACCCGGTCATCGAACCGGAACAAGGTTCGGCGTAAACAGCTGACGTCACGCCCACGGAATTCCCTCGCTGCCGAAAACCCCAGGTCAGCGACCAGCTTGCCTCGCTCGTGGCGAGGGAAAGACGGGTGGCTTACCGGTGACAATCTGAAAATGTATGAAATCGCGTTATACAGGGTGCGCCATCCTATATGTCGGTACGTTAACATTGAATAACTTTAAAAAAAACCGATTTCCATATAAAGGGTGATTTTTTAAGAGCTTGAGAACTTTTTTTTAAAAAAAAACGCATAAAATTTGCAAAATCTCATCGGTTCTTTATTTGAAACGTTAGATTGGTCCATGACATTTACTTTTTGAAGATAATTTCATTTAAATGTTGACCGCGGCTGCGTCTTAGGTGGTCCATTCGGAAAGTCCAATTTTGGGCAACTTTTTCGAGCATTTCGGCCGGAATAGCCCGAATTTCTTCGGAAATGTTGTCTTCCAAAACTGGAATAGTTGCTGGCTTATTTCTGTAGACTTTAGACTTGACGTAGCCCCACAAAAAATAGTCTAAAGGCGTCAAATCGCATGATCTTGGTGGCCAACTTACCGGGCCATTTCTTGAGATGAATTGTTCTCCGAAGTTTTCGCTCAAAATGGCCATAGAATCGCGAGCTGTGTGGCATGTAGCGCCATCTTGTTGAAACCACATGTCAACTAAGTTCAGTTCTTCCATTTTTGGCAACAAAAAGTTTGTTAGCATCGAACGATAGCGATCGCCATTCACCGTAACGTTGCGTCCAACAGCATCTTTGAAAAAATACGGTCCAATGATTCCACCAGCGTACAAACCACACCAAACAGTGCATTTTTCGGGATGCATGGGCAGTTCTTGAACGGCTTCTGGTTGCTCTTCACTCCAAATGCGGCAATTTTGCCTATTTACGTAGCCATTCAACCAGAAATGAGCCTCATCGCTGAACAAAATTTGTCGATAAAAAAGCGGACTTTCCGAATGGACCACCTAAGACGCAGCCGCGGTCAACATTTAAATGAAATTATCTTCAAAAAGTAAATGTCATGGACCAATCTAACGTTTCAAATAAAAAACCGATGAGATTTTGCAAATTTTATGCGTTTTTTTTTAAAAAAAAGTTCTCAAGCTCTTAAAAAATCACCCTTTATGAGGTATTTTTTTTCAATTTGGTCCTTTACAGTTTATTTGGACTAGTTTTTGAATACAACATCGATCAAGTGGCCGCCTTTATTGGCCAAAGCAAAATGTGCCCTTTTTGCTGCGTTTCCATAACTTTTTCAAGCATCTCAGGCGGTATAGCGATGATTTTGGCACGAATGTATGCCTTGAGCTCGTCAATGGTGTGGAGCTTGTTGGCGTACACTTTGCTTTTTAAATAACCCCACAAAAAGAAGTCCGGAGGAGTCAAATCTGGAGATCCGGGTGGCCAGTCAATGTCGCCATTTTTAGACATCGCACGTCCAAGGAATTTTCGTTGCAGAAACTGCATTGTTCGATTTGCAGTGTGGCACGGCGCACCGTCTTGTTGAAACCAGTAACCGTCCAGACCTTGTTCACACATTTGTGGGCAGACATAATGAGCCAACATCCACCGATATCGATTCCCATCGACTGTTTCGTCTTCTCTGAAGAAAAATGGCCCAATGATGGTTTTGGCGCAAACGCCGGCCCAAACAGTCACTTTTTGGTCATGCAATGGTGTTTCATGGATCTCGTATGGATTCTCCGTTCCCCAAAAGCGGTAATTTTGCTTGTTAACGGCGCCAGAGAGTGTGTGAAATGGGCCTCGTCGGTCATCAAAATTTGCTTCCAAAAATCAGGTTCAGTGTCAACCATTCGAGCGACTGTTTGGCCGTATTCCAAGTGACGTGGACGGTCTGTCGGCAATATTCTTTGAGTCCATTGCACTTTATATGGAAACAAATGCAAATTATCCTTCAAAATGCGTCGCAAAATGGTTCCACTGACGCCAAAAGGCTGAGCGTGGTGACGATACGACACATATGAGTTCTCGGCAACACTCTCTTTTACCGCTTCAACCAGTTCATTGGAACATCGTGGGCGTTGATGAACGGCACGTGGACGATCTCCCTCTGTCCTGGGCTCCACAAAATTCGACACCAAACGACGAATCGTGTTGTTAGAACGTGCTTGTTGGCCACGATATTTTCGACGATGTGCACATTGAGTTAACATAACTCAACAACTATTTTCAATATACAGCGTCACTATTTCGGCGCGATGTTTCGGTGTGAATTCATGGTTAAAATTGTACTGGATTGACGCTACAAAAACATGTCCACTCAAGTCAATCGGTTGATAGAGGTCAAAGTTATTCAATGTTTACATACCGACATAAAAGATGGCGCACCCTGTATTTCAAAATTAAAGTAGAAAATTATATGGAGGGGAATAAGGTGGGGGGGCAGGCTATAAAATAGTCTGCGGAAGAGGAATGCTCTCTTACGTTTGAAGAAGCCGAGAAAACAACAGCGAGTGCATTATAGAGAACATAACACCAGACAAGTTACAGGTTTGCAAGTTATCGAATCCAGTAAGCTACCAATAAAAGTGTAGGAAATAAGGCAGGCGAGTGAGTTTAATCCATTTGAACTATTGTGGGGCATTATAAATAATTAGTAGAAATCAGTGAGTTGAGAATTAGATTAAAATTAGGCATTATCTATTAAGTATAAGCAGATAGGCGGATGATCTGCGAGTAGTGAGGAAGATCGAGAGGATCGACCCGAATATAAGTAAAATAATTAGGAGATAAGGATAATTATAAGAATAACGGAGATGCTGTAGGGCATACAGTATAGGATTAGTATTCGCGGCTCGCTGCGTAAACACTCATGTGAGTAATTAGACAATAGGATACGACACCTTACCGGAGCTCAAATTAAACCTTCCTGCAGGTCCTGCGATCTGACAGATGCTGAGAATAAATAAAGGCTGGCTCTTGACATTCGAAACAGCTATATTCACTTCAATGTATAAAATAGAAAAGAAAACGATAACTCGTGGTACAGAGATCCTGTCATAGTGGAAAGATCCACAAACGTTGAGGGTGGAATCCACACAGAAAATGGACTGGAAACTCCCGAATATACATGTTTTCCTTTAAATTGAGGACACGTCTGCGGATCTAGCTGGGTCGTCCTGTATAGCAGACAACGTAGTTCGATAGGCCAAGGAGCTACGACGCGTGACAAGAGAACACGTCTTTGCATATATGCGGTGTTCGCCACTGGCAAAGAGGGTACCGCAGTGGAGGAGCCACGATTACGAGAGAAAAATAAGAGCAAGGAATCATTGTATAGTGTTTTATAGTAGATATTGATTGTACTGGTAAACGGCGCCAGAAAGTCGGGAAACGAAATATCTTTTCACTTTCTCGAATAAACCCTACTTATATCTACTTCAAAAGTCTTAATGAATTATTCTTGTGTTTGAGTCCGAATTCCTCCCATCAGAAGATAAAAAAATTAATGTTAACGTGAAAACACCGTTACAATATAGGTCACTTTTGATAATTAACGAATAAAAAATAAATCATGAGATAAATAATGAAAAAGTCTTACAGTAACTACAGGGGTCCATCTCTGCGCCTGATTCAAGAAAATTTGGTACTAGTTGGTGTGTGCCTAGTAGTTATCTTCTTTGGCTGGACGGCCGCCACGAGGGAGTAATCCTGAACTAAGATTACAGACCTCAGCTGCGTTGCAGCACATTATGCTACGCTGACCTTCGCTACGTTATGCTACGTCATGCTTCGTTTAATTAATACAGCGCAGCCCATCATAGTGTAGCATATCATAATTCTCTAACCCTATTGAACCCAACCCGATACAAACTCATTGGATGGGCATAGATCGCATTAAAATCTAAAGAGCTTCGATCGGTTTCAGTGAAACTGTTAATTACCGGTTAAACCGTTTAAATGGGTTACACGAGTGGGAATTTCAATAATCATGAGGAGAAGAGAATTATGTCTAGAAATAATAATTTGTGTTTTCAGGGAAAGAGATTTCTAGAGTATTGATAATCTCAATAGTGGTCCTCGTAGTCATCTGCGTCATACTCATTATCTATTTCTCTATGAAGACGCATCGCGAGAAGGTAACAAAATAGTATCCGTTTTCTTCAAAAAAATTTCGAATGAGTACATCTAATCGCTGTCATTTGGATAATTATAGGTGATGCGTAATCAACTGATCGAGGCAGGTCTGACACACTTCGAGGAGGGAGCATTGGAGTGCTTGAATCCCGAATTAACGGTAGATGATCAAGCCGAGTTACTACCTTACGACAGGAAATGGGAATTTCCCCGTGAAAAATTGACGTTTGGAAAGCAATTGGGCTTTGGAGCTTTCGGCGTTGTTATGAAAGCGGAAGCCCAAGGTATCTGCAACGATGAAGCGGTTACAACCGTTGCTGTTAAAATGGTGAGACGTACTACCGAATCCACCTATATCAGGGCACTCGCAAGCGAACTCAAAATAATGGTTCATCTTGGTAAACATCTTAACGTTGTAAATCTTCTCGGCGCCTGCACCAAGAATATTACAAAACGTGAGTAATGATTCACGGAGGAGAGACCAAGGTTACTTGACACACTTTTGCATAATCATTTTTTACTTTGTAATAGCTCAATAAATCGATATGCATTTACGGCTTTGTATGTGACATTCGCTGCCTGATCAGCCACTCAAAATGTTACTATACCTTAAAATTAACACTATACATTAACATTAACACTATACCTTAACATTAACACTACACCTTAACATTAACACCATATGTCAAGTATAATACTTGACTGGATGTAGGCTATACATGGCAATGAACTTTTCGACATTTGGCTTAGTTGGACTATATTCGTTCAAGCTTACAATCAGTCGAATTTGACGTCCCAACAAAGATTTTAATACGATGCCATTTCAAGTTCATGTTGACTTTTTTTCTTAACTTGGTGTTTAAATATATTTTGACATTTCTGGTAACTACATATTATTTCATTAACAGTAAAGCACCAACAATTCGTCGACTTTTCTACAATCAATATAAAAATTAATACATGAATATGCTTTCTCTTGATCGATTTATTTCTAAAAATACATTACACATGGGAATAAGTCATTCTTATACTGGAGCCTTAATTATGGTTACAGCAACGATGTTGTCATATTCCAATGACGGTCCTTATTTTTTCAATACTCACAACACGACTGCTGATCAAGTAAGAAAATAGAAATAAAATATCAGAAAAATCTTATTAATATATTTGTTATTGCCTTTTTTGTTTCTAATTTTTATTGAGAAGACTATGATAAATTTCAATTCGTTTGCCGTAGTTTGATTAATCTGACAACTGGGAATTTATGTTGTGCTTGCTGCATGTTTCGGCCGCACCCAACGACATCTTGGGGTTGACCAGCTCAATTCATAGTTTCGTCATAGAGCGTACTTGTTTCGTCGACATCGGTCAACGCTCGCATTTTATAAGATCATCGCCTTACGTCAACACCTGTGTCCTGCTCGTCGTAGATGAATGATTATAAAAGAAAAGCGATCCTTGTTTTGTGAATTTGTGTAAAGTTGTAATTAAGGAAGTGACTATGCGAATAAAGTTCCGCTACGATGCGTGCTCGTTCGCTAGACCAACTCGTTTTTTGTTGCCTTACGTTGCCACCCCCCACTACACCAGTTCGAATCTACATACACATGTTCAATTTATTAATGATTTTTAATAAATGGACAAAGCCTGAAGTTATTACTCATGTATCTAGTAACCACGTATGTGTGTCATGTAGTCCAGGTCTCTAGCCCCTAGTATAATAATATCGTAACCTATATTGTATGATGTGTGCCCATTTAATTGATTCCATAGGAGAGCTGTTGGTAATCGTCGAGTATTGCCGCTTCGGTAATTTACACAATTATCTATTTAGATATCGTACCGATTTTATTAATCAAATAGATCGAGTGACTGGAAAACTTGATCCCACGATTGGACTTGATGTACTCACTAAACCCACCAGTTTGGGGAGCAATAACAGGTATGTGCTAACGTCAAGAGCGTACACTTAGTTTAAAAAAAAACTTTCACTGGTCGTAGTGATCATAACTCAGTCTCTGAGAAGGTAATATCTTTTGTCGTAAGCTGAATTGATTTGCCGAAATGACTCCAGCCAATTCTGCCACCGCTATGTAATCCTACCTCGGCTTAATTTATATACTACTACCTCGACTTAATTTATAAAAAAAAATTTTGAATGCATTTATTATCCTATAATAAATACACTCACGTTCAAAAATGAAAAAACGTACAAGGTGCACTAATTTTCGACACTTGAATACTAATTTGGGGATATTGCCAATAAATATGCCACAACTGATTTATCAGATGCCACTTAGCTAAGTACAACTGCGTTTCTATTAGTACGAGTATCATACCACATTTGTGTTATATGTAGGATACTAGTGAAATATTTTGTTTCTGGTTATTGCCAAGGGTTACAATTCATATAGTCTCGGCGTATTTATCGGCAAACTTCGATGCATGGTATTCCGTTTTTGAAAATAAGCTATCAATAGATAATGTAAGAGGCGAATCTTTATGTAGCTCCCATTTATATCTTTTGCGCCGAATTTCGATGAGTCCAAGAGCTATAATCGATGTATCGGACTCATCGAGATATTATATCCGCGAACGCGCATGATCTAGCACAGAAAGTAGGAGTACGGGGTAATAAGCGTCTTGCGCTCACTCTCTTTCTCTCTGGGGACGTCGAGTGAGAAGGACGCTTCCACACTCACCAACGAGGATCTTAAACTTTCATGGGAAGATAATCATTCTATCTATTTTACTGGACCGGCTAGGCCAGCCTACTCATCCTATCTCCCATTTTCCACGTGGTCGGGAAAATGAGCGAGCCCCAGAGTCTAAAGGAAAGAGCCATCAATCAATCGATAACGATCTCCTAATTAAAAGATAAGTAAAACCTGTCGGCAAAATTAATTTTCATTGTATTCTGAATTGACGTAGGCAAGCGAGCCTTAAATAATGTGACGAAAGAACAATCAAATTTCGAGTGGATTACTGATGTGAAAACCGTCTAAACTATTTATATGTTTCTAATTTTAACTTGAAATATAGATGTACATATAATAAAATAATATTTAATATTACAATAACGAACCTTAAGATTGTTGTCCTACTATTACCGGCTAGTCAAGTTGATCTTAAGTAGAAATATCGTATAAAACAATAAGTAATGAATATGTTTGGTACTTTATAAATCAGTTCACAAATAAATGTCAATGTACCAACTCTATAGAATGCTTATATAAGCTTGTTCATAAGAATTAAATCAATTTTGTTGCTGAGTTGAATCACTTTGAAATATCTGATTTAGCCGTTTCTGCAAGGTTTTGTCATCCTCTCGTATAGAGCATCGGAAATTCCATGCAAAATATTTGGCGTGACCCGTTTTCCATGGTCGCATCAGAATCTTCGTAATCTAGCCCACAAGTGGCATCTTTATGCTTAACGCTAACTAATCGAAATATGCATTAAATTCCGTAATACCCTGTTGACCTAGTGACTGTCTCGTATCCTACAATGTTAATTTGAAACATGGTGAACAGACACAAAATACGATACAAGTACGACAAAATGACCAGATTTATTGAGTAAAGGTCATTAAAGAAATTCGCGCCTATTGTCGCTCGCGCAGATAAAAACGTCTCGGAACGACTATGGGACTATGGGGTTGGATCCAATTCTATCCGGGGAAATCGACAATGGGATCGGATCAAATCCCATTGTTGATCTAGACTCCCTACGGGATTATTCGGACTTCATCCGAGACTCGATCCAGAACTCCTTCCGAGACTCCTTCCGCCATTATTGTTTTCTGCGTGGGTGAATATCGACATGCATTAATATTGCTACGAAATAAAGATTTGGGAGTTTATAAAAGAATCAGAGAACGTTTATCAACTCTAGAACACTCGTGTAAACTTGTTGAACTCCATTCTTTCACTTTAAATTGCATTTGAATATCAATAAAGTCGCTTCTATGCCATAGTATCGCAATCTGTCGTGTGTCGATTTTTCGGGGTCTAAGAAAAACCGCATTGTTTTCCCATTTTTGCTAATGAAATTGTAAGCCTTTGTCATATCTCGAGTTAATGTCAGAGATTACTAGTCTGTCTGCAGTGTATTATGTAGTATCCGTAAGATTACGTGCCTCCTTTAAAATTTGCGGTCCCAGCAGCTGCTATCGATTTACTCTGAGGACGAATGGTCTTTATTTTTATTAATTTTTTATCCAAGGACCTCCACTCAGATACTGTCCCGGTATTCATCGTAAAGCCCCAAGGAAAACCATGGATTATAAATCTGGGACGGACAGCCTTCAGTTAGCTAAATTATCTTGATGACGAAGTGACGTCATGTGGTGTTGTGTGGTCTTCTTGATGTTGAGATTTATGTAGATTAATGTAAGGGTGAGATTGCGGAAAGTCCAGGGAATGAGTGAGTTTGAAGGTACAGCTAGATCTGTATACGTTAATTTAAAACACTTTGACTCCCGTAATTAGTACGGCTCTAATTGATTCGCTTATTCCCTGTTTTTAATAAACCTGATATCTCTTCATAAGGAGGTAAAGGGTTCATGGCAACTGTCTTTAATCTACTACAAAAGTTTTTTTTTATTCTGTCCACTACGTCGTTTATTTTTACATGATTATTTATTAATCGATCAAATGAACTTACCTAAGTGAAGTTCGATCGTAATTATATGTAGAGTCTCGTTCGAGATGATTACATCGTAGTACCGTCTACTTTCACACGTTGGTGTCACAAAAATTCAGAGCTTAATTTAAAAAAAAAAACCCCGCCCAGGAAGTCTGGCGCTGCAGTCGTTTCCTCTATACCAAGTCATATTGTTTAAAGTATCTCCTAAAGCAGAATAAAAATAATAAACCATAGCATACGAAACTAAACTAGGGTGGGAACAGTGGAACGATTTTAATCGTTCCTAGGGTGGGATGTAATCATCTCGAACAAGACTCTACATGTAATTACGATCGAACTTCACTTAGGTAAGTTCATTTGATCGATTAATTATATTACGAGTCTGGTTCTCGAGATTACATCGTAGATGTTCAGAGATATTCACAACCCATTATACAAGGCACCAATGTTTTATTATTTTTCACGGACCTCAATGCAACATAGACTTAATTAATAAAGAATCAAAAGTTACAATAATTATGATTTTTGAAATACGATCGACGCGAAATCTTTTCTATTAGGCTTGATCGGCCGATTATAATATCGAACGAACACGTGTGAGTCCTTAGACCACCCTGCGGTATCTTTTATTGCGTTAATATTCATTCCCTTAGCCAACGCAGCTGACGTAGATGCATGTCTGGTACTATGCGCGGTAAACTCGGGGCCGACGCCACTTTTAGCCAACATAGCCCTGATCCATCGACTTATCGTTTGCGTACTCGCCGGTTTATACGGTTTCCTCGATGTGATGAGCACATTTTTGCAATTTCCTCGAATTGTTTTTATTAACTCTAAATATTTGTCTAATGTACTTGCAATGCAAAGTTTAGGGTTTTCGCGAAAATATGGTAGTAATAATAGTGGCTGTGAAGCCCCTGGCCGAGATGTTTTTATATTGTCTGAGATGTTTACCTCGAACTCTTCTCTTGACCGAGAGATATTGCTGAGTTTCATTAGCGAAAAAGTTTGTACCCTATGCGCGGTACCCAAAGCTAATAATATAACCAATCTTTCCGATAATTGTTGAAAATTCAACGATTCGAGAGGATACAAAGTCGAAATGAACGCCAGAACTGGACTTACATCACACGTTAAGTCATATTTAGGCTTAATTGGTTTAAGCCGAAAAATGCCCTTAAAAAATCTACTAATAACAGGATCATTAGTGGCTTCATTTCCCGAGATTAGAAAAATGGCCAATCGCATCGAGTTTAACGTGCCATAAGACGCTCCCACTTCAAATCGCTTTTGTAAAAATTCGAGAATACGATTCGCTCCTGCTCCATACATATCCGTTTTTGTCTCCTTACAAAAAAACGACTATTTCTTTATGGGCCCCATGTATTGCTTCCAAGTGCTCTCAGGGAGAGAAGCCATCAATATTTCGATTACTAAGTCCGCCAGCTTCTTCCTACGATATGCTTCGCGGACAATCTCCCGGCAATCAAACCCAGTGATTTCTCCAGTGGGTGACGAAGGAACCTACAAGAAGACAGTAAAAGCCATTTAGCGGGACTGAAAACGATAGGTTGTCCTACTAAAAAATCCATAAACATCGGATACCATGGTTGCGATGGCCAATTCGGAACCACCGCAATACCAGTAGCGTAATCCGCTATGACTTTCCTCAGAAATTTTAGCACTAGAGCAAACGGCGGGAACGCATAGAAGAATTCAATGCCCCAATCCAGCGTGAACGCATCAATAGCATACGCGTCGGGGTCTCTGTGCCAGGAACAGTAAGCTTTACATTTCGCGTTGATTCTAGAGGCGAATAAATCCAAATTTTGTTGATCGAACTTCAAAACGATAGTTTCAAACGCTGAACTGGCCAGTTCCCATTCCGTATCTATGTTCTTTACTCTCGATTCCCTATCGGCTTGTACATTCTCTTTTGACGGAATGTATGCGGCAGAAATCCAAATTTTTCTCTGTTCGCACCATTGCCAAATATCTTTCGCTATCCTATGGAGTCCCGCGTACTGTACACCTCCCATACGATTAATGTAGGCGATAGCCGTAGTATTATCAATCCGTAATAACACTTCGCAGTTACGCAAATTTTTTGCAAAGCATTTGAGGCCGTCAATGCGGCGATAAGTTCCAGCTTATTAATATGTAATTTCCGTTCGCTATTATTCCAAAAACCGTGCGTACCTTCATTATCGCAGTAGGCATCCCAACCCGAATTCGACGCGTCCGAGAATATATCTTTAATATATTGAGAACTTCTAATCGGGTTTACCGATTTTGGAATATTCTGTCGCCACCAATTAAACTCATCTTCGAGATCGTCAGATAACACAAGTCTCGCATCGTAATCACCACCGCTCATTAGCAAGGCGAAAAATTTTTCTCGTTCGAATCTCTTGATGTATAACCATCCGTACTCTATCGCTCGACAACAATCGACTAGCTTCCCCATGAAGTGTGCAAATTCTCGAATAGTACAAAAAATTCGGTTTCTCAAATCTTCGATCAAAGTTATCATTCTTTTCCTTTTTAACTATGGTAGTTCTAATATCATTCTATGAGAATTTATAATAAATCCGAGAAACGTACACCTCTTACGGGGCATCAACTTACTTTTCTTATAATTAATCAGAAAACCCAGGGACTGCAACTTTTCAATTGTGGTTTTTGCGTTTCTATGACATATCGTAAAATTCGCTCCAATGTATAGGATATCATCTAAATACACTGTCGAGAGAAAACCTTTTCCTCTTGAGTAATTAACAACCGGCTTGAGAATTTTTGTAAAAATGAACGGCGCCGTACATAGCCCGAACGGGAGGCATACAAACTCGTATAGCATATCGTCGAAAACAAATCTTAAGTACTTTATACTCTCATTGTGCATAGGAACTAGAAAATATGCTTCTTGCAGATCTATATTACACATGAAATCGCCTTGTGAAATTAACTTAGTCGCAGTTCTAATGTCTTCCAGCTTAAAATGCTGTGTTGAAATATGGCTATTGAGCTTCTTCAAATTCAAAATGAATCTCATCGCACCATCTGGTTTCGGAACTAAGAAATACGAAGAAACAAATTGATTCGAATCAGGTAAACAGGGTCTTACAGCACCTAATCCTAGCAACTTTGTAATAGCGAGTCTCATATTTTTAAAATCGATCGACGAACTGATTATCGGGGGCGCTGGCGTTCGACTCTGATACGACGGCGCGTTAAACTCGATTCTGTAGTCCACAGCGTGTAATCCACGCAGCTCAAAACGAATCGGTCTTTCGTAATTCGCTCCCATTGTGGGAAAAAATCCCGAAGTCGACCAGCCGTTCCAATTACCTCTATTGTTTTCCTTGGTAACCCCGCTGAGAGTTCGTTTTGTAAGACTGACTCTGAGGACGATATTGATCCCTTTGCTGATACGGCTGAGTCGGTTTCTGATGAAATTTGACAAATTTTCTCGATCCTTTTTGATTTGTGCCCGCCTGGGCCCCCCCTCGATACGAATTGGTCGGCGGGCCTTTCCAGTTTCCCGAGTTGGAACTGCGGAATGGAGTCTTCGATGCGAACGGTTGAGATTTCAATTCTAAGCCCACCTTTTCAATGGACTTCGCTAGCTTAATTTTTTCCGATAAATTTCCCCCGAACAGAAACTTATCTGGCTTAGTCTCATCCAATATATTCTTGACTTTCTTGTCTATGGATGGAGTAATGAACGATTTGCGAGTAATCGTGTCGAGACGATGTGCGTGCGCCAGTAATCTACCTGCATCAGCTAGACACTCTAACAACTGGTATTCATCGATACCTTCTTCTTTTGGGCTCAAAATTAGAGAAACTCCCGTGCCTAATGCAGCCATGGCCGTACCACGAATATTCTGGGCATTCGTCAAATATTTTTCTCTCTTAATGGCAGTTTCAAATAGAGACGAAGCCACCTTCACATTTAATTTTGGAGCTTATAAATAACAATTACCGGTTCGAGCATATTTTGACAATATTTTTTCCTGCTCGTCTTTCTTGAGCCCACTAGCAATCCATTTTTCCTAATTTTCTGCTAAATTTGGATTTAGCTGCAATTCCGGCGCGTCAGTTTTGGTATCGACACCCAATATTCGTAATGTCTCCTCGTCAAAAACCTGAACTGGCCCTTCCGGAGACTCTGAAGTAGGGGGAATATTCTCGTATTTCTTTGATGAAGAATCTGAAAATATATTAATCTGTGATAGACTCTACGAGAGCACCAAATCACATTATGGGTGACTCAAGATAGCTGCAAAATGCAGTTCTATCTTCGAACGCTTTAAAAACGCCGAGACTAATGTTAAAACATACTTCTATTGTTCGACTTAAGATAGTACTCTGCGAGACTACCTTCGAACGGACTGAGCCGCCAAGTCTATGGCCATGATAATTATTTGTGTGTGAACTGTAATCACAAACGACTCAAGAAAGAACTCTGTGAGTCTTCCTTCATACGGACAAAACCGCCGAGTCTGAGGCCAGAAGGATCTCGTAACGCAATCTTTCGCTCGAGCCTTTTTTAGGGTTATGTTCGACCTAAGACAAATCTACAAGAGTGTCTTTGTACGGCAAGCCGCCAGGTCTGAGGGTTCCATAAATAAGTATTAAAAACTACCTCGAATATTCGATGACACACCCTGAAAAGGGATGTGCGCAGCTTTGTCCGTGAGCTCGACCACGCTCGAACGCTCGTCCTCGTATGTCAATTTTTCCGAATCCGATTCCGAGGAACGATCGGGCCTAACATCGACTATCTTCTTCAGTTTTTTGAAGAATTTCTGGTTCTTGTCATCCTTACTTCTCTCCCTTTTGTGTTTTCCCATGATTTTCCCGAATTAAAACACTTTCTAAAGCTCTAAACGTGCGACACCTTCACGCACGAAAAACGTTATGACTGGGTATAGAGGAAACGACCGCAGGGCCAGACTTCCTGGGCGGGGTTTTTTTTTTTTTTAATTAAGCTCTGAATTTTCGTGACACCAACGTGTGAAAGTAGACGGTACTACGATGTAATCTCGAGAACGAGACTCGTAATATAATATTTTGTGAACAAAATACGAGCCTCCCAATTTCATTGGAACTTTGGACACTTCCCTTTTACCTTGTATGGTTGACACAGCTATACTTTACCTCTGCTTTTGAAACAGAACATGTAAGAATTAGTTGGTGGATCACTACGAAGAAGTTTAAGTAGATGATTAAGCACTCTTTCCATAAGTAACATTGCAGAAGAAAATTCTGTAGTTTGATGTTTCGGGGATCCATAAGTTAATAGGAATATTGGTATCCATTCGTCCCAGTATTCTTCATTTTCTGAGAAAAATCTGAATTAAATTGCTGTATTGCTCCACTAGCCCATTGGATTATGGGTATAGAGATGTTGTTCAAGTTTTTTTTTAATTCCAAGCAAAGTCATTGCTTGTATGAATAACTTGTATTCGACATTTCCTAAATCGGAATAAATTTCTCACCGTACTTCGAAATACGAGATGCCATGTATCCGGAGTGCTTTGTTGATATCATTTTATTGATGTCCGGCACTAGAGGAATTGTGTGCTATTCGATGGATTATGTCAGAGTATTTCTGTGGAACGATAAGCTGAAAAGCTGATGATCTCATATTGGGTAAATGCCAGAGTCGATATAATAAGCTACCTTTCAGGATACGAGGGTCAGAATGTAATAAGTCAACCTTTAAATGAGTCGAAAGGGGCGATCGTTGACCTGCCTTGATTGTGATGACCGTTTTAACATCGATTAACGTTTTAATCGTATTGTCGATGTTTTATAAGACTAACCCAGTTAACTTCGGAGCTTAGTGAATACATAGTTCTAAACACGAGTTGAGTCATCATGTTTTCTTTTTCATCCAGCTTATTGCTATATTTGCATTCGGAGTAAGCGCAGGAACGACGTGACAATCTGTCAACTTTGCGATGGTTTCGGCTAGCTCTATATACAATTTCAAAATCATAATATTGAAGTCTTTCGACGCAGAAAAGATAACGCCTTTACAATCTTTTAAGGACATTAGCAGAGTCAAATCAGCATGATCGGTTTTTGTTGTAAACTTTTTCCTGAGAGATAATGATGGAAACGCTCTGCGAATTTTACTACAGCTAAAAGGTCTTTTCTGATGAAGCAATAATTTAATTCAGCTTTGTCACGGAGTTTACTGAAATATGCAATAACTTATTATGTGTCGTTAGTAGAATAGGTCTAAAATCGCGAGACCTGTGGGCGTTGCCTCCCCTCTTCCTGCTGGCTTGTGATTGGTCCCCTACCTCCGTACCCCCACCTCTCCTCTGCACTTGATTGGTCCCCTATCTCCTTACTCCCCACCTCTCCCCCGCACCTGATTGGTCGCCCCACTCTTAAGCCCCCGACTGACGCGCTACCTAGGCGACACATACGCCATCTGTTGGACGATGGATCGTCGGTAGTTGCCGATGCGCCATCTATTGTAAATAATACACAGGATGTATGTTACCAACAGCAGGTAAAACAGAGCGACTTACCGACGGTTGGTAGTGTAGATTTTGTGCAGCTATCGATAAGTATATTGGGTCCTACATGCGATACCACATATTGGGCCCTATCATCGTAAAAAAAGATTGTAGCTTGTCATCGGTAAAAAGATTTGCGTCCGGTCGTGTCCTATTACCGATAAACATATTTGGGTCCTACACATCCGAGGCCGAGGCCGAGGTTTTGCTTTTCACTATTTGACACTAATCAAAAATAAAATCTTTTAAAACTTTTAAAGCTGCTAAAATAATTATAGTAAGTAAAAATACATGTAAATATTTGAAATTTGATAAAAACTGGTTTGCTTATTTAAAAAGATTGCCACACATATAAGAAATGCTCGTCTCATTTTCGCGGAACTGATGATTTATAATTACATCCTGTACAGTTCCTGCGAGCTGGTGCTGGACCGTCGATATGCGTTCTCGAACTTGGTGTGTTGTGATGTAAACGGCACGGCAGGTACGTGGAAACTTTGGGGTCATTCTTGAGGTGTTCAGGTAGTTTGTGCCACAGAATAGATATTTTTCTTCCCCAATGTTTCAACAGCAGAGGTTTCGGGATGTACTCGAGCTCTTGTTTGGTGAGTTTCCAAGAATCCTTGGAGCAGTGGGTTACGAGTATAATGTCAATGGGCTCCATTATGGTTACAAAGAGAGTAAAAGATGATTTCACCGCGGCGTTTTCTTTTCAACTAACATTTTCTCAGTTGCTGCGGTTATATATACACCCGATCGTCTTTTAATAGTCTTCCACCACTCTTATAGTAGATACTACTTCTGCCAGTTCTCCATAGTTTGACATGCCATTGTATTGACAGTGCGCGCACGTGCCATAATGGAAAAAGTGGTGTCCACAGGTGTTTTGCTCATGGTATCATATACAAATACTGTCTAGCGCATGCTCCAGTGTCAACTGTATTCTTATTTCAACGGCACGCTCCTAGAGTTATATATAGGTATCAGGTGTGTGTCATCGGGGAAAACGCGGCATAGGGTGGGGAGATTTTCGAATAATAATAAGACAAAAAATACAAAGTGTAGAATCTATTCATAGTATTTTATAAGTGGCATCCAAATCGTTCTGTACACGTTTGTACACAGGTGTTTCTATTACATCCGTAGCCCTTTATATTATTGTTTTTTACATTTTTCATACGTTTCTTTTTACGGTTTGAATATTTTTATCGTTTGTAGTATTGTGCTATGCGATCATTTATCAATCTGTTTGTCGTAAAATGTTCCTAAATATAATATGAACATATTATAAAATAAAAACATCCGGAGTATAACCACGAGCCATAAAATCAAGAAACATTATGCAGTATTCACTACATACTTTAGACTTGAGTGATTGGAGGGGTTGTGTGTTCCACTCGTAGCTTTGACAGTTTCGCCGTCGACGGTTATGGTGTTGTTTGATGAGGGGGGGGGGGGCAATCCATAATTATCGAAAAAGATTCCATGGCCATTTTTATCAATGTAAGCAGCCACCCAGTGTCGGTCCGGTAGATTATGATCGTCTGTATTTAGTACCAATGCTGCGGGTCTAGACCAGCGACTCGGGATACGCTTGGCAGGGAATACTCCTCTCGTCTGAGCAGATATTCGTTGTAGAGCATCGAATATCTGTCGGCTGTTCATACTGCTTGGACAGTTGCTGTTGACGGTCGGGTTGCGACTAGCGACGCCTCTACTGATGATAATGATGGTTGCGTTGTAGTGGTGGTGGTTGCGCTGGTTGCTGGTTGTGTACGTTACGTGGTGGTGGCGATGGTTGTGTAGCAGGTGGCGCGACTTCTTGTTGGTCTCTGCTTCGGTAAAGTATCGTTAATTCATCGTTAGCCGGTACAGTTCCACCGTACAACGGTACCTCGCTACTCACAATGACGATGTGATATGGTTGAATATATACTCTACGCTTAAACATTTATTTATAACACTTTCTTTATTCGATGTGTCGTGGTTCGGTGATTTTTACTGATTTTTAATCGACGTTGATTTATCGAGAGATTGCGAAAAAACGAGGCTCACTGCGTCTAGTTTCTTGAAAAGGAGCCAAGATCAGATTTTTGTCACGTTATTTAAAGCACACTTCACATGGCCTTCTTTCGAAACACCATGATGGATACAGTAAACGTTATTGATGGGCATATTTTTTAACGTCGAACCCTCATATTCTTCCAGATTGAGGATTTCACGGCCCAGGACATCACGTAAAAGCTCGGCTTTCTACAAGCCTCTTGTGTAAATACGTAAGGCGTAACGACAGAATAAGCGTAGACTAGCGTAGACTTTTTTCAATGTTGTATCACCATCAAGCCATTCCAGCCTATGTTGAAAACACGTTAGTTTATTGTTGCTCGTACGTACTTTCTTTTGGCAGACCACCAAAGTCGTATGGTGGTGCGACAAGCCAGTGACCATAATGTTCCTCTTGAAGAGTCGTCATAGCTATCTCCTTTGGTAGAAAACGGTTGTTTTTCATCGTAGAGTGCTTGAATATTTACTACAACGTCTATTATGAGGGTTTGATGTAGACTGATACCAGGTGTAGCTGCGTAGACGGGTTTAAATACAGCAGTGGCTGCATTTAAATACGCGTGTGGTGCCCGCTCACGCATTAAAATCTATAATTACCTGCCGTGCGGAATCTATTTCTATTACATTATCATACTCGGCGTATACCACAAAATTTAATGTAGATGTCAACGGCGCTGCAAACCGTACTTCGACCCCTACGGCGCCGTGTCTTACGAGATTCCAACGACCGAAGCAATTTGTTGATAAGTCAGGTATCGAATTGAAGACATACAGACAGTGACCTTTTGAATAGTCGCCCCTGGTAATATCTAGACCCTCATTTTGAAAGTGTATACCGATACCGCTAAACAGTATGTGATAACTATCTACCCAGTTTTCGTTGCCACCAAACGACGGTTGAAGAGGCTTGCTAGGTATTTGTTGACCATCGACGTACAGAGACAGGAAATTTATCGAATGATTATTAAAGTTAAACGGGTTTAATGATGTACTGCCGTTGAATACACGGTTATTCACAAACCCAAGAATTATTCGTTTAGAAAATTGGCCTAGAATAACGTTATCCAGAGTATCGCCAATGATCCTTATTATAGGATACTTTGCGGTTGATTTTGCAAGCATTTTGGCATGAGCTATCAGCACAACTGTTGCAATTTTTGCTCGACGGACGAGAAATGTAGCCTCGGTGATATATAGTTTATGTGTCACACCAGCAGTAGGAGTCTCGATAAAACAAAAATCGTCTTTTGAGCGTACAAGTCGTAGCCGTACCTCCACACCGTTCAGCAGAAATTTATCCTGATTAAAAAAATCGCAGTGTAAATGTCCAATCATATCTAGAGTCCGGCCATTCTTTATGTACGTTTCACGATTATTCAGACCGATATTGGGGCCATTCGATGCACCTGGCACAGTGTCAAATATACCGGGTGTGTCAGTGTACCAAAGTGCGGTAGTTAAGTGAGAATTTTTAACAGCCGGTCCATAATTAAGTAACGTTTCAATATATGCTCTGTAGGGGTATGTATTGTTTGGCGGTGTCACGAGTTTCTGGTTAAAACAGCGGTTTCCAAACTGGAAGGCGCGCCTTCCAGGGGAGGCGCGGACTATTGCCAGGGAAGGCGCCAAAATTTTTTAATAAAAAAATAATTTTCATACCATACAGGTTTTACTCTTCAAATTAAACATTTTACAAATCAAATTAAACGTTTTACAAATCAAATTCAATATTTTACAAATCAAATTAAACATTTTTCAAATCAAATTCAATATTTTACAAATCAAATTGAACATTTTTTAAATCAAATTAAACAGTCAAATAATTATCGTATCTTCACCAACAGGAAAGGATGAAATGTTTCTCTGATTGCAGCTATGAATATTGATGGGATAATATGGCGTGAAACAATTGCACACTACGGTTAATCCCAATATTTTCTGCAATTTTTTCCAGAGATTATTTGAAAAACTAGCTGAAAAAAATCTTAACGCATTTGAACAGCATTTTTACAAAAATTATAAAAACTATACACTACATTAAGAACAGTCCTTTGAGAGCAAGGCTGCTTGCAAAGCTGTGTGCTGATATGGAAGCTAGTTATACCTCACTTTTGTATTATTGTGAAGTTCGCTGGCTATCTCGTGCAAAAATTATTCAAAGGGTTGTTTGAACTCAAAGAAGAAATAGCGACCTTTCTCGAAGAAAGCCAACATGAAGAGGCACATTTGGGGACGAACGATAATTTTATTGTTAAACTTGCCTATTTGGTTGAAATTTTTGGAAAATTGAGCGGTTTAAATGAATCAATGTAGGGATAACAAATACATACACTTGTTCAAAAAGACAACGTAAAAGCTTTCATTAAAAAGTTGAAGTAATAGAAATCAAATTAACAAAAGAATGAGTTGGATATGTTTTCACTTTCCAATGATTTCTGGGCCACAGCCAATATTGAAGCAAGTAAAAATCTTTTTATTGACCACTTGCATGGTTTAGTGCTACATTTTTCCAATTATTTCAAAGACCTTGATTTTCCAAAATTTTTGTGGATACAGAATCTATTTAACTACAATGAAGAAGATAAATTCGAACTGACAGCAATCGAAAAAGAAAAATTGATAGAATGATCATGCGATAGCTAACTAAAAGAAAAGTTTCAAAATGAAACCATAATTAAATTTTGGATGAATCTTAGTGGAGAGTATGAATCTTTGTATTACAAAGCAATGCAACTAATTCTACCATTTGTAACGTCTTATTTATGCGAAACGGGCTTTTCAGCACTAGCTGCAATGAAAACGAAATATCGAGCCAGGTTAATAGTCGAAAAGGAGTTACGAGTGGCACTCTCCACATTGCCCCCAAGATTTGATAAACTTTGTGCCAATAAACAACAACATCCTTCGCATTAAGTTTTGATGGGTTAGATGTAGTTTAATTAGTAATTTAATATAAAAATAAATATACGTGTTCATATAAATTTATGTTATAGCAAAATCTTGTTATTATTCTGTCTATTGTAGTGTTCAGTATATTTTTTTAAATAAAGGTTTATTATTTAAAACGTATCTATATTATTATATCTGTTTAAGATTTCCGTCCGATGCTGTTTGACAGACCTGTGAATATATTGAAACTAATGAAGCTTCACTCAAGACAGGGTGAAAATAAACCAGACGCATAGATGGTATTCAGAGAAAGTGGTTTATTTAACCATCCGCAAGTCACATACAAATCATAATTTAAATGTAATTTGGAAAAATGTCAGACTTTGGAATTAAATACAAAATTAGGTTAAATTTAGAAAAAAACAAAGTTGATATAAAAATAAATGCACCAAAATGAGAGAATTAAAAACTGTGTATAAATAAATAAAATTGAGTCAGATTTTTGTCTGTGAGACTTGAGCAGCACACAATTATATTAATTGTGTGCAGTAGGTACTGAGAGCGTAGAGAGCGGTGTGCGTGCAGCAGTCAGTGCTGCGTAGCACGCCACGCTAGAGAGAATAAGTGCGTAAGGCGTTATAACAATTCACAGCAAGCTCTCAGCAGCTTAATGAAGAGAGGTTGCAGTGAACAAATGAGAGCACTTGCAATTGAAATTGCTTGAGTGCTCTACATGCATGAGACAAGCTATACAGGCAGCACTGCATAGCACAATACAACATATAATGAGGATGCACAAAATGAGCAGTGTATAGTCGCTGTACTCTCCCAGCAGATGTCCTGGGGGAAAGTACAGCGAATATAGAACACCTGCATAATTATATTAATTATACCGGAAAATTAAGCTGAGAGGAAACGTGGCGCGACATGTGCTGCGATGCCCGCCATAAAGTGAGACCAAAAAACGTTGATGTACTGATGAGAATCCAACCCCTCATTGCCATTGAATTTATGGTAAATTATAACAATGCACTCGTACCTGATTTTGAGTCCTGTTGAGTAATGAAGGTTGAGATGATCCGGTTGAGAAAAGTGAAAATTGTCCGAGCCTTCCAAATGCGTGCGCTGTTCCGTGCAGGTTTTCACGTAAGTGTTTAAATATCCAATATGGCTGCGGAATCTAAAAGCGTCGTTGGGCGCTGAAGTCAATTGAGAGAGATAGCCGGTGAGCGAAGCCGAAGTCAAGCGAGAGAGACATCCTCTCACTCGACGCGGCATGCCTACGAGGCACAACCTCGGCTCAGCGAAGCCCTGCCTCGGCTATCTCCGTCCAACCGAAGGCTGCGTGCTCGAGCACAGCAACAGGTCGACGCACGGCGAATATCGATCGCCGTGCGCCAGCTGATTATCCAACATTTCCGCCCGCCATCAACAACGGGGTTGATGATTAATTACTGATCTGAGTTGGATGAGACAGGCAGGACAGCTAGTTTTGAGATCGGCCTGGTGAGCGTAGTGGCAGCAGTTCGAAGTGTCACCACACTGGTGAGCCCATCTTTGCCTGGATGCAACGCCGTGACTCGTACAAGTGGCCACTTGCATGGTGGAAAGCGCTCATCCGTGAGCAGAACCAAAGAGCCGGTTTTGATGATGTCATTAGGGTGATGCCACTTTGAGATTGGCTGCTGCTATTGTAAGTAATGAGCAGACCATCGACACAAAATTGTTGCACCTTCTACCGCCACAATTGCCGACTTGAGAAGCGAGAGATTGCCAACACCTCTAGAGTTGGCTCTAGGACAGTTGTGAGTGTTTCACCAATGAGAAAATATCCAGGTGAGAGGGCCGGCGTAGTCAACTCCTGTATGAGTGAATGCCCGCGTTGGTGTGACTCGTGACAAAGGAAGCTGACCTATCAATTGTTGAGCCCGAACTCCTGTTCGCGGAGCACACACAACGCAATGAAAAATATGAGTTTTTACAGGAGCTCTTCCACCGACAATCCAGCGAGTTAGCCGTATTTGAGCTAATGTGAGCTGAGTGCCTCCGTGAAGAGTCCGCACGTGAGCTTGATCAATAATGAGTGTTGAGAATCGAGAGTGACGAGGTAGAATGGCAGGATGTCTTCCTTCATATGTGAGTGCTGATTGAACAAGGCGACCTCCTACTCTGAGTCCACCCTCCTGATCGATGAAAGCTGTTAGTCGACTGAAGGGGTAAGAGGAAGGAACAGAAGAGCCTGACTGCAGTACTTGTAACTCGTGTTTGAAAAATACAGCTTCTGTTGCTCGTGTCCAAAAAACATTTGCTGCAGCCATCTCTTCTGCTGTGAGAGGAGCGGTTCCTGCCGATTCTAACCTCTTCCTCATTCTGGCCACTACTCTGACACAAAATGAGGTAAGACGACACAATTTTGTGAGTGAGGAACAGCGATAAATGAGCTCCCACCGGTACTCTGGCGTCACAGTTGCCGCGAGAAGAGCTAACCCCGGCCGGGCTTCCATATTGTGCAAATCCTCAGATTGAGTTGAGGTTTTCGGCCAAAATTCAATAGGTTTCACCATCGACGGTGGACCCGACCACCACAACTGATGAGAGGCCAATTGAGCTGTTGAGATACCCCGTGATGCACAATCTGCAGGATTGCTTGTGCCTGAGACATGACGCCATTGAGCAGTGGGTGTGAGTTCTTGTATCTGAGATACTCGGTTTCTGATGTAGTCTTTCCACTGAGCAGGATGCGCTTTGATCCAGGTGAGAGTTACCGATGAGTCCGTCCACAGGTGAGTAGATGAGACTTTGATCTTGAGCGTGGCCTGAACGTATGCAACCAATTTTGCTAGTAACAGTGCAGCTGTCAGTTCAAGCCATAGTATGGTAAGCTTCTTGAGTGGTGCGACGCGCGTTTTTGAGCAGATAAGTGAAGCCACCTTTCCTGTGGACATTGAGTCGACAGTGATGTAGATCACTGCGGCCATGGCCAGTTGAGATGCATCAGAGAAGCCATGCAATTCCACTGTTGAGTTGCTCCATGTGTTGAACCACCGAGGAATTGAGACTCTGGCCAGAGAAGTGAGATCTTCTCTGAGTGCAGTCCATCGTGTTGAGACCTGAGATGGCAGTGGTTCATCCCAGCTAAGCTTGTGAAGCCAGAGCTCTTGTAGAAGTATTTTAGCTCTGATCACAACCGGTAAGACAAAACCAAGCGGATCAAAGAGTTGAGCCACCTCAGAAAGAACGAGGCGTTTCGTAAATGTTCTGGAACTGAGTTAAACCGAGGTGCGAATATGAACTTGTCTTCTCTAGGAAGCCAAGTCAGACCAAGAATTTTCGTCTCGCAGTCGTCCATTGAGAATGCTGACCTTGACGGTGATGATGAGATATTAGCAAGTACCTTGAGGTCCGATGAGTGTCACTTAGCGAGTGGAAAACCGCCCGCCATGCACAAGTCCGTGAGTTATTGAGCTATTTCAATGAGTTGATGAGTTGAATCCGCCTGTTGATGCTGTTGTACCATGTGTCACGGTTGTTAATTTATACGGCACACGGTTGAGTTGAGCATCAATCCACAAAATTCGCTGAAGATTCCAATCATCAGGATGAACTTGAATTTGACGATACATCTTGGTAACGTCCGTGGCAAAGATGTGTCTGTGATGACGGATCCAGATGAGAACGTCCGAAATATTGAGCAACAAATTAGGTCCAGTGTGCATGATGTCATTCAGAGACTTTCCAGAAGATGTTGAGCTAGAACCGTTGAATACCACCCTTAATTTGGTGGACATACTGTCTGGTCTCAGCACACCATAGTGAGGCAGATAGTATTGAATTTCACTTGTAGATGATTTCGAAGCCTTCACCATGTGACCAAGTTGTTCGTATTCGACCATGAATTGTGAGTAGAGCTGACAGTATTCAGCATCCTTTGAGATTTTGCGTATAATGTGCTGCACCCATGTGCTTTTGCGAATGATGTATCGGCCTGTAGTAACACACTGATGCATGTTGCGAAACTGATCCTCGCATGCCTGTACCTCTGGTGTGAGTTGATCAACTGTGTCTTTGGTGGCTCTTCGTGAATCCAAAATTTCGTTAGCACGTTCTGTAATTTCTGATCATCATGTTGCACGGCAGCATGACGAACAGTGAGTGCGTCAGATTGACATGCGTTAGTCAGATAGACAGGCGCAGATGATGTGCCCTTGAGAATATTGAGTTTGATAACCAGTCCATAAATATCTGCTCCAACTATGATATCGATTGGTCGTGGTGTGAGAAAGTCAGGGTCCGCCAGCTTCAGCTTCACTATGTGAGGCCATGTACGAGCTGGTGACTCAAAAGATGGCAAGTGAGTAGTAACCATGTTGAGAATGTGAGCCAGTACCGTGACTTTCTCCCTGGAGTATGTAAACACAGTGTGAGTTGAACCGAGCCATGTGTCTGCGTTGAGTGCTTTCCACCGATCCCTGTGATCGAAATTGATGAGTGCTTGCGTGTGGTGTTGACTTTATGGAAGAGCTCTTCCGTAATAAATGTCAATTTCGATCCAGGATCGACGTGAAGTCGTGCCTGGTGAGTCAATGCCGATGTGTAAATGTGTGAGTGCAGTTGCTAATAAGGTTGAGCATGTGTTTGTGAGTTGACTCGATGAGAGAACGACTGCGTCAACACCCTAGTGTGCTGACGACTGTGTATTGTGTGGTTGAACGGTGTCGGAGCTTGCTGTCGGATAGTGCACAGTTGATTTGTGAATGCCAACCTTTGCCAGGGCAAGATTCGCTGACGATGACCGCGTAGAGCTGGTTGATTGCGTTAGAGTGGCGGAACGATCATGTTACACGAGGAGACGATCCAAGAATACGACAGGCGCGAAGTACACTGTCGATCAGGCCAATGAGCGGAAGTCACCAGGTTTGGTGGACGATTCACTGGTGAGCGAGGAGTTGATTGCGTGGGCGGTGACACCAGCAGCTTCTTACCAGAAGCCTACTCGACTCTGTCACCGACCTGAGCTCGCTTGCCACTGTCTGCTATGATACTACGAGAGAGTGCACTAATTAATATGTGCAAACTCTACATCTTTGCAAATAGCCGATACACGTTTGAGCACTGTTAATGCTAACATACAGAAAGAAGCAAAATAAAACTCCGCAGAGCTGTACGATACCCCAAGATGCAGATGTAGTACTGCGACGAGTCGATCAACGTGTAGCGGTTATACTGCAGAGCTAGGCTGGCGGGCTCCGCTGTGAGTGCTAGCGCTCGTTGAGCTGTCGGATCGTCCTCCGACGAGGTTAGCTGGTGGTACTCGTTCGTTTGGTGATGACGCCCGCCGCCGTTCCATCTGACACTTGCAATGAACACTTATCGTTAAGGTCCCGTTGTTTGGTAGATTGCGCTTAGACATGGTGCGCCAGGATGATAGTGTGACACAGGAATGATACAAAAGAACAAAGATACTTCGCAAAGCGCTACTTTACCAAACTGCTTGGCTGACGGGTACCAGGATGAGCCGATGAGATAAGCCTACGAGGAATATCTGCAGAACCCCACGTCGAGATGAGTCAAGAGATGCGAGCGGAAGGTAGTTAAACCCTGGTTCTACCCTGTGCGAGTCGAAGATCCGGCTCAAAGGACCAAAACTCAAGGTAAGCGTACATCGTCATAATTCAGTGCAATTCACTGGCGGTGAGGAGAATAAAATAAGCGGTACAGCAACATCATTGTCTTAATTTGTGGCGTGCGCTGCAGCATGGGCTGCACCACGTTTTCCTCACTTTATCTTGCCGGCTTAATTAATATAATTATGCATGTGCTTTATATTCACTGTAATTTCCCCCAGAGAATCTGCTGGGAAAATGCAGTGACTCTGCTCACTCGTGCATCCTCAGTCTATGTTTGTAATGTGTCACGCAGTGCTGACTGCGTCACTGTTCTCATGCTGTATTCTCAGCACTTAAGCAATCAAATTGCAAGTGCTCTCATCTATTCACTGTGACTTTTCTCAGATAAATCTGCTGAGAGCTCGCACTGAATAATTGACACATTTTACGCACTCATTTATCTCATAGCGTGACATGCTCCGCAGCACTGGCTGCAGCACGTACACTGCTCGCGCACACCCTGCACACATTTAATACAATTGTGTGCTGCTCAAGCTTCATACAGAATTCAATTCCGTTTGTTTATTTATATTTGTCAATTCTCTGTTTTTTTGGTGTATTTATTTATATAATTTTTATTCTTTCCAAATTTAACCGATTTTTGCATTTGTTGTTAACGTTATATTTTTCCAAATTATATACAAAACTCTATTTTGTATGCGAGCTGAAGGAAGGTGGAATAAACCACTTTCTCAAGATAACAACAATTGTGTCTGGTTTATTTATCACCCTGTCGTGAGTGAAGTCTCATATTTTTCCAATATATTCGCAGGTTCATTCTGTGAAACTACATCGGACGGGATTCTCAAACAATATCTATTAAAAAATAAAAGGTAGGGAGGCGCGGAAAAAAATTTTTTTTTTAACGAGGCGTAGTAGCATAAAGTTTGGAAACCGCTGGGTTAAAATATACGTCTACCTGATTAAAAAGGCTATGCAGAAAGTTATTAACAGGCGCTATGTTGTATTGTGACTTACCTGTTGGTATAACCTTAATATTTACAATAATCATTGTATGAGTCAGATCCAGCTATTCTTCACCGTGGCCAGGTATGACAAATTCCAGGGGTCCGTCATCCGTGAGCGATGACACAGGCTTGTAGTGTATCCATTGTGATGCTTCTATAGCCGTCTGCGTTGGAGGTATGGTAAATAAGTCGAGTTCCGACTTCATACATTCGCACGAGTGTGAGTGTAAGAACGACATTGTTAGACACTTCCAAAAATATCGTTGGTCTTTGCCCGTTTGTGCCTGCTGCTTCCTACACCTATCTTTCTCTTTGTTGTCCTCTTCTTTTTATTCTGCCGGCTACCACGATGTTTCTTTGCAACAATACGTCTACTTCTCGTTGACTTTTTCTTCTTTTTTCTGATAACGTTCTGATAACGACTGCATCATGCGCGCTGAGCCTACAGCGTTATATCCTGAACCATTCATGAAAAGCGAAATTTTTTCATTGGCTTTTCGTTGTAAATTATCTCCAGATTCGTCTGCACGTCGACGCAATGTCTCCCTGAATGGTATTTTGTAGCCGCTCACATCCTCGATAACGTGTGAACTCGTGCGAATGACTTCTTTCCCTATAGCCTTAGCACCTCTGGTCAACAGTGGTAAAGCACTTCAAAATAGACCCCCGAGAAAACTACCGATACCGTGACTACGCTGATGCGGGGAGCCCATAAACACGTTACCTATATAACCGTTTCTACTCCCTATTTGAGTCTCATAATACGTCGTATAATAAGCAGACATATTGTCTAATTGAGTCGTCTGAAATGAAGCGTGAGCGTTAACGTTCCATACTCGAATGCAATAGGATTACCCAGATGATCTTTTGTATCAACCTCGATCGTCCTGAAACAACTGTTGAGTAAACCTATGTAATTTGACGATGAGAAACATTTTACTTGCCTTGTACCATACGTGTATTTTTTTGTATTTAAATTTACAATCCTGAGTAGTGTCTGTGTATCACCTACCGTATACGGTACACAAATATCGGTGTAGACAAAAAGCTGATCGGGTAGAGCCCTATTTATACAGGCGGGTACTCGGCCTACGCGTGGAACGCCTCGCATAAGCTGTAGGTAAAGACCCATTGGGTTTTCTCAGTCAAGCAGCAGTTCTTCGCGTTTCTCGTAGCCCAAGTGCGCTATTTTACTACTCATTCGTAATACCTTAGGGTAGCCTAGAGGCTCAGGGCGTGACTCTGTTACCTCAGCCTCAGGGGCAAGTAGCCTTTGGCCCTTTCAACATTTATATTTTTTATGCCTGCTTCTCGCAACCCTGGTAAATAATTGATATTTTCCACAATTTCATCATGATTTTTGTACAAACCTCGAGGTATTCGGTTTGTAGTAACTTCTTTATTCTCACAAACCACCCAACTGATTATCGTATCGGCTTCTTGTAAATGCGTCATTGTAAATTTATATGGTATATGAATTTCTGTGAAGCGCACAACCCAGTGACCCTTTAACGATATTTCGCGTGGCAATTGAGTTGTAAAATGCCTCGTCGTATTTTCGGCAAAATACTTCATACTGCTGTTACTCGGCAGAACAAGAAAAAAATTATCCTCGTCATGCATTTTGCACAAATTTGCATTTATTCGAGACCGTGAACGCTTGACGCTGGTATCCACGAGTTAAATTTTGCCGGATATCCCACCCAACTCACGAAAATTTGTTTTTTCGCACCTCGTTCTTTTGTCCGTAAAACTTGATCAATCTTGAATTCGTTATTTTTCTCCATACGCTTCTCATGAACACTTGTCAATTCTTCGGGGTAAAAGAAACCTTCGATAGTCTCGTCTTCGAGATCGTAACACATACACATACAATCCCTGGCGATAGAAGTTTTTTTTGATACGGAAAATTTCTTCACTCCAATTTTTCTCGTAACCTTTTTCGAAGCTCCCTTTAGTTCTACTGATTCGAACGTAACCCCCAGGTTTGTATTTATACGTTGTGAAACGTCTCTTTTCACGTCGCTTCACAGCACTAATTGTCACATTATGCATATACAGTGTCACGGCAGCCAGCTGCATTTTTATGGTTGAATGTATAGCATAATTGTACGCATAAACCATTTGTTGTAGTATATCGATATAACGATGAGTATTACGATGTAGGAAGTAACGCCACATCCGCTCCTTGAGAGTGCAATTAAAACGCTCGACAATCGAGGCTTTTACATCAGGGTTATGAGCAATGCGAAATTATATGTTTTCATCTTTGAGACATTTTTGGAGCTCACTGCCGAGGTATTCTTTACCGCGGTCACTTGGTAGTGAAACAGGTGTACACCCCTCGTTATGCTCGAGAATACGTTTAAATGCCTTTGTTACCTCCCGCACCGTTTCGTCCTGCAAGGGTTCGATCCAGGCATATTTGCTGAGGACGTCAATATTTGTAACATTATAATACATCCATAGAATGCGTATCGTTATGCTGCAATATCTGATAATCTTTTCTTGGTCGTTTAGTACCTCTAGATATACCTAAATCCTACAATGCACTGTTTCCTATGAATTCACGCGGAACGCTCTTTGTTCGCAGACTAACGATGAACTCACTTCTGCCTGTTGCTTTAAAGTTTTTTCTAACTCGTACTGCATCGTTTATAAGGTCGATAATATTAGAATTTGGAACGAGAATATTGTCTATTGTCACACAAGCTTTTTTGTCGCATCTTATGCTTTTTGATTCATCACTCGTGGGTTTGCGTAGAAACTTTAATAGCGCGGTCGCTCGACGTTTATACATATTCGGAACGCTATTAACGATGTCAGCATCGTTTGTGTCTTCTGTATTATTTAGCTCAGATGATGTTTCAGGCAGTGGCGGAATCGGTAGTGAAAACGATTCATTTTTCGAACCAACGAGATATCGATAACCCTGTAACACTTGTAAATACTCTTTCCATTTACTAGCGTCGTCTTCACCGTACTTGTTTGATTAAAAATGTTTGTATAACTCAGTGTCCAGTCTTGAAACAGGATTCGCCTGTGTCTGCACTGTTTTTTCGTTAGCTGTTGGTGTATGATCATTGCCAGAACCGCTCATAGGTATTTCATCGTAACGACCGTCGGCATCGCTATTTCCATCGTTTACCTCGGACATTGGTACTAAAAACATTTTTTTCGCATGTTCTTTTACGTGAAGGGAAGTGATTAATAATTTTATCCGTAACACAGAACTGTTTTCTCAAGCGGCACTACCGTCAAACAGTTTACTAAATAAAGTTGTGATCATGGGAGCCAGTAAAAGTGGTAAAAAAATGCTACTCCCTTTTTGAATTATTAAGCGTTTCTTCGCTCGCCAATTATATTGCCGTTTCTTACGACCAACTCTACTACACCAACACCACCACCACCACCACCACCACCACCACTCTGTTTTGTCACACACCCTAAGACAAGCTGTCGAAGTATATTTTTATATTTTTTCCAACGTTTTTTAACACTTGACTTGACACAAGCGACTCCTTATAAAATGTTTAACGCACACTCACAGATACAATTGATTAAAGGTTTATCAGCGTAACGCAATATTGCTTTTCGCTGTTTTTTATTCGAATGACAAATGGCGGTATAGTAGTAAGACAAGTGGCGTATAAGTAGGGCTTATACAACGTTCATCGAATGGAATGTAATGCGTATTATTTTTCTTCTTTTTATTCTTGCTGCTGCTGCTATCCCTCATTATCGCAGTTTTACAATAGGTGGGTTCGTTAAAAACCAACTCTTTCTATACTCGCGTCGCTAAATGTCTCATTTGTGCTCGATCACGTGGGTTTATAAATATAATCATATAATTGGCGTTTAATGATAGATCACGTTGTCCATGGCCCTGATGGAAAATATTTTGTGTGATAAAAATCACACTAATATTTTTTATATGATGGCTTCCTTCTATGAAAAGGTCGACAATTGTATTATTTGAGGATTCATGCATTAAATCATCGATGATACCCAATTTTTTAAAGTTATTATCACCCGAATAAATCTTCCTGTTGCGGTACACCTTCATTAAATTCAATTTTTGGTATTTTGTATTTTTTATCACTGATGCTCTTAGTAATTAACGACGATGACGACGACGGTTGTTGTTGTTGACATATGGTATTCAGAGAATTGGTATCAGGATCGAGAGTCTCTCCATAATAAAATATAATTCGATCAAATTCAACGTTGCTCATTGAATTGAGAAACTTTAGAAATTTTCTCACAAAAACTGTTTTTCCACATCTTGTGGGGCCACAAGCTAGCAACGTTCACGGATGTTTCCAGCATACATCCATTATTATTTTTCACTTATGAAGCGTAACAAATCTACGATGCTATTGACAATGATGACGAAGAAAATCGTAGAGCAACAAGATGCAAAGTCGTATACACCAAGTACACAATGAGCTTATTACCATCCCAGGCGGAGGCGACGGTGGGACTCCACACGTCGTTATTGGCTTATAAGACGTGTGCGCGAATGTGGTTCAGCTTATACAGGTACGCACTCGCCAGCTCTTAAGCTTATGAGCGAGTGTGCGCCACCGCGACACATGCGCACAATTTAGCTTACATGCTGCATGGGTTGTCAGCTAATTACCGCTATGAAGGTGATTGGGCTAGTGAATATAAAATAACAACAACAACGATACCGTAATTACACATGAATTTTAGTTTTTATTAAAAAATCTATAAACGTATACACATATTTATACCACCAGCATTTGCTTAATTTTTAACATAATATTTTTTAATAAAATATATTTAGATACATACTTATAAACACTGTTTATTACACTTGTTACATTTATACACATATTTATGTAATTTTGTTTATTTTCGGTTTCACACACCTCTTAATATTTACATTGATATTTACAACTTATACATGTGATTATATATTGGGTCTGGGAAACGTTCGTGGCGTTTTTCCCGATAGATGGCATCAATTGCAAATAAGTCAGGAAACACAGATCTCAGCGACACAACTAAACGCTCGTTGGAAAGGTGACACTTCGAGCGTTACTTTGAGTGTATAAACATCGAAATTGGTGTAGTGGTTGGAAAGTTGTTTGCGTTTGAAAATGGAGAAAAATAATGAAAAATTGCGCTATATTTTGCAATATTATTACGACAAAGGGAAGAATGCTGCCCAGACTTGTGAAAAAATTTGTGCTGTGTATGGTGAAGGTACTTTATCAAAATCTGCTGTGCGCAAATGGTTCGCTCGCTATCGTTCTGGTAATTTTGATGTGAAAGATGAGTCACGCTCTGGTCGTCCAAACACTGAAAAAGCTGATGAAATTCTTGAAAAAGTCCAGCAAGATAAGCATATCAGCTGTGTCGATATTGGTATGGAGCTAGGCATTGACCACAAAACTGTTTTGAACCATTTACACAAAGTTGGCTACAAAAAGAAGCTCGATGTATGGGTTCCTCATAAGTTGAGCATTTTTTGCAGGGTATACAAAAATGTTTACCACCCGCTGCACTAATTAGATTGGTAATAGGTGAATAATGCTTTAAAATAGCACTATACGCTATATTAACAATCTCAGACGGTGCCCTTGCTTCAAAAGACAAACAGCCATTGAAAATCGGAGGCTCGCCGCTCCCGAGGGACTCCCAATCGTAAACTACAATTGGAACTCTCGAAGGTGTGAGGTATCGTTGGAAATTCTGTATTCCCGAGAAACCACAGCCTTTTGCAGGGATTTGCACTCGAGCCTTTTCGACAAGAGCACGTGCTTTCTTGTGCTAGTCTGGCGACGCCCTATGCCTTATAAGGTTCCAAGCTTTTGTCAACGCTGCACTACGGTCACGTTTATGTTTATTGTTCGCTAAGGCTACAACGATCGACCGTGGTAAATACAAATTGTCGTCGTTTTGAATAATAGAAACCGATTTGCTCTTCAGCATAGATACACGTATCCCTCGACCACTTTGTACTGTGACGTATGTGACCGTGAATCGTAGCGTGTCAAATGCCGCGAGCACTCTTGAACTTTGATTCACGGCACACATCAAACCCCACAGCTGATCGTCGGTGAACCCCGCTGCACCGTCAGCCATCTCATCCATGACGAATCCTACACCTATCAAATCCGTAACTTCACGATCCTTAACAAAATTATAATAAATATCGCTCACTGCATTTCGGATACATGTGATAGGATTTGTAGATGTAGGAGGTGTCACTAAGGTGAAATCAACTTCCCGCGCTAAAACCCCAAAACGCTTTAAATATCGTTTTCGTTCCGCGTTTACGAGTGTAAAACGATTTCCCGGTGGTGAGGTGATGTTAACATCGTCTAAGTAGGATTCAACGATGATTTCATTAGCCCTGTTAACGGTTTTAATACTGTTATCGTTGCGACTACGTTTATTACTGTCTGCTACCGTGTTAGACAACCTACCACGACTACTACTACTACTAATACTACTACTAATATATTTATGATACGTTACAATATATGTATTGTAACGTGGCAGAATATCCAAGCTCTGCGTCCTCCTCGCACAAAGGCTGTGAGCCTTTGCCAACGATGCCAACGCGATCTCACAGGGCTGTAGGGAATAATCGCCGCACTTTATTTAATTATTTCTTTTTTTTTGTATTTCTTTACTTAAATTGTACGACCGAGGGACGGAGAGAAAAAGAGAGAAAGAGTACCACACACATCTTTGGTCGGTTTCGGGATTCAATCACTGTTGAGAATTCCTTCCGATGTGGCTTGACCGATCTGTGAAGATATTGAAAAAGAATGAAGCCTCACTCGATACAAGAGGTAAAATAAACCAGACACAGAGATGTTGTATTGAGGAAGTGGTTTATTCTACCTTCCAAAAATATTGTAGAAAATACAATCTAAATACAAAATGCGTGGACACTACAATTGAAAATTAATGCCAAAATAATTCAATTTAGAAAATCAGTCAAAATATCAATTTAGAAAAAAAGTACAAATTTTAATTAAAATAAACAAATTGAATTTTGAATATTAATGAGCAGCACACAATTATATTAATTGTCAGCACACAATTATATTAATTGTCAGCACACAATTATATTAATTGTCAGCACACAATTATATTAATTGTGTGCTGAGGGTGATTGAGCTTGAGCTTGATGAGGAGTGAGCGTACAGCAGTAAGTACTGCGTAGCATGATACGTTGTGAAAGAATGAGTGCGTAGGATGTTGCAAGTGATTCGCTGCACGCTCTCAGCAAATTGTTCAAGAGAGATTGCAGTGAATCAATGAGAGCACTTTCAATTAAAATTGCTTGAGTGCTATGATTGAATGTGAGACAGCTACGCAGTCAGCACTGCGTAGCACAATACAACATAGAATGAGGATGTATGGTTGAGCCAAAAGTATTCACTGTACTTTCCCAGCAGATTTACTGGGGGCAAATACAGTGAATATGAGGCACATGCTTAATTATGTTAATTAAGCCGGCAAAGTAACATGAGGAGAACGTGGTACAGCATGTGCTGCAACGCACGCCACAAGTGAGACCAAGTGCTGATGTACCATTTTTCTCCTCACTGACATTGAATTGTCATAGAATTATATCAGCGTACTCTTACCGTGAGCTATGAGTCCTGAAGAGCGAAAGGTTGAGCAAGTCCGATGAATAATGTCCGTGAAAAAGGCCTGAGAGTCCTGTGGATGCGCGTGCTGTCCAGTGGATGTGTAGCGAAAAAGTGTCAAAATTCCAACATGGCTGCGAGTATGATTGCGTCGTTGGGCGCTGAAGTCAGTTGAGCGAGATAGCCGGTGAGCGAAACCGAAGTCAAGCGAGAGAGACATCCTCTCTCGCGGCATGCCTACGAGGCACATCCTCGGCTTCGCGAAGCCCTGCTTCGGCTATCTTCGGCTCAACCGAACGACGTGTGCTAGAGCATCGCAACAGGTAGGCGCACGACGAATATCGATCGCCGTGCGCCAGCTGATTCTTCAACAATCACCCTTTCGTAGGAGAGAGAGAGGATACAGACAATTGCCGTTTCTCGTAGTCAGGATCTACAGCCGTCCCGCTCGACGTTCGTCTTCGGCCAATATGCTACAATCTATCCTCATTTGATCTACTAGCAATAACCGGTCTATCTCACGGGGCTCACCTGCCGGACTGGACTACACATTTTTATTATCGGCTATTAAGGTTTGCGTCGTCCAGCCGAGGCGCTAGAAGCGATCATCGGGTGACACCGATTCCCCCAATTAACTGAGTTCGGCTCGTTAGAAGCGGATCATAGTTGACGGGCACGCATGGCGGCAGGTGCTTTTTTGCGGTAACCGTTGTGCCAGCCAGACGTTCGTGCGCTGTTGTACTGTCCTGCTCTACCGTTGCAATTGCTCGAGGAAAATGTTGAGACAAGGAAACCGAGCGCAGGCCCTTTAGAAACTCGCAGTCAATCGGTGCCGAGTCTATATACGCTACCAGAAACTCAGGGCGTGGAGAGCGAGTCGGTGAACGTCAGCACCGAAGATTTTCCCGGATCTATGGGAACTTCGCAGCAGCATAGTCCCGCTGAGCTCTCTTTTCTCAACGGTCTTTTGTCATTATTTTTTTTTGAGTATGGACGGATAAGTACATTCGACCTTGGACATACCTGTGGCTTCTGCATACCGCGCACAGAGTATGAATTTGTATCAGGACAGGCTCTGTAAGCGTGTAATAATGAGGTCGTTTGGCGGTTAGAACCGAGAAAAAGTTAGTTCGTTCCTTAGTCGCTTTTTTTTTGTATTGATCGACGGTTACGCCGTGCGTGCGTTAGGTCGTTATCGCGTTGTATGCTTGCTTGTGAGGGATTTGGACGGGATAGACCGCGTCGCGGATATTACCGAACTATCGACTTTCTATTGACTTTCTATTGACTTATTACTTTATTTTTTTATTCTTTGGCTTATTTTATTATTTTGGACTACGTGTCGCTGACTCCGACTATTCTATTGTATCGACGCTGATTGATTTACATTATTTAATAATATTTTCGTTTATTTATTTATACTCTTATGTTGGGCATTGCTCTATTTTATCTTGGTGAGCTTATGCAGTGCGTGCTCGGCCGTCATCCAGTATATAGAACTGGATCGCAACGGATTAGTACGGTTCAAAGCGTATCTCGCTTGTCAAATTGTTCGTTGCTTTTATTATCATCATCATCATCATCATCATCATCATCATCATCATCATCATCATCATCATCATCATCATCATCATCATCATCATCATCATCATCATCATCATCATCATCATCATCATCATCATCATCATCATCATCATCATCATCATCATCATCATCATCATCATCATCATCATCATCATCATCATTATCATCATCATCATCATCATCATCATCATTATCATCATCATCATCATCATCATCATCATCATCATCATCATCATCATCATCATCATCATCATCATCATCATCATCATCATCATCATCATCATCATCATCATCATCATCATCATCATCATCATCATCATCATCATCATCATCATCATCATCATCATCATCATCATCATCATCATCATCATCATCATCATCATCATCATCATCATCATCATCATCATCATCATCATCATCATCATCATCATCATCATCATCATCATCATCATCATCATCATCATCATCATCATCATCATCATCATCATCATCATCATCATCATCATCATCATCATCATCATCATCATCATCATCATCATCATCATCATCATCATCATCATCATCATCATCATCATCATCATCATCATCATCATCATCATCATCATCATCATCATCATCATCATCATCATCATCATCATCATCATCATCATCATCATCATCATCATCATCATCATCATCATCATCATCATCATCATCATCATTATTATTATTATTATTATTATTATTATTATTATTATTATTATTATTATTATTATTATTATTATTATTATTATTATTATTATTATTATTATTATTATTATTATTATTATTATTATTATTATTATTATTATTATTATTATTATTATTATTATTATTATTATTATTATTATTATTATTATTATTATTATTATTATATACAAGGAGTTGCGGAATCCTTTTTACGGATATCCTCCAGTCTTTTGAACTGGGGGGGTATGTGGGACTCCCAAAAAAGTAGGCCTACCCACTAAACCGCCCTCTCCTGTTGCCCTCCGCCAGACCAGGAACTATTTTGGTATTACTTCTGGCTGGGGGTTCTGTCCGTGTTCGTTCGTTCGTCTTGCTGTCTGTAACCTGTCGCGTCACGTCAGTCTGTCTGTTCGGTTAGGTGAGGCAGCCGTCTACGTTTTTTCGTCGCAGTATCGTCTCTGTATAGGTGGCAACTAGTTGCCACCATTCTGTCGAGTGGAGCATCACCTGAACAATGTTGTCCGGGGTGATGCTGCCAACAATCGTCTCCAGTTCCAGTCGGAGTCCTGTCCAGCGGTCGCACACAAAAAATGTGTGTTCCGCGTCGTCTCGTTCGTGTCCACAGTACTTACATCTGGCGTCCGTACTCTGTCCATGTTATAAAGGTACCGTCTAAAGTAACCGTGTCCCGTCAGGAACTGGGTGATGTAAAAATTTACGTCCCCAAAATCCCTTTCGATCCACGGTCTCAGGTCCTTTATTAGTCGTCTTGTCCAGTTGCCTGTCGCTCTTTCTGTCCATTGTTCGTGCCAAGTCTGTATCGTCTTGTCGCGTTCCGCGACCGCCGCATCTTCCCGTCTTATGTCCGCGCTTCTCCCGTAGATCCTCTTTCGCTCGAAAGCTAGGAGGTCCACGGGGATCACGCCCGCAACCACCAAGACTGCTTGTGCAGAGACAGTTCGGTAGGAGCAGGCGATCCTCAGCGCACCCTGTCTTTGTACCGTTGTCATGGCGTGGCAGTACTTCTTTGTCTTCAGGGCATCTGCCCAGATCTCCGCGCCGTACAGGAGGATCGAGTGGGCTGTCGTCATTAGGAGTCGTCGTTTTCCCGGTCTCGGCCCGTTTGTGTTGGCCATTAGGCGGCTTAAGGATGCTATCCTCTTAGCCGCCTTCTGGCATGTTTTTTGTATATGAGGCCAGAAGGTCATCTTCGTATCTAGGGTCACCCCCAAGTACTTGACTTCACCTCCGGCCTCGATTTCGTCCGTCCCGACCCACATGGGTAGTCTCGTCTGTATGCGTCTTCTGCTAAGGAAAGTCAGTTCTGTCTTTTCTGTCGCGAGTTGTAGTCCGTGGTCCGTCATCCAACGGCCGACTCGCCGCATCGTCTGGTTCAGTTTTTGCTGTGCCAGGTCTGGAGACCGCTCCATTATTATTATTATTATTATTATTATTATTATTATTATTATTATTATTATTATTATTATTATTATTATTATTATTATTATTATTATTATTATTATTATTATTATTATTATTATTATTATTATTATTATTATTATTATTATTATTATTATTATTATTATTATTATTATTATTATTATTATTATTATTATTATTATTATTATTATTATTATTATTATTATTATTATTATTATTATTATTATTATTATTATTATTATTATTATTATTATTATTATTATTATTATTATTATTATTATTATTATTATTATTATTATTATTATTATTATTATTATTATTATTATTATTATTATTATTATTATTATTATTATTATTATTATTATTATTATTTTACAAGGAGTTGCGGAATCCTTTTTACGGATATCCTTCAGCCTTTCGAACTGGGGGGGTATGTGGGACTCCCAAAAAAGTAGGCCTACCCACTAAACCGCCCTCTCCTTGTTGCCCTCCCCCAGACCAGGAACTATTTCGATATTACTTCTGGCTGGGGGTTCTGTCTGTGTTCGTCCGTTCGTCTTGTTGTCTGTAACCTGTCGCGTCACGTCAGTCCGTCTGCTCAGTTAGGTGAGGCAGCCGTCTACGTTTTTTCGTCGCAGTATCGTCTCTGTATAGGTGGCAACTAGTTGCCACCATTCTGTTGAGTGGAGCATCACCTGGACAATGTTGTCCGGGGTGATGCTACCAACAATCGTCTCGAGTTCTAGTCGCAGTTCTGTCCAGTGGTCACACACAAAAAATGTGTGCTCCGCGTCGTCTCGTTCGTGTCCGCAGTACTTACAGTCTGGCGTCCGTACTCTGTTCATGTTGTAAAGGTACCTTCGGAAGTAGCCGTGTCCGGTCAGGAGCTGGGTAACGTAAAAATTCACGTCTCCAAACTCCCTTCCGATCCACGGTCTCAGGTCCTTTACAAGTCGTCTCGTCCAGTTGCCTGTGCGTTCTTCTGTCCATCGGTCTTGCCAAGTCTGTATTGTCCTGTTGCGCTCCGCAACTGCCGCATCCTCCCGTCTTATGTCCGCGCTTTTCCCGTAGATCCTCTTTCGCTCGAAAGCTAGGAGGTCTACGGGGACTACGCCGGCCACCACCAAAACTGCTTGTGCAGATACAGTTCGATAGGAGCAGGCGATCCTCAGCGCACCCCGTCTTTGTACCGTCGTCATCGCGTGGCAGTACTTCTTTGTCTTCAGGGCATCTGCCCAGATCTCCGCGCCGTAAAGGAGGATCGAGTGGGCCGTCGCCATTAAAAGTCGTCGTTTGCCCGGTCTCGGTCCAGTCGTGTTAGCCATCAGGCGGCTTAGGGATGCTATCCTCTCGGCCGCCCTCTGAGCTGTTTTCTGTATATGAGGCCAGAAGGTCATCTTCGTATCCAGAGTTACCCCTAGATACTTGACTTCCCCCCCGGCCACGATTTTGTCCGTCCCGACCAACATAGGAAGTCTCGTCTGTATACGTCTTCTACTAAGGAACGTCAGTTCGGTCTTTTCTGTCGCGAGTTGTAGTCCGTGATCCGTCATCCATCGTCCTACTCGTCGCATCGTCTGGTTCAGTTTTAGCTGTGCCAGATCCGGAGACCGCTCGGTGATCACCGCCGCCACGTCGTCAGCGTAAGCGACGAGTAGTACGCCGAGCGGCATTTCCAGCCTGAGCAAGCCGTCGTAAAGTCCGTTCCAAAAGTCCGGTCCCAGTATGGACCCCTGTGCAACCCCGGCGGTGATTTGCCTCGTCACTGGTCCTTCAGTCGTCTCGTACGTAATCTGTCTGTTTTTCAGGTAGTCCTCCACCACCCGAGCCAAGTAAGCCGGAATCCCGAAGTTGCTTTCAAGCGCCTCCAGGATATCGACCCACCTGGCCGAGTTGAAGGCGTTCCTGACGTCCAAGGTTGCCAGCAGAACGACAGGTCGTGCTGCGTGGCAATGTCTTTCTAAGTCCAGGAAGGAGTCAACCACTTTTTGGATCGCTCCAATCGTCGATCGACCCTTCCTGAAGCCGAACTGCAGGTCTGAAAGGCCTCCACTGGTTTGTATCACATCCGTCAGTCTCGGTCTCAGTAATTGTTCGTAGAGTTTACCCGTCGTGTCGAGTAAACTCAACGGCCGGTAGGCTGACGGCGTATTGGGGTCGCCCCTACCTTTGGGGATAAGAACTAGCCTTGCCGCCTTCCACCGGTCGCTAAACGTGCCCGTCGTCAAACATGTGTTATACAGGTCGAGAAATATCTCCGGCCTCAGATTGACCATCAGCCGGATAATCTCCGCCGGTACTCCGTCTGGTCCCGGTGCCTTACCAGTCTTCATTGCGTTGGATGCCCTAGTGAGCTCCTCCGCCGTGAAGATGGGGGCTGCCGGTGTGTCCGTATCGTCTGTAACGTCCGTCCGTATCAGGTGTGTTGGAAACAAGCCGTCGACGATCCGTCGTGCGGATTCGGCTTCTTTGATTTCTGGTGGTACCCGGGCCCCTAGTTTACCGGTCACGATTTTGTAACCAGTGCCCCAGGGATCCTGATCCACCTCCTCGCAGAGCCTCCTCCAGCAACGCGTCTTGCTGTCTCGTATCGCGCTCGTCAGTTTCTTCCGTGCTGTCTTATATGCGGCTTGGAGGTTTTCCCTTTCGGGTCTTCCCCCAGCCCTCGTTACGAGTCGTCGGCTCGCCAAGCAGACCCTGCGCAGCTCGGCTATTTCGTCCGTCCACCAGTATTGTGGCTGTCTGTTCTGTCGATGTCGTCGTTTCGGCATTGTGCTATTGCACAGCCGGTCCGTCAGTTTGGCCGTCTCGTCCACCAGTCTTTCCGCTCTTTGCCGGCCAGTCAGCTCCGGAGGGACTTTTGTAATCGGAGCTGGTGCTACCACCAGCTCCTCTGAAAATTTCTGTACGTCGAGTTTGTTGAGGTTCCACCGCGGGGGGTGCTGGGTCCTCGTCCGTCTCGTCGCCGTTTGTCCTGCCACTTCAAAGACAATGTACTGGTGGTCGCTGGCCGTATAGCCGTCGAACACCCGCCATTGCCCTATCCGTGGCGATATTCTGTCCGATGTCATTGTGACGTCAGGGATGGAGTCTCCGAACCCTGGTCGTCTGTACGTCGGTGTGTTTCCTGTATTGGCTACTACCAGGTCCAGCCTTGCGGCCATCTCCAGCAGCAACCGTCCACGTTTGTTCGTTGCTGTCATTCCCCTTCCCCACTCGATCGCCCGCGCGTTGAAGTCGCCTCCGACAACAACGTCCCCAGGCAGATCCCTGATTCCGTCCTCAAGGAGCGCTACCTTTCTCTCGAACTCCACCGCGGCGCAGTTGGGTGTCAGATAGACGCTGACGTATGTGACAGCGCCGACCCTTGCCCAGACGTAGTCGTCCCCGACACCGCAGCTTGTTATTCGAGATTGGGCAACGCCCCTAACCCAGATAGCTGTGGTCTCCGTCTCGTTTGTAATGTACGTTTGTGTCGTTCTTCTCCTGTACGGTTCGCACAGGATCAGAATGTCGGCGTCATGTTCGTCAGCTATCTGTGGTAGTAGCATGTCTGCTGTCCTACTCCTGTTCAGGTTTCCCTGAACTACTCTGTCCGTCTTCCGGCCTGCTTCCTGCACTCCTCCAGCGCAGCCCGGAACACCGCACACCTCCCGGTTCCCGCAAGGTGCGCTACGTCCTCGTGCCCCGCCTTAGCGCACAGGGGACAAGCCGGTTCGTTCGTGCAGTCGGTAGCGTAGTGTCCAGATATACCGCACTTTCGGCAGCTCTTCGTCCTGTCCACGTCCGAGCAGTTTGCCTTCACGTGCCCGTAACCGAGACACCTGTGGCATTTTGTCACAGTCAGTCTTTTTCGGACGCGGCAGTGCACCCATCCGATACCGAGTCGTCCGCGGCGGAGCAGCACATCGGCTTCCCGCGATTCTAGCTCGCAGACCGCCATGTACTGCTCGGCGCGGTTCGGGCCAAAGATATGGACTCCGAAGTCTTCGTCTCGTCCCGTTTCCCGTCTCAGTGCCTGTACGACGTCCTCCGCAGTTGTTACGCAGTCCAGATCCATGATCTCCAATTGGACCTTAGAGGTCATGGCCCTGACGCTGCCTGCGGCCCCGATCGCGTCTTGTAGAGCGCGTCGGAAGTTGTCTCGTCCGTCTGGTCCGTTCGCGTCTGCCTGTATCTTTAGAAGACACAGGCCGTTTTTCGTCTTCCTCAGAGTCGTCACCTGCACGTGACTATTCTTCGGGTCAACGGTCGTCCGTATTTTCCGTACGATGTCCGAGTACGTGTTATCGGTTCCAGGCTTTACCAGGACAGCCGTCCCCCTGTGTTTGGGGGCCGTTCTGTGCCTCTCAGCCTGGATTTTTGTCTTTGTTTCGTGCGTGCTGTCCTTTGGTTCTGTTGTTTTTGTTTTTGTTTTCTTTTTTTTTTTTACTGTCTGCCAGTCTGCAGCCAGTTCCGTTTTCGGGGGTCGCTTCGGCGCGGCCTCCGGAGTGGCTCCGGTTGCCTCCCGTTTTCGTTTCGTCCGTGGCGTTTCCTGTCCTTTCGTCTCTGTTTCTGTGTCCGTCATGTCATGTGTCGTTATAAGTCCTTTCGGAGCTGCCTCCGTGCACTTATGTAGCGCCGCGTCGGCAGCCTCGAGAATCGTCTTTATTCCTAGTTTGACCGTCATGTTTGTATTTTTCTGTTTGGCGACTGCCTCGTCCATTTTCGTCGCTGTCTTCTGTATTATTATCAGAAGTTCCGTTAGTCCAGGTTCGTTCCGTTTCAGTGTTGTGGGGTTTGGTGTTACTTTTTTCGTCTGTTCTGTCTGTGTGCGCATACCCTGATTGTCGTTGTCATTAGCTGAGGCAGCAGAAGTAAAACTTACTCCGCTTCCTACGCTCGACGCACTGTCTGTCCTGGTTCGTCTTGGGAGGCGCAGTGTCGTTCTGTCTCCGTTTGCCGGCACTGGTGCCCCTGACGAAGCCCCACCGTCGGCGTTTTGTATTTGTATGTTTTGTTTTGTTTTGTTTTGACTTGTTTCCATTGTTGTTCCCACGAGTAGTCAGGAAGCGAGCGTCGACCCCCACAGAGCCTGATTGTGGGGGCAAGGCTTAATACTATGGGGTTTCGCCCGGTTCCCCATAGGCATCGTGCGCGACACTGTACCCCAGTGCCATTCAGCCCTCGGCACGCTGGCTCCCACCTTGGCTTGGGCAGAGCTGGTCCGCGACGGGGTTTTTGTCCACCTGATCCGGTTTTCACGCCAGCCCGGTTTCCTTATGGCGCCCGTTAACCGGGGAGCGCCGTGGCCGTTCCTGGCGAGGTTAGAGTCGTCGATAGACGATCCCCTTCCCCGATACGGTCGGGCCACTTTGCGTCCCGGCCCTAACACGGGCAGCTCCTAGATTTTCGTCCACCCCGAGAATTCTCGGTACCTTCCATATCTGGAAGGCGTCCCCCTATCCGCGACCTGGGGAGGCGCCCGATGCGGGATCATCAACCCGACACGGGATTATTATTATTATTATTATTATTATTATTATTATTATTATTATTATTATTATTATTATTATTATTATTATTATTATTATTATTATTATTATTATTATTATTATTATTATTATTATTATTATTATTATTATTATTATTATTATTATTATTATTATTATTATTATTATTATTATTATTATTATTATTATTATTATTATTATTATTATTATTATTATTATTATTATTATTATTATTATTATTATTATTATTATTATTATTATTATTATTATTATTATTATTATTATTATTATTATTATTATTATTATTATTATTATTATACAAGGAGTTGCGGAATCCTTTTTACGGATATCCTCCAGTCTTTTGAACTGGGGGGTATGTGGGACTCCCAAAAAAAATAGGCCTACCCACTAAACCGCCCTCTCCTTGTTGTCCTCCCCCAGACCAGGAACTATTTTGGTATTACTTCTGGCTGGGGGTTCTGTCCGTGTTCGTCCGTTCGTCTTGCTGTCTGTAACCTGTCGCGTCACGTCAGTCTGTCTGCTCGGTTAGGTGAGGCAGCCGTCTACGTTTTTTCGTCGCAGTATCGTTTCTGTATAGGTGGCAACTAGTTGCCACCATTCTGTCGAGTGGAGCATCACCTGAACAATGTTGTCCGGGGTGATGCTGCCAACAATCGTCTCCAGTTCCAGTCGGAGTCCTGTCCAGCGGTCGCACACAAAAAATGTGTGTTCCGCGTCGTCTCGTTCGTGTCAACAGTACTTACAGTCTGGCGTCCGTACTCTGTCCATGTTATAAAGGTACCGTCTAAAGTAACCGTGTCCCGTCAGGAACTGGGTGATGTAAAAATTTACGTCCCCAAAATCCCTTTCGATCCACGGTCTCAGGTCCTTTATTAGTCGTCTTGTCCAGTTGCCTGTCGCTCTTTCTGTCCATTGTTCGTGCCAAGTCTGTATCGTCTTGTCACGTTCCGCGACTGCCGCATCCTCCCGTCTTATGTCCGCGCTTCTCCCGTGGATCCTCTTTCGCTCGAAAGCTAGGAGGTCCACGGGGATTACGCCCGCAACCACCAAGACTGCTTGTGCAGAGACAGTTCGGTAGGAGCAGGCGATCCTCAGCGCACCCTGTCTTTGTACCGTTGTCATGGCGTGGCAGTACTTCTTTGTCTTCAGGGCATCTGCCTAGATCTCCGCGCCGTACAGGAGGATCGAGTGGGCTGTCGTCATTAGGAGTCGTCGTTTTCCCGGTCTCGGCCCGTTTGTGTTGGCCATTAGGCGGCTTAAGGATGCTATTCTCTTAGCCGCCTTCTGGCATGTTTTTTGTATATGAGGCCAGAAGGTCATCTTCGTATCTAGGGTCACTCCCAGGTACTTGACTTCACCTCCGGCCTTGATTTCATCCGTCCCGACCCACATGGGTAGTCTCGTCTGTATGCGTCTTCTGCTAAGGAAAGTCAGTTCTGTCTTTTCTGTTGCGAGTTGTAGTCCGTGGTCCGTCATCCAACGGCCCACTCGCCGCATCGTCTGGTTCAGTTTTTGCTGTGCCAGGTCTGGAGATCGCTCGGTGATCACCGCCGCCACGTCGTCAGCGTAGGCGACAAGGAAAACGCCAAGCGGCAATTCCAGCCTGAGCAAGCTGTCGTAGAGTCCGTTCCAAAAGTCTGGTCCCAGTATGGACTCTTGTGCAACCCCCGCGGTGATTTGTCTCGTCACCGGTCCTTCAGTCGTCTCGTACGTGATCCTTCTGTTTCTTAGGTAGTCGCCCACCACCCGAGCCAGGTAAGCCGGAACCCCGAAGTTGCCTTCAAGCGCCTCCAAGATGTCAACCCACCTGGCCGAGCTGAAGGCGTTCCTGATGTCCAAGGTCGCCAGCAGAACGATTGGTCGCGCTGCATGGCAATGTCTCTCCAAATCCAGGAAGGAATCGACCACTTTTTGAATCGCTCTAATCGTTGATCGTCCCCTCCTGAAGCCGAACTGCCGGTCTGAGAGGCCTCCGCTGGTCTGTATCGCGTCCGTCAGTCTCGGTTTTAGTAGTTGTTCATAGAGTTTACCCGTTGTGTCGAGTAAACTCAGCGGCCGGTAGGCTGACGGCGTATTGGGGTCGCCCTTACCCTTAGGGATAAGAACTAGCCTTGCCGTCTTCCACCGGTCACTGAACGTTCCCGTCGTCAAGCTCGTGTTGTACAGGTCAAGAAATATCTCCGGCCTCAGGCGAACCATCAGCCGGAGAATCTCCGCCGGTACTCCGTCTGGTCCCGGCGCCTTGCCAGTCTTCATCGCGGCAGTCGCTTTGGAGAGCTCCTCCGCGGTAAATATGGGGGCCGCCGGGGCTTCCGTGTCGTCTGTCACGTTCGTCCGTATCGGGTGAGTCGGAAACAGTCCGTCAACAATCCGTTCTGCGGTTTCGGCATCTTTGAGTTCAAGTGGAACTCGGGCCCCTAGTTTGCCAGTCACAATTTTGTAACCGGTTCCCCAGGGGTCTTCGTTCACCTCCTCGCAGAGCTGCTTCCAGCATCGCGTTTTGCTGTCCCTTATGGCGTTCGTAAGTGTTTTCCGTGACGTCTTGTAAGTGGCTTGGAGGTTTTCCCTTTCGGGTCTTCCCCCAGCCCTCGTAACTCGTCGGCGGTTTGCCAAGCAGAGCCTGCGCAGCTCGGCTTCGTCCGTCCACCAGTATTGTGGTTGCCTGTTTGGTCTATGTCGTCGTTTCGGCATTGTGCTGTTGCACAGCCGGTCCGTCAGTTTGGCCGTCTCGTCCGTGAGTCTTTCCGCCCTTTGCCGGCCAGTCAGTTCAGGGGGGACTTTCGTCATTGGTGCTGGTGCTGCCGCCAGCTCCTCCGAAAATTTTCGTAAGTCGAGTTTGTTGAGGTTCCACCTCGGGGGGTATTGGGTCCTCGTCCGTCTTGTCGCCGTTTGTCCTGCCACTTCGAAGACAATGTACTGGTGATCGCTGGCCGTATAGCCGTCGAAAACCCGCCACTGTCCTATCCGTGGTGATATTCTGTCCGATGTCATTGTGACGTCAGGGATGGAGTTTCCAAACCCTGGTCGTCTGTACGTCGGTACGTTTCCCGTATTTGCTACCACCAGGTCTAGTCTTGCGGCCATCTCCAGCAGCAGCCGTCCACGTTTGTTCGTTGTTGTCATTCCCCACTCGATCGCCCGCGCGTTGAGGTCTCCCCCGATGATAACGTCTCCAGGCAGATTCCTGATTCCGTCTTCAAGGAGCGCCACTTTCCTCTCGAAATCCGTCGCGGCGCAGTTGGGTGTCAGGTAAACGCTGACGTAAGTGACAGCGCCGACCCTTGCCCAGACGTAATCGTCCCCGACACCGCAGTTAATTATTCGAGATTGGGCAGCGCCCCTTACCCAGATAGCTGTGTTCTCTGTCTCGTTCGTAATGTACGTTTGTGTCGTTCTTCTCCTGTACGGTTCGCACAGGATCATAATGTCGGCGTCATGTTCGTCAGCTATCTGTGGTAGTAGCATGTCTGCTGTCCTACTCCTGTTCAGGTTTCCCTGAACTATTCTGTCCGTCTTCCGGCCTGCTTCCTGCACTCCTCCAGCGCAGCCCGGAATACCGCACAACTTCCGGTTCCCGCAAGGTGCGCTACGTCCCCGTGTCCCGTCTCAGAGCACAGTGGGCAAGCCGGTCTGTTTTTACAGTCCGTCGCGTAATGTCCCGTCTCGCCGCATTTCCTGCAGTTCTTTGTCCGATCCGCGTTCGTGCAGCTCGTCCTTGTATGTCCGTAGCCCAGGCACTTGTAGCATTTGGTCACCGTCAATCGTTGTCGTAGTCGGCATCGCACCCATCCTATCCCGATCCGGCCCCGGTCCAGCAGCACCTCGGCTTCCCGCGTCTCGAGGTCGCAGACTGCCATGTACTGCTCGGCCCGGTTCGGGCCGAAGATGTGGACACCAAAGTCGCCGTCTCGTCCCGTTTCTCGTCTCAGTGCCCGTATCACGTCCTCCGCGGTGGTAACGCAGTCCAGGTCCATGATCTCCAGTTGTGTCCTAGAAGTCACGGTCCTTACACTGCCCGTGTCCCCAACCGCGTCTTGTAGTGCGCGCTCAAACTGTTCTCGTCCGTCCGTGTCTGTCTGTATCTTGATGAGACACCGTCCGTCCTTGGTCTTCCTTAGAGCCATCAACTGTACATGACTGCTCGTCGGGTCGACCGTCGTCCTTATCTTCCGTACGATGTCCGAGTACGTGTTGTCTTTCCCAGGTTTGACCAGTACAGCCGTTCCCCTATGTTTGTGGGTCGGTCTGCGCTTTTCAGCCTGGGTCGGTACGTTCGTCTCGTCCGTTTTGTTTTTCGGTTCCGTCGTTTTTTTTTTCTTTTTTCGTTTCCTCACGGTTGTCCAGGTTTCGGCCTCCTCCGTTCTTGGGGGTGTCTTCTGTCGGGCCTCTGGTGGGGTCTTCGTCGTCTCCCGTTTCCGTTTCGTCGGTCGCGTCGCCGGTTCCGTTGTCTCCGTTTCTGTCTCTGTCAGGTCGTCTGCCATCATTTGTCCCTTCGAGGCTGTCCTGCTTTGCATGTTTAGCGCAGCGTCGGCGGCCTCAAGAATCGTCTTAATGCCGGTTTTTACCGCCATATTCATATTTTTCTGTATTGCCGCTGCCTCTTCCATTTTCGTCGCGGTCTCATGAATGAGTTGTAATAATTCTGTCAAATCGGGTTGGTTCTTATTGTAATCGTCGAATGAGGAGGTTCCAGGTTTTTCTCGATGCTTCCTTATATTTCCGACGACAGGTGGAACCGTTTTACCCTCTTCCATGGGTGGCGGTGTCGTTTCTCTCTTTCTGTATCTTAATTTCTTTTTCTTCTGATGTAGAGATCGATCTTCCGTGCCTGTTGACGAACATGACTGAAGTATACTTCTCTTTCTCAGGTTGACACTTTCAGTCACGTTCGTCAAGCTATCATCGTTCGACTCTCCCTCGATATTGTTCGTCGCGAGTTCTCCGATTGTCTTGAGTTCTTCCTCGGTCGATGTTTTTTCCAACTCCTTCTTCTGCTTAGGTTTTATTTCTTTTAAAAGTTTCTCCATATTAATCCCACGAGTAGGTCGGAATGTAAGTCTGCCTAGGCAGAGCCGCCTTGTCTAGGTAAGGTGTAAATACTGCAGGGTTCCACCCGGTGCCCTGCAGGGATCGTTCGCGACCGCTTTAGTTTACATCATTGCGGCCATGCAGCCGTAGGCACGATGCCTTCCACCGTAGCTTTTGATGTTGTGTGTTCTTAGTCTGCCTGCTCCCCTTGGACCTGTCCGGCAAGGTTAGACCTGCCAGGGGCCAGAGCCCCCGCCGGCTGAGCTCCGAAGTTCATTGCAGAAACGCAAGCCCCCCCGCCGCGGCAAGGCGATACACTTGGGAGGGATTATTATTATTATTATTATTATTATTATTATTATTATTATTATTATTATTATTATTATTATTATTATTATTATTATTATTATTATTATTATTATTATTATTATTATTATTATTATTATTATTATTATTATTATTATTATTATTATTATTATTATTATTATTATTATTATTATTATTATTATTATTATTATTATTATTATTATTATTATTATTATTATTATTATTATTATTATTATTATTATTATTATTATTATTATTATTATTATTATTATTATTATTATTATTATTATTATTATTATTATTATTATTATTATTATTATTATTATTATTATTATATGCCGGTACCGCGTAATTGGATTATTCGGTATTCGGTATAATATTAAAAAGTTATTATTTTTGGGATCGTTTGCCGATAAGGAGATGAATCTCAAGCAATCGATGAAAACGCGGATTTATAAAGGGTGGTTAAATTTTAAGGGCCGATGTTGATTTTGAATAAAACACAAATTATTTAGGAAATTATTATCAATTCTTTTTATTATGATAATATGGTATGGTTCAATTATGTATGGAACAAAATATCGGCCAAATGGCCGCCGCGACCTCGGCGGCACACCTCCATCCGATGGTCCAAATTTTCGATGACACTTAGGCATTATTGAGGTTCTATGCCGTTAATGTGCCGAATTATCTCATCCTTTAGCTCTTGAATTGTTGCTGGCTTATCGACGTACATCTTTTATTTCAAATAACCCCAAAGAAAGAAGTCCAACGGTGTCAAATCACATGATCTTGGCGGCCAATTGACATCGCCACCACGTGAGATAACACGGCCATTGAATTTGTCGCGCAAAAGAGCCATTGTTTCGTTAGCTGTGTGGCAAGTGGCACCGTCCTGTTGAAACCACATATCGCCCACATCCATATCTTCCAATTCGGGCCATAAAAAGTTCGTTATCATCTCACGATAGCGAACACCATTCACAGTAACTGCCTGACCGGCCTCATTTTGGAAAAAATACGGCCCGATGATGCCGCCAGCCCATAAACCGCACCAAACAGTCACTCTTTGTGGGTGCATTGGTTTTTCGACAATCACTCTTGGATTATGATTCGCCCAAATGCGGCAATTCTGCTTATTGACGAATCCACTGAGGTGAAAATGTGCCTCATCACTGAAGATGATTTTCTTCGAAAATTGATCATCCACTGTTGCCATTTCTTGCCACTATTCTGACCATTGACGACGTTTGGAATGGTCAAGAGGCTTTAGTTCTTGAGTCAACTGCACCTTATAAGCGTGTAAATGCAAGTCTTTATGCATAATGTTGATCAACGACGAGCGTGAGAGGTGCAATTGTTGGGCACGACGACGAGTTGAGGTGGACGGCTCTTCAGCCACACTATGGTGAACAGCAGCAATATTTTCTGCAGTACGAGCTGTACGAGCATGCACTGGTGTTTTAATATCTCCTACAGACCCGGTTTGCTCAAATTTTTGCACGATTTTTCCGATTGTACGCACATTTGGACGATTAAATTGACCGAAAAAATCACGAAGTGCACGATATGCATTTTGATTTGAACGCCCATTTTCATAATAAGCCTGAATAACTTTAACGCGTTGCTCGATTGTGTATCTTTCCATGGTTCAAATTGAGTTAGTCTGAAATTGAGAAATGTCAAATGAAATGCAGAAAAAAACTTGACGTTTAGGTGTGGTTCACATTCAACATCGGCCCTTAAAATTTAACCACCCTTTATAAAAGGAAGTAACGGCAACTTTCCGTTGTCTATTTAAAAGTCAATGTAAGAATGTACAATAATATGTTGTTTCGAGTATTTTACGAGGAACCAACCCGTTCTCTGTTGAGTCCAATTTATAACTGGTTTTCATAAAGCAGTTGCTAGCTGTGTTCACGAAAATCCCTTAATTCGCAAATTACCGTTAGCCTATCGTCGAACGCCAAGCGAGTCGCTCATGCTGCGTCAGCGTTCTTGGGGCCGTTCGTACGATCGGGCATTGGACTTCGTTTCCTGTCTTGAATGTATTCCAATGTTTTTTTGCTATGAAATATTCCCGAATATATGGAATACGGAGTAGAATATTCCGCGGCACAACATCCCTCCCCCCTTAAAAGGAAAAACTTTTTCCCTAAAAAAATTTTTCTTCGATTGGTTTCCCTTATTTCCTATTACAATTTGATACGATTTCACAGTTTGATGTTATATAACAATACAATAAAATTTTTAATTTTTTTATTTGTTAACGATGAAGTTTTTTCTTTGGCTTCTTATCGTTTTTCGTGCCGAGTGAGTCGTTGTCGGTTGGGGGGACGGGTGCATACTTTGGCCAGCTCGGATCGCAGTTGCTCCTCTGGCTGCTGTCGTCCAAGCTGCTCGCGGTTGATGTTTACCTGGGCTGCTGCCGGGGTCGATGCCTCGCTTGTCCTTGTTGGTGTTCGGTTTCGTTGGTACCTATAACATTTAAACAGAACATAGCCAACCGACGCTATTGGTGCTACTGCACCCACTGAGTAGAGACTCAGATTGTGTATGTGTTGCATCCCGTCTCCGTCAATATTGAGGTTGTCCATGTTTTGGTCGGCTCGAGCTCCGAACTTTTGAAGCTCTTCTGGGTCTCGCAGCACGCTCTGTAATGGAATTGTCCTCTCGGTCTGCGTAAGGGCTGCCTGAATTTTAATTTTTGTTAATTTTAAATTGAACGACGGAAGTTAGTTTTTTCGGATGACCTGCGACGTTCGCCCGATGGTTCTGATACTGAAATCTCGGGTGGTTACTATACATACGCCTACCAAGGCCAATATTCCCGTATTATTTAACATTAACGGTTACAGTATTCCGTCCCCTCCGGATTGCGTAATGAAAGTGCAATTACTTTTCAATTGTTTTATTCAATATATTTTTTTTTATATGTATATGCTCTCTTTCCTGTTGATAAAATTAGGTCTCCTAAGACCTCTTCTGCTTTATTGGAGCTCCCTACCCTGCGTCCTGAGGGGCTCCTACCCACATTTATTTTCTAGCTAATATTTAGTTTTAACTAGCTATAAGTATTCGAATCCCTCAATTCCTGAGCTATTAGTGCTCGATAAAGAGCTTACGTAGTTGACGGGGGGCCTTTTCTCTACTATTTCGTGAGGACCCGTCCACTTCGGCGTTAGCTTGGCTGACCGCCCCTTTCGCACCGTCTCGTCACGGAGGAGTACGCGTTCGCCGACGCGGTACTCCTGCACCTGTGCGCCATGGTCGTACGTATTCTTTGACCTCCTTTTCGCGACTTCCAGGTTGTCGCATGCTACTGTCCATCCGGCGCGTAATCGCTCGCGTAACTCGTGGACGTAATCATCGTAGGCATAGGTGCTGCGGGGCTCTTGTTTCACGGCGGTCGGCAACTCAGCCTCACGTCCGTACACCAACACGTGGGGAGACAGTCCGGTCCCCATATGTGGAGTGGTATTGTACGTAAACATAGCGTACGGCAGCCACTCGTCCCAATTTCCCTGATCCTCACTTATGAAATTTTTCAGATACTCTGCGAGGGTACGATGTGACCTTTCTAATGCACCGTTCGATTCGGGATGATAGACCGTAGTTTGTATCTTTTTAATTCGCAGCAGTCGACACATTTCCTTGAAGGTCGAGCTGAGGAAGTTCGTACCCCGATCTGATAATATTATTTCCGGCATTCCCTGCCGGCAGATCAATTCTTCTACGAGTGCTCTAGCGACGGTCGAAGCCTCTTGGTTCGGCAGTGATATCGCTGTACTGTATTTTGTAAGCGAGTCCTGGAACGTAAGTATATATTTTTTCCCGGAAGCGCTTTCCGGTAGCGGTCCGACGATGTTGACCGCGACTTTTTCAATTGACCTTGATGGGGTGTCCGTTACCACCATCGGCACTCGTTCCTGTTTTCTGATTTTATTCTTTTGGCAGGATTCACAGGACAATATATAATTTTCTAAATCTCTTTTCAGGCCGGGCCAGTCGTATTTGGTCCAAATCCGATGTAACGTACGCCGTATACCCTGATGACCTCCTATGGGGGTGTCGTGGTATTCTCTGATTATTTTCTGGCGGTCATCGGCAGAAGGAGTGGCTACGCCCCTGCGGCAGTCGCTATACTTTTTTATAACGCTGTCTTCGTCTGCGCTGCTAAAAGTTCGTGGGCTACGGGCCCCGCCGTGCTTCGTTTCCTCAGCAGGCCTTTGCGGTGCTCTGTCCGCAGTTTCGTCGTTCGGTGTGCCTACCGTTAGCTCCGCCGTTGGGTCGCTCTCTGTCTCGAGCGGCCTTGCAACGTTTGCTTTTCGCGGCCTTCCGCGCTTCGCGGGTCCGCCATGCTGTGCTGGGCCCGCTCCGTCCTTGTCAGCGGTGCTCGCAGTTTTACCAGTGGCTTGCGTATGTAGCTTGCGTGGTCTGCCCCTTCCCCGACCGCACGGCTTTTCGGTTGCACTGTGGAGTTCAGTAGGGCGATCTGCATGCACGCTGCGGATCTCTGTATTTTCTTCTGGCGCATTGGCCAGCGCGGCCTCTTTCTCTGCTGCGTTGCTGGGCTGGCCCAAGGTATTTTCGGCTCTCCGCTTTGTGTGGCTGTCCGTACCCGGGCGCATGCTGTCCTTCTCTTTCTCGTGGGCGAGCTCGATCTCTCGCTCCGACGAGCTACTACGGCTGTAAGGGGTATCTTTGGCCCTCCGCTTTGTGCGGTCGTTCGTTGTGCCGAGTTGCCCCGTCGTGCTGTCCTCTTTCGACTCACGGACTTCGTTCTTCGCTCTCGTTTGGGCCCTCGTAGTAAGGAATATTCGACTTAGCGCATCTGCAATCGTGTTGCGCTTTCCTGCTTTGTACTCTACGTTAAACTCATGTTCCGCCAATTTGATTTTCCAACTCATCAATCTCGAACCTGGGTCCTTTACTCCGAACAGCTAGGTGAGCGGTAGGTGGTTCGTCACAACTGTGAAACGGGTACCAAAAGTATATGGCCGAAATTGAGCGAGAGCTCAAACTATGGCGAGTAGCTCTTACTCCGTGTGTTACTATGTCGTCGACGTAGACATACCATTTGACGCCCTGTAGTCCTGCTAACGCGGAGTTCATTAGCCGCTGGAAAGTCGGTGGTGTGACCTTCAATCTGAATGGACTTAAAATGACCCTGCGGAGTGGAAAATGCCGTTTTTTTGTCTTGCTGCGCCATCGGGATTTGGTAAATTCCAGAGACGAGATCCAAAGTCGTATAATATCGGGCCCGTCGCAACGGGTCCAATATTTCGGTAATATTGGGCAGTGGGTACGAGTCTCCGATGGTGGCTTTGTTCAACTTCCGAAAGTCCACCACCACGCGCATTTTCTTCACTCCGGCGGCATCGGGTTTCTTAGCCACGACCATCAGCGGCGCGTCCCATTGACTCCTGCTGGACTGGACTATTTCTTCCGCTAGCATTTTGCCTGTCGGCATCTCCACTTCCCTTTCTCGTGGGCGAGTTTAGCCTCTCGCTTCGACGAGTTATAGTGGTTGCCTTGGGTATCTTTGACTCTCCGCTTTGTGCGGCTGTTCGTATACCCGATTGCGCTATCTTTTTCTTTCTTATGGGACTTTCTTTCCTATTCAACTAGGGCTCGTGTGGTCGCGTATATGCGACTCAGAGCGTCTGCATCTATATTTCTTTTTCCGGCTTTCTACATTTTACCGGACCCATGCCCCGATTTTACGGTCTTCCCAGGCAAGGGTTGCGATCCTAGGTCCTTCGATCCGACCTTAAAGGGTGCGCGTTACTGCACCTCGTGCGTACGCTGTCGCTTGTTCCCTTGTAGTTGGAATACACCATTGTATTCGCACACTATTCCTGCGCGAGCTGCTTGCTTTTCACTGCTGGGGGGCACCAAGTTCGGCTTCCGTTGGCGCTGCGCAAACCGTTTGGCCTTCTTCCCCGTGCTCTCTGAGCTAACGTGCAGTGCCTTGACCTGGCGGCTACGTACGGTCTTCGCTATCTCCGACGGCTCGCATGTCACCGTCGGCTGTTGCACTTCCCCGTCGTGTTTAGCAACATCTAAACTCACTCTATTGGAGTTTGACGGTGCGACTCGGAATCTCGCTACTTTGCCTCGGCTGATTCCGCTCCTTATAGGTAGCCTGACAAATTTATTTTCCTTGGCGGCATCCATGTTAGACCCGTTTCCGGAAGGAAGATTTATCTTTGTAAGCAGGCCTATGTATTTGCACGTGGCGGCAGTTCTACTGTATGGTGACGAATATATCCTCGTCGCGCCGTCCCGTAGCGGCATGCAGTGCCCATATAACTTGAGCATCTTGCCATGCAGGATGTCCGCTTTATGCTGCTTGATAAAGTCCATGCCAAGTAATCCGTGGACCTTCAACAGCACATTGTTCGGAACGATGTAGAGCCAATGCTCTGGATTTAAAGCCGGTGTCTCGAGCACAACTTTAGCTATCTCGAGGGGGGTGAATTTTTCGCTCGCCACCCCCTGCAGCTCTACAGTGCAGTCGTTCACTATGATCTCTGGTTTGCTGCAGCCTTCCTCGATTATGCTGCACTGCGCTCCGGTGTCCGCCTTGAGGGTGAGTACCCCGGTCGTGGCCAACGGTGCATCGATATCGAAGTCGCTGGCGGTGGCACTCGACGCCGGCAACGTTACTTGTAGGAGCTGCAGCGTTGTTTTCTTCTGCTTGCACGCAGGTCTCTGCTGGACAGTTAGCGTATTCAGTCTCAGTGCGCCCCGCGTGTTCACGCCTGCAGTGGCTGGATCTGGCCCTGTGGTTACCGTAATTCTTGCATCTTTGTAGCCTGCATTTCTTGGCTGTCGGGGCGGCTGCGTCGGCTTGCGTTTATTCTGCGACAGTCTCTTCCGGCAGTCCTTCCACATGTGGCCTTTCTTCTGGCAGTAATTGCAGGATATTTCCACATTGTAGATTGACTTGTTTTCACTGGGTATTGGTAGGCTTACTCGTCCCGTATCCCGAGTGCAATCTCGAGCCATGTGTCCAGTTTTTCCGCAGGTGAAACAATTTTCTCCCTGCCGGGGTGATGCGCCTAGGGACCTTCTGGGGTGGCTTAGTGCTTCACCTACCCCTCCCTTTGGCTGCACCATGTTGGTTATCTCTATGGCTCCCGTAACGGACTCGTGGATGGTGGCGTAATTGCGTGATCTCACCAGGATCTGAACCTGCCCATGCAGTCCATTCTCGAAGTTGGCCTGTGCGCTCTTCCGTGTTATCTTTTCGACGATGCGCATCTCCAACATCGTGGTGGCTTCCTCGCAAAGCTTTTCTATTATATCGACGGTGATACGCTCGGTTCTCGTGGCGTATACCGCGATGTTCTCTCCTTGGCCCTGCTGGAGAGAGTTGAATTCCCGTACAGGGCCTCCAGCTCGGTTTTAAGCTGTGCTACCGAGTGGATGACTTTATGCTTCATTTCCCTGGACGCCCTACCCTCGAGCATGCTGCTGAGCACCAGTTCTAATAGGATGTCTTGATCCCAGGGCGCTACTCTCTTAAGAAGGCGTCTAGTTCGTAAGAAGGCGTCTAGTTCGTCAGCGTTGCTTCCATCGAAATGCTTGATATTTTTTAGCGCTAGTCCGAGATCTAGCGTCCTACTCAGTGTTTCTGGCACTCTCTGTTGTTCCCTTTTATTTATTGGTTTTATTTCTTAATTTTATTTAGTCGTTATTGATCTTATTTTCCTTGATTTTATTTATGAATTTTCATCTATTGTTTTGTTCATCCATTTTATCGACTGATTTTATTTATTGTTCTTATTTTCATCGATTTTGCTTTGGTTCATTTATTGATTCTATATCTATTGATTTTATTAATTAATTTAATTTATGGAATTGACTTATTACTACCTTGATAGTCTGAACCACCCACTCTACCTCGAACAGCTGTAGCTAGCCTAGGCTGAGTCTGGTCAAACACCTCGGTATTTTCCCTTCCGGCACGTAAGCGCCTAGCGCCCAGCTGGAAAGAATAAAATAAGAGGTAGGGAAAATAGATCGGGCCAGATATAGGTAACGTGGTGCGTTGAGGTCCAAATTTACGTTACAGTACATAATATAATATAATATAATAATATATATAAATAATATAATTATATTATATTAGTATATATAAATTATATAATTTTTTTATATTTTATGTCTCGAAAACGGCTGGGAAGCGCATCCTATTACTTGCACCTATTGCATCCCTGGATGCGACCTACCTGTAAAAAAAATCTGGTCCGAATCGGTGTTCCACGTACCTAGAGGTCCCCTTGTAAATATCGGTATTCCTTATAATACCGATCTACTCGTATAAATGCAATAATTTTTTATTTTGTGTAAATTTTTACTATGAAGGTAAACCGGGTCACAGAAGACATTTCAGTAACGTTCTATGAATATGTGATTGCATCCCCGCATTGCTGTTATATGATAAACCAAACGACATTTACATACCATCACATGTTAAGTCGAAACTCAAGCATAGCAGAGCCGAGTGTTTGTTGCGATTACAAGAATTGCTCGGAAGTTTTTGGTGAGTCATTCACTTTATTCAACTGTTATTAGAATTTTCCGATCGATTTTGTACTGAATTATAATCCAAACTAACCGACATTAGCACGACAATTCGTAAAAGTCTCAATTTTTCAATTCGTTCTCATTTCAGTATCTGAATTGTAAAAGGTATTATTGGTACCATTCTGTTGTAACGGTGATTATGGGTTCCCAACTGAAAAATGTTGTGTTTCAGTCCGTGCACACTGGTTCTGATAGTTCCTTGCGATTACAAGGCTTGCTCGGCAATTGGTAGTAATTTTATTTTTTAGAATTTTGTACGCATTCTCTACAGAATAATATCATAGGCTATTATAAACTAATCGGAACTGATACAAAATGTGTGATAGTCACAATTTTCAGTGTACTCTAATTTCACTTTCTGAATTGTAAAGGTACACGTCATTTCGTCGTAATGGTGGTCATGGAGACTTAGACTAGCCATTTATGATTTCGGTGTTGGCATGTACCGTTACTATAAAGGAAAATGGTCCCATTGGTCAATAACTTGAATAATTATTTACTCGTAATGAAGAAAACTTGGAAAAAAAGTTTAAGGAACGCTAAACGAATGATGTAGTGCCAAACTGTATTTTTTAGATGTATACGTTCTCAGATATAAGTAATGGTGAATATTGTATGGATATTTGTAGTGAACGTGTGGACAACGTACGTTCATAAGGTAATTCATGTTATTCACAGTTTTTCAGTGAACTTTAAGTTCTATATTCTTTAATGTAATGGTACATATTGGTACCATTCGCAGTGTTGTAAGGGTGATTGCAAGGACCTATGCTCGGAATAAGTACTCTAAGTGATAAGTTGTCTATAATTGGTTTTATGCGAATATACATATTAAATATAGATGTAGCGATGCTTGCCTTGCATACAAGTAGACGATTCGAATGAGAAGAATATGTAGGCGACACCAGCGCATTGATTAGCGCTCTTACGCAGTACCTGAACAATCCGGGTTCGATTTCAAGTGATCACCATATATTTTCTCTCTTCGTAATTTCGGCAGGCCATCGTCACTACCATTCTACGCACTATCTCAAATTCTCTGTCAAGTCATCACAATAGTGTTAAATGAAATAAGTATAAAAAGCATTCCCTTTACCTTTCAAGGGTTCAGAACGGATTGTCAATATTAATTGATAAATAAAAATGTATCTTTCCGAAACGAAGTAACGGTTCATATGGGTACTAGGAGGGTCAATCAATAAATAGTCGGCCTTGCGCCGTCTGTTGGTCGAGGAAAGAAATCAATTGCGACGTTTAGTAGTGCCATCCTTCACATAACTGTTGTCAAAGTTTCAGCTCGCTGCGATGTTTAGTTTGCGTTTGACAGCCATCGAAAGACAAACAGCTTTTGTGTTTTTACAAAAATGGAAAAAATTGAGTATCGTGCAGTCATTCGATTTTTGTTTTTAAAAAAGAAAACGAACAATGAAATCAAAGCGGAGCTAGACAAAGTTTATATGGACATTGCACCTTCGTTATCAACCATTAAATATTGGACAGCTTAATTTAAACGCGGTCGTACGAGCAGTGTTGACGATGAACGTCCAGGTCGTCCAAATGAGGTCGTCGTACCAGAAACAATTGAAAAAGTCCACGATATGGTGTTAAATGATCGGGGACTAAAAGTGCGTGAGATTGCTGAGGCCACAGGCATATCATATGGCTTAGTGATTTCAATCCTGAGTGATCAGTTGGGTATGAAAAAGTTATCCGCAAAATGGGTGCCGCGTTTGCTCAGTGTCGACCATAAAAGAGAACGTGTAGCTGATTCAAAGGCATGTTTGGCGATCTATAAGCGTGATCCTATTCCGTTTTTGCGCCGTTACGTAACCGTGGACGAAACATGGATCCATCACTATACACCAGACACAAAGGAACAATCGAAACAATGGACTTCACCGACCGAACGTTCTCCGAAGAAGGCGAAGACCGTGCCATCGGCCGGTAAGGTCATGGCCACAGTTTTTTGGGATGCACGCGGCATAATCTACATCGAATACCTTCCGCGGAAAAAAACGATTAATGGCGAATACTACAGCCGTACTGACCCGATTCAACGACGAATTGAAGAAAAAACGTCCACATTTGGCGAGGAAAAAAGTGCTCTTCCATCAAGACAATGCACGCGTTCACACGTGCCCAGTTGCCATGGCCAAAATTCATGAATTGAAATACGAATTGCTTTCGCATCCACCGCGTTCTCCAGATTTGGCCCTCTCCGACTACTTTCTGTTTCCAAACCTGAAAAAATGGCTTGGCGGAAAGAGATTTGGTTCCAGAGATAACCTCATCACCGAAACAGAGACCTATTTTGAGGACCTTTCGAAATCGTATTATTCGGAGGGCATCAAAAAATTGGAAAATCGTTGGAATAAGTGTATCGAGCTAAAAGGAGATTATGTTGAGAAATAAAAAGATTTATGTCCAAAGAAACGCAATTTTCTTTACCAAGCCGACTATTTATTGATCGACCCTCCTATCAATAGCTGATTTGAGTGGTTCGAAAGACTTTATTTTTAATTAATGTCAAATAGTGAAAAGCGAAACCTCGGGTGTGTAGGATCCAAATCTGTTTATCGGTGATAGGACACGACCAGATGCAAATCTTTTTACCGATGACAAGCTACAATCTTCTTTTTCGGTGATAGGCCCCAATCTGTAGTCTCGCATGTAGTCTACTGGGTCGCATGGACCCAGTCTACTTATCGATAGCCGCACAAAATCTACACTACCGACCGTCGATACGTCGCTCTGTTTACCTGCTGTCGGTAACATACATCCTGTTGATTATTTACAATAGATGGTGCATCGGCAACAACTGACGGTCCAGCGACCAACAAATGGTGTACATGTCCCCTAGGTAGCGCGTCAGTCGGAGCTTAGGGTGGAGCGACCAATCAGGTGCAGGAGAGAGGTGAGGATAACGAGGTAGGGGACCAATCAGATGCAGGAGAAATATGGGGGTAAGGAAGTAGGCGACCAATCACAAGCCAGAAGGGAGAGGGGAGGCCACGCCCACAGGTCTCCCGATCTCGGACCTATTCTACTGTCGTTACATTGAAATGTCTGTATCGAGAATTAATTTTTCGGTAGTATATGGGTAACTGAGGATTCGGGTATTAGCCAACATTATTGTTAAATATCCAAACGCTTCTTTCCACTTTTTATTTCAGTCAAAAACTTTTATTCAAAAAACTTATTTAGAGGTTTCCCGATTGTTACAAAAATTAATAATTTTGCAGTGATAAGAGCAAAGTCCTGAAAGCTTCTGAGTTTATCTCATTTTTTAAATGAAATTTCTTTAGCGAAGGTAACGCCGAGAAAATAAATATAACGTCAAAATAAAACAACGCCAAAAAGAGAGTAAGAGAGAGCTAAGTAAGCGACAGAATCAGATAGAACACGTTGTACCCAGTATTCCCTATCCTCGGTCTCCTCTTTAAGCCCTAACAGGTCTAAGGCCTTCATAGTATAGATGCAGAGAGAGAGAGAGAGAGAGGGAGAGAGAGAGAGAGAGAGAGAGAGAGATTGGTTTATTATGCCTTGGCAAAAACGATACATACTGTAACATGGTTACACCCACTAGTTTAGAGATCAATGCAATAGTAATCGATGCAATGGAACAGAGTTACATTCTCGGGCATTGATTGTTAGTCCGAGCGGCTATAAGAGCCCAAATATTATTTCGGAGTATCGAAACACCTGAGCGACAGACTCGGTACAAGAGTACCAAGGTTTGCGGGCACTAGGCCATCGAACTCGTGAGAAAAACGGTCGACGTCACGCCTTCGGAATTCCCTCGCTGACATAAACAGCAGGTCAGCGACCAGCTGGCCTTATTAGGAAGCGAGGGGGAGGCGGTGAGCGCGGCAGCGGCAGATCGCAGAAGTCAGGAAATGCGTTGCATCTCGAAATAAAGGTAGAATGAAGACGTGGGGTTAAGCGGAGTGAGGTTAAGGCTATAAAAGGGCCTGCGCGGAGAGAGGAACTCTCTTGGCCTTTTAGCGTGAATAGAAGGCATGTAAAAGAGAAGTCGAGGAAAATAAAACGATCTAGAAATTACGAGAGAAAAGTTCATCATCAGTATCGAATCGATTTTGGATAATTCGGGTTAAAAAATCATAGCAGGACATCGGACTAGTGAAAATTGAAGCCGGCGGAACAATAAGAGACAGGCGAGAGTTTTCAACGATAAAAAGAATTGTTTAGTGAAATTAAGTAGGATTAATGAATACGGTTAAGTGAGTAATTTATAAGAGAATAGAATTAAGGGAACAATATAGGTATCGGAAAACAAACGCATCAAATTAAGTGAGTCGTGAATAAGAAAATAAGATTAAATAGTCCGGACCTTTAAAATCGGAAATATGAACGGGAATCGCCCGGTTGCGTGAGTGGAAGTAAGACAGAGAGAAAGTTAAACAAGAGTGAGTGAGAAAGAATTGTGAACAGAGTTGATACACTCTGTACAAGGAGTGAGCTGGATCCGTGTGGCGGTGTGTGTGCGCGTAACGAGTCAATACCAAGGCATCGACACGTAAACCAAGCTCGAGCCCGAGAATACCGGGAATTGGTGCCCGAATAATAAGTAATAACATAGAAATAATCGCCGGAATTCCCGGCTTTAAAGGCATAGATGATATAAAGAATTGGTGCCAGTGAAGTAAAAAGGAAACGGGAAATAGGTTAAGATATAAATAGATAACCATATAATTAAGTGCGTAGGATTAATTAATACGTTTAAGCTAGTAGTGTATAAGGAAGAAAAATCATCTCAAATTTACAGTCGAAACGGGAATCGCCCGGCTAGACGAGTGGAAGAGTGGAAGAGAGAAAGCGTAACGAGAGTAAAAGAGAAAGAATTGTACACCGAGTTGATACACTCTGTCGAAGGAGCGAGTGCGAGACGAGTGACTGGTGGTATGAGCATATCTGTGTATCGAGCGTACAGCAATACTGCCGTACGAAAAGAATAATAGACCTTCGAAGATACCGGGAATAGGTGCACACCATTATAAAATTATAATCGTAGAAATAATCGCTAAAATTACGGAGTTAAAATGGTCATTATGCAGAATTCGAGTGACCGTAATTAAAAAGTGACATTTTTTTTATGAAACTATTTTTCTTGGAATAAAGCCTTACCGTCAACCACCACGAAGTCTCAATTAATTAGTTATGTGATGGAGCCCAAATTCCCACGATAAATAAAATATATGATAACGTTAAAAATTACCGTTACAATACATAAGCAAATTAAGAATAAAGTAAAATTAGGTATAATATAAAATAACCAAGAATACACAATAAAAAACAAGCTAAACTAATAAATGTAACTAAACTTAGCTCTCTGGTGACAATATTAAACACGTTGGACTTATAAAATACTTATAAAATACTACAACACTATCATGTATCTACATGGTCGAATAAGTGAGCATAGAGACGATTTTTAAAAACATCTAAACTCGGCGAAGAAGTAATATGGGACGGTATGGGAGTTCCAGAAATAAATGCCAGATATCGAAAACTCTACATGGTAAGTCACAGTACGATGTGTAGCGATGGCAAAGCTTGATCGAGGCTGTCTTGAAGGTCTTTCAACTGGGGTCGTCACTCGAATAAATAATTCTTGAATGTAAGCTGGTGAACTTTGATGGAAAATCCTAAACATAATAATACCAAGAAAGTAAAGACGTCTTGCTTTCACTGTGATCCAGCCAAGTTGACGCCTAAAGGTTGAGATGTGAGTGTCCCGTCGCAAGTCAAAGATAAAACGAATACAACAGTTGACAAGGCGTTTCAGTTTTATATTTAGCACATCTGATAAGTTGTGGCAGACTAGGCAGCAATAGTTGAGGAAAAATAAAAAAAGTGATTAGTAACTTCCGTACTTCCATGGAAAGACCATTGGGATGAAATTTTAACTTGTGAATAATAAAATGTACTTTTTATGATATTTGCTTGCTGGATAATCAGCTGGCGCACGGCGATCGATATTCGCCGTGCGTCGACCTGTTGCTGTGCTCGAGCACGCAGCGTTCGGTTGGGCGGAGATAGCCGAGGCAGGGCTTCGCGGAGCCGAGGTTGTGCCTCGTAGGCATGCCGCGTCGAGCGAGAGGATGTCTCTCTCGCTTGACTTCGGTTTCGCTCACCGGCTATCTCTCTCAATTGACTTCAGCGCCCAACGACGCTTTCATATCTCGCAGCCATGTTGGATATTTTGACACTTACGTGAAAATCCGCACGGAACAGCGCACGCACTTTTCAAGACTCGGACAATTTCACTCCTCTCAACCGGATTATCTCACCTTCGTTTGCTCAACAGGACTCAAAATCAGGTACGAGTGCATTGTCATAATTTACCATAAATTCAATGGCAATGAGGAGTTGGATTCTCATCGGTACATCAACATTTTTGGTCTCACTTTTGGCGGCATTGCAGCACATGTCACGCCACGTTTCCTCTCAGCTTAATTTGCCGGTATAATTAATATAATTATGCAGGTGTACTATATTCGCTGTACTTTTCCCCAGGACATCTGCTGAAAGAGTACAGCGACTATACACTGCTCATTTTGTGCATCCTCATTATGTGTTGTATTGTGCTACGCAGTGCTGCCTGCGTAGCTTGTCTCATACATGTAGAGCACTCAAGCAATTCAATTGCAAGTGCTCTCACCTATTTGCTGCAACTTCTCTCAGATAAATCTGCTGAGAGCTTGCAGTAAATAATTGACACATTTTAAGCACTCATTTTTCTCATAGCGTGGCGTGCTCTGCAGCACAGGCTGCAGCACGCACACCGCTCTCATTACCTACAGCATACAATTAATATAATTGTGTGCTGGTTCTCAGTCCAAATAGTAAAATCGAATTTAGCCTATTTAATTAAATTCAGTTTTCTAATTCTCAAATTTTTGGTGTATTTATTTTCATTATTTTGTATTTTTCTAAATTTAATATATTTTGTGTTTCTTTTCATATTAAAAATAACTGTTTTAAAATGTATTATCACATTGTGTGTGCGGAAAGTAATAAACCACTTTCTCCAAATTCCATCTACTAGTCTGGTTTTATTTCCACCCTGTTGTGAGTGAAGTCTCATATTTTTCCAATATATTCGCAGGTTCAAGATCTGTTAAGTTACACCGGACGGATTTCTCAAACATTAGATCCTTCGAGCCGGATCTTCGACTCGCACAGGGTAGAACCAGGGTTTTCTACCTTCCGCAATCATCTGCTCTTCGGCTCATCACGACTTGGACTCTGCGAACCCACAACGCAGTTTCCACCGCTTCTCATCGGCGCAGCAACAGCGCTTCAATTTGGTAAAGTACTCAATCTGCGGAGCATCTTCGTTCCTTAAACTTGCTAGGCTCACGGGGCTCACAATGTCCGAGTCTAATTCTTCAGGCATCAGGGTGGCACCTGGTGACCCTGAGGATAAAAGACATTGTTGGCTCCGGACCCCGTCGTGGCTGCGAAGAAGGCCCGGCCACCGGTTCGCCTACCAGGCGATCTGGGGCTCAAGGTCCAATCGCAGCAGTGACGGGTGTCAGCTCTGCGGCCTATTTTAACCACAATTGAGGACCCGCGGCGCTCCGCCACCACATACCAACGCGTCCGCGTGTCCCTGTAATTGCTGTCGGGCTTGGGGGTACTTCATCGTGATGTCCCCTGAGTTCCTTCGGCTCACTGTGGCTGATCGGCGCAAGATGGCGGAGAAAGCGCGGCTGTGCTATAACTGCCTCGGTCGACACAACGTATTGGCTTGCCGATCTACTCGGACGTGCAAGGAGTGGGCAGGGCGGCATAACACCACGCTGCATCCAGCAGAGTCCCCTACAACGACTGCCGACGCACAACCACACAATACAAAGTCGTCAACACACTAGGGTGTTGACGCAGTCGTTCTCTCATAGATTCATCTCACAAACACATGCTCAACATTATTAGCAACTGCACTCTCACACATTCACACATCGGTATTACCACACGCAAGCACTCATCAATTTCGATCACAGGGATAGGTCGAAAGCACTCAACGCAGACACATGGCTCGGTTCAACTCACACTGTGTTTACATACTCCAGGGAGAAAGTCACGGTACTGGCTCACATTCTCAAAACGGTTACTACTCACTTGCCATCTTTTGAGTCACCAGCTCGTACATGGCCTCACACAGTGAAGCTGAAGCTGGCGGACCCTGACTTTCTCACACCACAACCAATCGATATCATAGTTGGAGCAGATATTTATGGACTGGTTATCAAACCCAATATTCTCAAGGGCACATCATCTGCGCCTGTTGCACAATTATCGATATTCGGGTGGCTCATCATTGGACCATCTAACTCATGTCAATCTGACGCACTCACTGTTCTTCATGCTGCCATGCAACATGATGATCAGAAATTACAGAACGTGCTAACGAAATTTTGGATTCACGAAGAGCCACCAAAGGACACAGTTGATCAACTCACACCAGAGGTGCAGGCATGCGAGGATCAGTTTCGCAACACGCATCAGTGTGTTACTACAGGCCGATACATCATTCGGCTTTCTCTCACATTTTTGCCTGTAAACCTGGAAACTCAGACTCAAAAGCACATCGGTGTTTGCAGCACATTATACGCAAAATCTCAAAGGATGCTGAATACTGTCAGCTCTACTCACAATTCATGGTCGAATACGAACAACTTGGTCACATGGTGAAGGCTTCGAAATCATCTACAAGTGAAATTCAATACTATCTGCCTCACCACGGTGTGCTGAGACCAGACAGTATTTCCACCATATTAAGGGTGGTATTCAATGGTTCTAGCTCAACATCTTCTGGAAAGTCTCTGAATGACATCATGCACACCGGACCTAATTCGTTGCTCAATATTTCGAACGTGCTCATTTGGATCCGGCCACATAGACACATCTTTGCCTCTGACATTACAAAAATGTATCGTCAAATTCAAGTTCATCCTGACGATTGGAATCTTCAGCGAATTTTGTGGATTGATGCTCAACTCAACCCTGTGCCGTACAAATTAACAACCGTGACACATGGTACAACAACATCAACAGGCGGATTCAACTCACCAACTCATTGAAATAGCTCAACAACTTAAGGACTTGTGCATGGCGGGCGGTTTTCCACTCGCCAAGTGACACTCGTTGGACCTCACGGTACTTGCTAATATCTCATCATCACCGTCAAGCTCAGCTATCTCAACGGACGACTGCGAGACAAAATTCTTGGCTTGACTTGGCTTCCTCATGAAGACAAGTTCACATTCTCATCACGGTTCAACTCAACTCAGGAGATTTTCACAAAACACCTCGTTCTTTCCGAGGTGGCTCAACCCTTTGATCCACTTGGTTTCGTCTTATCAGTTGTGATAAGAGCAAGGAGATTCTTGTAAGAGCCTTGACGTCACAAGTTCAACTAGGACGGTCCACTGCCATCCCAGGTCTCAACACGAAGAATTGCAATCAGAGAAAATCTCACTTATCCGGCCGGAATCTCAATTCCTCGGAGGTTCAACACATGTAACAACTCAACAGTGGAATTGCATGGTTTCTCTGATGCATCTCAACTGACCATGGCCGTAGTGATCTACATCACTGTCGACTCAATGTCCACAGGAAAGGTGGCTTCACTTATCTGCTCAAAAAGGCGCGTCGCACCACTCAAGAAGCTTACCATACCACGGCTTGAACTGACAGCTGCACTGTTACAAGCAAAATTAGTTGCATACGTTCAAGCCACGCTCAAGATCAAGGTCTCATCTACTCACCTGTGGACGGACTCATCGGAAACTCTCACCTGGATCAAAGCGCATCCTGCTCGGTGGAAAGACTACGTCCGAAACCGAGTATCTCAGATACAAGGACTCACACCCAATGCTCAGTGGCGTCACGTCTCAGGCTCAAGCAATCCTGCAGATTGGGTTTCGCGGGGTATCTCTACAGCTCAATTGGCCTCTCATCAGTTGTGGTGGTCGGGTCCACCGTGGATGGTGAAACCTATTGAATTTTTGCCGAAAACCTCAACTGATTCTGAGGATTTGCACAATATGGAAGCCCGGCCGGGGTTAGCTCTGCTCGTGGCAACTGTGACGCCAAAGTACCATTGGGAACTCATTTATCGCTGTTCCTCACTCACAAAATTGTGTTATCTCACCTCGGTTTATGTCAGAGTAGTGGCCAGAATGAGGAAGAGGTTAGAGTCAGCAGGAAATGCTCCTCTCACAGCAGAAGAGATAGCTGCAGCAAATGTTTGTTGGACACGAGCAACACAAGCCGTATTCTTCAAACACGAGTTACAAGTACTGCAGTTAGGCTCTTCTCTTCCTTCCTCTCACCCCTTCAGTCGACTAACAGCTTTCATCGACCAAGAGGGTGTACTCAGAGTAGGAGGTTGCCTTGCTCAATCAGCACTCACATATGAAAGAAGACATCCTGCCGTTCTACCTCGACACTCTCGATTCTCAACTCTCATTATTGATCAAGCTCACGTGCGGACTCTTCACGGATGCACTCAGCTCACATTAGCCCAAATAAGGCTAGCTCATTGGATCATCTGCGGAAGAGCTTCTGTAAAATCTCACATTTTACATTGCGTTGTGTGTGCTCGGCAGAGAGGAATTCGGGTTCAACAATTGATGGGTCATCTTCCTCTGGCACGAGTCACACTACTCATCTCGCGGCATTTCTCACACTCTATACTTCGACTGTGGCACGAACTTTGTTGGTGCTCATAAATCCATACGTCAGCTGTTCAGGAAGGCCTCTCAAGAACATCAAATCATCGCTTTTTTTCTCGCAAATCAACAAATTGCGTGGAGGTTCAATCTACTTGCAACTCCACACATGGGTGGCAAATGGGAAGCAGCTGTAAAATCTGTTAAATTTCATCTGCGGCGAACGGTGGGTGATACAGCACTCACATTCGAAGAACTCGCAACGCTGCTGGCCCAAATCGAGACTATACTCAACTCAAGACCTCTGGAACCACTCAGCGATGATCCTGATGACTCATCAGCTCTTACGCCTGGATACTTTCTCATTGGTAAAGCGCTTACAACGGTCCCAGAGCCTACGCTGAGGACGTATCACACTCACGGCTCTCAAGGTGGCAATTGTTGCAGCAAAAATTACAACAATTGTGGCGACAATGGTCAACTCATTATCTACAACGGCAGCAGTCTATATCAAAGTGGCATCACCCCAATAATAACACAAAAATTGGCTCTTTGGTTCTGCTCACGGATGAGCGCATTGCACCGTGCAAGTGGCCACTTGTACGAGTCACGGCGTTGCATCCAGGCAAAGATGGGCTCACCAGGGTGGTGACACTTCGAACTGCTGCCACTATGCTCACCAGGCCGATCTCAAAACTAGCTGTCCTGCCTGTCTCATCCAACTCAGATCAGTAATTAATCATCAACCCCGTTGCTGATGGGGGGCGGAAATGTTGGATAATCAGCTGGCGCACGACGATCGATATTCGCCGTGCGTCAACCTGTTGCTGTGCTCGAGCACGCAGCGTTCGTTAGGGCGGAGATAGCCGAGGCAGGGCTTCGCGGAGCCGAGGTTGTGCCTCGTAGGCATGCCGCGTCGAGCGAGAGGATGTCTCTCTCGCTTGACTTCGGTTTCGCTCACCGGCTATCTCTCTCAATTGACTTCAGCGCCCAGCGACGCTTTCATATCCCGCAGCCATGTTGGATATTTTAACACTTACGTAAAAATCCGCACGGAACAGCGCACGCACTTTTCAAGGCTCGGACAATTTCACTCTTCTCAACCGGATTATCTCACCTTCGTTTGTTTAACAGGACTCAAAATCAGGTACGAGTGCATTGTTATAATTTACCATAAATTCAATGGCAATGAGGAGTTGGATTCTCATCGGTACATCAACATTTTTGGTCTCACTTTTGGTGGCATTGCAGCACATGTCACGCCACGTTTCCTCTCAGCTTAATTTGCCGGTATAATTAATATAATTATGCAAGTGTACTATATTCGCTGTACTTTTCTCCAGGACATCTGCTTGAAGAGTACAGCGACTATACACGGCTCATTTTGTGCATCCCCATTATGTGTTGTATTGTGCTACGCAGTGCTGCCTGCGTAGCTTGTCTCATACATGTAGAGCACTCAAGCAATTCAATTGCAAGTGCTCTCACCTATTTGCTGCAACTTCTCTCAGATAAATCTGCTGAGAGCTTGCAGTAAATATTGACACATTTTAAGCACTCATTTTTCTCATAGCGTGGCGTGCTCTGCAGCACAGGCTGCAGCGCGCACACCGCTCTCATTACCTACAGCATACAATTAATATAATTGTGTGCTGGTTCTCAGTCCAAATAGTAAAATCAAACTTAGCCTATTTAATTAAATTCAGTTTTCTAATTCTCAAATTTTCGGTGTATTTATTTTCATTATTTTGTATTTTTTTAAATTTAGTATATTTTGTGTTTCTTTTCATATTTAAAATAACTGTTTTAAAATGTATTATCACATTGTGTGTGCGGAAAGTAATAAACCACTTTCTCCAAATTCCATCTACTAGTCTGGTTTTATTTCCACCCTGTTGTGAGTGAAGTCTCATATTTTTCCAATATATTCGCAGGTTCAAGATCTGTTAAGTTACACCGGACGGATTTCTCAAACAATGCTGTACATCAGATTTCCAAGACAAATTACGCTCCATAGTGACACCGAGATTGCGGGCTTCATTAACGAATGGAAGAATAACACCATTTAATGAGATCACTAATAATTCAGAGAAATCCAGCTGACGGGTGTAAGAATTACTACCGAGTACAAGAACGTTAGACTTAGAAATATTGAGCTTAAGACCATTTGCTATCGCAAAATTAGCAATAGCATGAACATCTTTAGTAATGGACATCAATCAAGATAGATTTGGGTGTCATCGGCAAATAGCATGTGCTGTGAATTTTGTAGTAGAGAACCGATATCATTTATATACAACGAGAACAAAAGAGGTCCGAGGACAGAACCCTGCGGAACTCCAGACGTCGTAGGTAGCCAGGCAGAGCATTTGCCGTGATCATCGATGACTGCTTAAGTCCTTACTGACAGATATGAGAAAATCCAGTCAAGAACCGATTAAGAAAATCCGATCTTCTTTAGTTTCAAGAGAAGTTGCAGGTGCGGACCTGTATCGAATGCCTTACTAAAATCAAACCAAATTAGAATGGTCATGCGTCTACTATCTACATTACGCCCAACATCTTCGCAAATACGCAGAAGGGCGGACTGAGTACTGAACCCGCTACGGTATCCTGATTGACGTGAATAAAATATCTTATTGCTTTCTATCGAATCGGTTAATTGTCTATGAACAAGCCGCTCGAGCACTTTTGACACTTCAGACAAATTAGCTATTGGTCGCGTGTTTGATTGTGAGATACCCTTTCTTATTTTGGACAAAGGCGTAAGAAAGGCTCTCTTCCAGTACTGAGGAAACTCCGAAGATACAAGTGAGAGGTTAAACATAACCATCAGAATAGGACATGATATCGTAAGTGATTTAACTAAAGAAAACATGGAAATACCATCGGGACCAGCTGCATATGATGTTGAATTGGAGTTGCCAGAGATAACAAGACGCCCTTGAGAGCATGTAATTTCAGAAAAACTAAACGTTAGACGAATTGGCTGGATATTGGAACTCAGCCTACAAAACTCATCATGCGAACACTGTGACAGTTGACTGAATATTTCCGAATAGAACTCATTGAGTTCGTGCGGTTTAAAAAATTGAATAGGAGATGGAAAAAATGACTTAACAAGGTCAAGTTTCGTTAATTCCCTCCATAATCTACTAGGGTCTGTAATGTTAGATAGCCTCTGAAGATGGAAATCATTTTTTGCTTGTCTGAAATCGTTCTTAAGCGTGTCTCTATACTCCCTAAATATCGCCATGTCGGGTACATTCTCGATCTTTTCGCAAATGTATATAAGGCATTACGTTGAACGGAATGGAGCGTAATAGTCTATTAACGTGAGATACGCTTCGGTTACTCTTTCAACCATCGTGTTAATATCTAATGGCATATAATCTATGAGACCGGAGTTAAAACTAAATCTAGTACTAAAATGGAATATTGCAGTAATATTAAATATATGAGTTAAAGATTCGCAAAAGCTGGTTTTACTAAAATTACGGTACGCTCGCCGTGAGATAATACGATCTTCAGGAGGCTCAACGTCAAGACGGTAAATGAGTTCAAGAAGGTCATGACCCACTATGAATGGGGCTTCTGATTTGACAAAGGAATATTCTTTTTCCTCATTATCAATAATGAACACATCAATCCATGTATCAGAATCAGCTAGGTGATGAGTAGGTTCAGTATCAACAATATGAAATTCCAGAGTGAAAGCTAGTTGGCGCAAGTATGACGATTGATAATTAATGCTGCTTAAGTCACAATTAAGATCACCTGCAATAATTATATTCTCATAAACGTGAGAAAAATGAGATAAGACTTGAATGAAGTCATCCAACATAAGTCCTTTTGGTCGCCTATATACTAAAGCAACAAGTAGCTTCTTCGCATTGTAACTGGTTATTTCAACGATCAAATATTCTGGCGCATTGGAAAACTGATTCGGAGAAGACGCGAATACTTTTGCTTTAAGGGAAATATGGATGTAGCAAGCAACCCTACCTCCTTGTTTGCCTTCTCGGTCGTTGCGAATAAAAAAATATTCGTTGTCGCGTATTAGGTTGTCAGCAACGTAAGAATGAAGCCATGTTTCGCATATCAAAACTATATGGTAGATTTATTCAATTATGATCGATTGAATAAGTTCAATGTGACCACGAACAGAATTAGCATTGAATTGGGCAACCTTTAAAAGCGACGAAGATGGTGAGGGGCGCGAAAGAACCGGATTTGACTGTGGTGGTCAAACTAATTTTTGCAGGTCAGTTTCCTCAGTAATAATAATTAGTGCTTGCCAATCTCCTTTACGAACATGAATCTTGCCAGATCGAACCCACACATATTTATAGTTGCATTTAGAAGCACGAATTGTAGTGAGGCGTAGAAGCTTATAGACTGCTGCAGGAAGAAACTCATTGATAAATACCACTCCTTTACTGACTAAACCAAAAACTTCTCTGACGGACAGATTTTTGTTCGCTTTTTGTCGTTTATATAATCCTTAACCTGGTGAGATTTTAATGTCAATATCAAAGGCTTCGATGTTCTCTGGCTCAGCGCTGATGAAGAAGATTCACTTTCATTTTGCCCAATAGTCGAAAAATTCCAATTTATATTGAAACAACGAATGTCTAGAACATCACCGCGAAGGTTTGAGATTCCGAGGGCATGAAGAACTTTTTCAACTCTTACCTCGTTAGAATCGTCAATAGAGAGAGAGGCACCCCGGAAAGAGTTATCTCAGCAGAGAGAAACGATGTAATCGCCGAAACTGAGGAGTTAGCTCTAATCATCGCAAGTTCAGTTGATAGGTCAGCATTCTGCTGAGATAACTGAACATTGTTTGTTTCGAGGTGTCAAATTCTTAACTCATGCGCTTCTAGTAATTTTGTATGATTTTAGATGCAATTTAGCCTTTCCGTGTAATCATTATTGACAATTGCCTGCTGAGCAATGAAAGTACAGAGATTGGCATGCATAGTCATGAGAAGTTCTCTATCTGACATGTTAAGTGCGTGTTGTTGACTCGTAGACTAATACTGCTGAGCAACGTTCGTAACATCAACTGGCGAACCGATTAAATCTTCAGACGTATCTAGTGTGCGTCGATGATCCTCGTGAGATGATTGCTGTATATTCGAAGATATCATTGAAGTAGAAGCAGAACGTTTAGGGGATAACGGAGGTGATCGCATCAAATTTGGCATATTAGAAAGATGCAAGGCACATCTAGCGTTAGCTGATTTAGACAAGAGATAAGCTTTACCGCAACCAGGGTGAAAATATTTCAAACAAATTGAGCACGATGCACTGTTATTTGCAATGCGCTTGGTACACTTGTCACATTTAAGATAAGACTAACAGAATGCTAGATAACTAGAATAAAAATACTAAAATATTGCTCCGCACAATGCCTCCTTCAAGGTTGGCTCGACAACGCTACAACGTATGTATATATAGAAGATAGTGTATACACGTGCTCGCACATAATTAACGTTCACAAAGTAAACAAAGATAGAGCGCGGTAGGAGTCTGGTAGGCTCGTTGACAAGATATGTACAAAGGCATACGTATATCAGAAAATAGCTCGGCACTTGTACAGTTAGCACAATCGAGGCACTGCAATGCACTTACATATTCCAATATTTCAACGTAAAGTTGGATGCGTTGATGCTGAGAGAGTAGGCGCGAAGCTGTATGACGGAGACAATCACTTAGGAACGTGGTGACCGTAAGTGCGATCAATGTGGTGACAGAGAGGTGTTATCGATGTAGCTGTGAGAATAGTGGTGACGTTGCTATATGGTCGATGAAGATGCGATGGGGATCGTTTCAGAGACTGACTGCGGTGAGAACCGATGTGCCATAATATCGCGCATGCGACGTCGAAAATTCATGGGATTCAGTGGTCAAGCTCAGCGACGAGAATTATCCGTTGTGCAGTTAGTAATCTTGTCAAACTTTTCATCCATTTACACTGAGCATGAATGTTTTCCAGTAAAGGTTAATAGCTCAATGGTTGAAAAGCTGAATTGTGCAAACTTTTGTCCTCAAACAAGATGCCCGGAGGCAGAACGGAGCACAACCAAGCCAAAATTTGAAGACCGAAAAAGTAAGCGTCCTGTTATACTTACAGACAGAGAGAGAGGGGGATTTATTGATTGATTGATTGGTTTATTATGCCTTGGCAAGCCTTTGGCAAAAACGATACATACAAAAGTAAATTAAGAATAAAGTAAGATTAAATATATAATATAAAATAACTATAATTAGAATACAAAATAAAATGAAAATATAAACTAAAAATACGCAGTAAAAACAATCTGAACTACGGATGTACCAAAAAAGAAAAAATAAAAGTAAAAACTAAAACTAAAATAAGTTCAGGAGAAAAGCAACTTAGCTCTTTAGTGGCAATATAAGATACATTGAACTTAAGTAATATTTTTAACGCTAACATGTATTTACATGGTTGAATAAATGAGCATAGAGACGATTCTTAAAAACTTCTAAACTCGGCGAAGAAGTAATATGAGATGGTAAAGAGTTCCAGAAATAAATGCCAGATAGCGAAAACCCCTCGTGGTAAGACACAGTACGATGTGTAGGGAGAGAGAGAGAGAAAGAGAGCATATTATGGCGACAAGCTTCTGTGTTGTGTGCGTTGGCTTATTTGTGTGTGTTATATTTTCTTGCTATAATTACCTCTGATCTAAGGAATATTTGGGCACGTAATACAGGGCAAATTGAAAAGTTTTCGGCCTCATCGACATAAAGTAACTGTAAAAAATAATTTCTTTCACCGTCCGATAGATGGCCTTGACTTACGTAAACATTTCAAGTCATTCCGATCATTACTTTCTCTATGGCACTCTTCCAAAGTTGTCAGCTAACATTGTCTGTCAACAATGGAGAAAATTGAGTATCGCGTAGTGATAAAATTCACTTCAAAGTGACAAAGACTGAGGAAATAAAAGATGAGTCAGACTCTGTATACGGTGAAGCCTACGCTTCCTTTACAACGGTCAAACATTGGGTGGCCGAGTACGAACGTGGTCATACGAGCTTTATAGACGAGGAATGTTTCGGGCGCCCGAAAACCGCTACAACTGGCGAAATGGTTGATTTAGTACATCGAACTGTGATGGAAGATCGTCGGTTGACTGTTAAGAATATTGCTGAGGGTTGTGGGATATCATCGGAACGGGTGCACAAGATTTTACATCAAGATTTGGATATGAGAAAATTATCTGCGCGCTGGGTGCCGCGCTTGTTGATGAACGACCAAAAGCGCATAGAGACGGACATGTCGCGCCCGTATAACAAACACCCAGCGAAATTTTTGCGGCGAATGATAACCGTCGATGAAACCTGGGTACACCACCTGAGACCAAACAACAGTCAATGCAGTGGATTGCGGTGGGGGAACAAACTTCGAAGAAGGCAAAGGTCGTTCTCTCTGCAGGAAAAGTGATGGCGACAGTTTTTTTGGATAGCCATAGAATAATTCTTATCGATTACCTTGCAAAGGGTGAAACAATTAACGGACAGTACTACGCTACATTGCTGGATAAATTGAAGACCACAAATAAGAAAAAAAGTCCGCATTTGGCCAAGAAAAAAATCCTGTTTCACCAGGATAACGTTCGGGTTCGCACGTGCATGCTCGCAATGTCAAAATTGAACGAATTGAAGTTTGAATTTCTTGCGCACCCACTCTATCCACCAGATCTAGCTCTCAGCAACATTTTCCTGTTTCCTAGTTTGAAAAAATTTCTCGAGGGAAAAAAAATTAAAGTCAACTCCTGAGGTGGAATTCGCTGTAAACCAGTATTTTTCAGGTTTAGACAATCAATTTTTTTGACGGTTTTAAAGAATGAGAGAAACATTGGACCAAATTTATTGAATTGCAGGGAGACTACGTCGAGTAATAAATTTTGTTTTGCTTCGAAATATGTATTTTTTTTAAAAAGGCTGGAAACTTTTCAAACAGCCCTCGTATTAATCAATGCCAAAAACATACGAGTGGTTTATGGTAACTAGAATATGAAATAATTGCTCTACATTCACTTTTAACTATAAATCTATGAAATACGGAATCGAGTGTTATTCCTAATCATGTTGGTGACTCAGTGGGATATTTGTAAATTATATTTATGATTTAAAAATTGATCCAAAACATCATGATTCGAAGGTGGATCAATAACTCAATGCCTTCGAATCTAGTTTTCGTTTGTGTTTGACAGCCATTCAGAGCAGACAACCACGTACATTTTTGCGAAAATTGAAAAAGTGAATTTCTTGTGCTCATCAAGCATTATTTTCTGCAAAAAAACCATTATTCCAACCAAGCATAAGCTTCATAAATACTATGGGGACTCTGTACCATTAATTTCAATGGTTAAGAAGTGATTTACTGAATTTCGTTGTGGAGGCTCAAGCGCGAGTGACGCCGAACGGTCTGGACGCGCAATAGAGGTCACTACCCGCAAAATAATTGGAAAAATCCTCGATATGGAGTTGGCCGTTCGGAGATTTAAAATGCGCGAAATTGTGGAAGCCGTAGGCATATCAAATGGCTCATTGGTTTCGATTTGGAAATATCATTTGTGTATGAGAAAGCTTTCCACAACATGGGTGCCCCGTTTGCTCACACTTGACAACAAACGCAACCGTGTGACAACTTTCAACCGTGGACGAAACATGGATCCACCACAACACACCCGAGACCAAGCAGCAGTCGAAATACTGGGTTTCTCCGGGCGAATCGGCACCGAAGAAAGCCAAGGTGGGTTTGTCGCCCGATAAGATCATGGTAACAATTTTTTGGGATGCACGCGGCATAATCCACACCGATTACCTTTAAAAGGGAGAAACAATCAACGGCGAATATTGTGCCAACTTATTGATCCGGTTTAACGTCGATTTAAAGAAAATACGCCCGCATTTGGCCAAAAAGAAGTGCTCTTCCAACAAGACAATGTACGGGTGCACACGGCGTAGTCGCCATAGAAAAATCCCATGAATTAGGATACAAATTGTTCTCTCATCCGCCGTATTCTCCGGATTTAACCTCCAGTCACTATTTCCCGTTTCTAAACCTGAAGAAATGGCTCGGCGGTAAGAGATTTGGGCAATTACTAAATGATAAGTTTAATTTCCAAATATCTAATAATCACACTGAGTCAATAACACGATCGGAAAAAACAATCGATGCCGTATTTCATAGATATAAAGATCAGATTCAAAGTAGAGCATTTATTTTATATTTTAGTTATCATAAGCCACTCGTATTATTTTTAGAAATCACTGATATGGAATCAGAACAATAAACAGAAACAAAATTGAATTGTTTGTGTAATATGTTACAAGACGTCCCCCCCCTCTCTCTATTCCTTCACCAAATGTTGGAAAGTCGTGTTTAATTTCGGCTCTATCTTCTTTCGTTTATACAGTTGAAATAAATGCCCTAAAATGGTGAAAAATAGTACTATTCTGTGGAGAATGTTCTAGTGCATAATGTGCCATATGATTATTCAAGTGTAGTATTAATACCAGTGTTTTATTACGTTTTCAACTTTCAAATAAAACTTTGAAAACTGTCGCAGTGAGAGTACTGGCTGTCACCGCGACGATCCTTCATGCACAGACATATTAATTGTCATATACGTGCAAACCTGACATTTGCTAGTGTAAAATCGTCAAAACAGTCTTGTTTACCTAGTGTCGCCAACGTCTTCAAGTGACGGTATTGAAAGTGCAAGAGTGTGCGTTCTTACCAGATGTGTTTATAATTACACAAGTCCACCGACCCACTGAACATTCTGTCTCTTGCTTGTCGTCGTTCGCCGCCGTTTATCTACAACGTCGTCATATGACTGCCAGTGATTGACGCAAGCACGCACTAATTTGCTTTTCATCGAACGCATTTAACAACTCGCTTAGAAATCAATCCACACTAAAGAAATTCGATGAAAAGCTTGGCTGATTTTTCGATTTCTACTGGGAACCCTGGTTTTTCGTTGAGCCGATCTCAAGGTCTGGTACACTGCGCATGTGTACTCTCTCTCTCTCTCCCTCTCTTGAACCAACGGCACATCATCTATCGCACAAGTTTGTTGTCATCGCTCGAACTTATTACTGCTTCTATTTGGATCGCATTATCATCAGTATAAGTGGACAGTATAGTGACGTTGTGGTAACGGAAAAGTGAATAGACACAGATGTGGTAGCTTCAGAAGCGTCAAGATTGATGCCCGATCGATAATACAACCATGGAAGAGACCTATTCGGATTATCGATGTAATGCGTATAAAAAGGACATAAAGGGCACAGTATTGAGATGTAAGAGCTGTGAGAAGGCCAAGCTGTTTCATCATCTTGGTTGCGTTAATAAACACAAAACATACTTGTATAATAGCTTTGGCGAGTTAGTGGCATGATGCAATGGATTCTGAATGTCCTACGTATAAGAGAGCTTTGGAGAGAGAAAAGAAGAGAGAAGGATGCGAAGAAATGAAATAGCAACAACGGAGGAGAACGGAGCAAATTTCATATGTAAACGCACAAAGATTGATGGCCCATAAGGAGGAGATGCAACACCAAGTTGTGATAAGAATGAATCCGGTAATATTGGCATTGTCGGAAACTAGACTCATTGTAGAGATTGATGAAGTGAACGTACCGAGTTATAGTATGGTAAGATGCGGTGCGGAAAATAGAAACACACGTGGTATGGCTATATATGTGAGAGAGGATATTACATATGAGACTGTTCTGAAGGGTAAATTGATGTGTAACTGCTGGTATATAGCGTTGGAAATTAAGGAAAAATTCTTTAAAGGTGTAATTTTGAATGTGTACCATTCTCCAAGTGCGTCAGATAGTGAGTTTATAAATCTTATAGAGGATATAGCAGAACAACTAACAGTTAAATGGGATTGCATATTAGTAGGAGACTTCAATATTAATGTGATGATTGACTCATATTATGTAAGAAAATTGCAATCTAATATGCTAAATCTTGGTATGAAGCAATACATTAAAGAACCAACCAGAATTACAAAAGACATTAGAAATATTATAGATTTGGTCTTTGCAAATAAAAAAATAAAAACGATATGGTAGTACTCAATAAAGCTAAAAAACCGAAAAAACCGAAAAAAATAATTAGAATTCCAATAGTGTGGGAAGGAAAAAAGTGGTATACAGAGAAAGTAAGATTGGCGGCAGTAAGAAGGGATGTGGCGTATAACAAAACCGTATTTAGTGATATGAGTCAGGATCGGGAATATTTTAGAATTATGAGAAACGTGGTGATGAATATTATTAGAGTAAAGAAAAAAGAGTATTACGAACAGAAGATAGACTTCAATAAAGATGATCTTAAAGAAATGTGGAAAACTTTAAAAGAACTAATTAATGGAGAAGCAGTAGGAACAATGATAAAGGAATTAGATTTTGAATAGCCAGAGAAACTAGAGGGGGGGGGGCGGTTTGGCAGACAAATTTAATTTATTCTATGTGCAAAGTATTAAAGATTTAATGAAGTATATAGGAGAAGTAGATGGTATTTCAAATGACAATGCAATGTCTCAGACTGCGGGGAATAGGAGGAGTCTAGAGAAGTTGAGAATGATTAATGAAAATGAATTAGAAAGAATAATTATGGAAATACCGAAAAAAGGATACACAGGAGGGGATAACCAGTGATGTGCTAAAAACCTCATTTCATGTAATGAAGAAAGAATTCGTAGGTTTGATAAATGATTCACTGGAGGTAGGATGCTGCCCGGAAGGATGGAAGACATCCACAATTATACCGAAACCAAAGATAAACAAACCACAAAAGGCAAGTGAATTTCGACTAATTAACATGTTACTTGAGCTGGTGGTAAAAAAACAGATTGAAGAATATTTTGAAAGTAATGGTATTATAACGGAAAATCAATCACGATTCAGAAAAAATCGCACACGCGAGACAGCAATACAGATGGCAATTGATGAGTGGAAGCTAATAGTTAGCGAGGGTAAAATGGTAGGTGTCATTTTTATGGTCCTTAAGCGTACATTTGAAACTGTTGATAGGAATAGATTATTGATGAAATTATATTATTATGGAATAAGAGGTACTGTATTAAAATGGATAAGATCATATCTGTGTGACAGGATGTAAAGGGTGCAATTTAATAACGAAATTCTGAATTAATTGATACGGAATGTGGAGAACCACAGGGTTCTGTGTAGGTCTCCTGCTGTTTATTGTTTACATGAACGATATGCCAAGAAGAATATAGTATAAAAAAGTTTGCGGATGATACAATAATAAAGGGTGTCCCAGCAAGAGCACCGGATTTTAATTTGCCGCCATTTTGTTAATACGAGTTGTACGGTGATTTTTTTTTTGACATTTGTCACGTACAGACCACGCGATTTGAGAATATGGAGAAGAATTCAAACCAACAACGTTTAATTATTGTAAAAACACATTACAAAAATGGTAAAAGTTTTGTGAAAGCAGTTCGCCAATTACGTCAAGTTTTTGGTCGCAATAATGCGCCAAATGAATCAACAGTGAGGCGTTTAATTACAAAATTTGAGACCAAATTTACGCTGATGGATCAGAAGATCATTGTTCGTCGTCGTCCTTGTGGGTCACTCGAAAATATAGCCACAGTAACGGAATCTGTGGCCGAGAATCCAGGAACTTCCATTCGGCATCATGGTCAACAGTTAAACATTTCCAGTAGCACTATGCAACGAATTTTGGTAAAAGATCTGCAATTGCACGCGTACATGGTTTAATTGGTGCAAGATATCAAGCCAAGGGACCATGCGCAGCGCCGTGAATTTGCTGATATGGTGTTGGAACATCATCAAATTAATGCGGATTTTTGGAAGAAAATCATTTTTTCAGATGAGGCACATTTTCAACTCGACGGATACGTAAATAAGCAAAACTGTCGGATTTGGGGTGCTGAAAATCCTCATGTGATACTCAAACAACCAATGCATCCACCGCGAGTAACTGTTTGGTGTGCATTTTGGGCTGGCGGAGTAATTGAGACGTATTTCTTTGAAAATGCGGCTGGAAATGCGCTAACTGTTAATGGAGTGCGGTATCGCGAAATGTTAACGGAGTTTTTGTGGCCCGAATTGGATAGAATTGATGTGGAGGACATGTTTTTCCAACAAGACGGTGCGACCTGCCACACAGCACGTGAAACAATGGTGTTACTGCAGACTAAGTTTCCAGGCCGTGTCATTTCTCGATTTGACGATCAACATTGGCCACCAAGATCATGCGATCTAACACCGATGGACTTTTTTCTTTGGGGCTATGTGAAGGACAAGGTGTATGCGAATAAGCCTGAAACAGTTGAACATCTTAAAGAGGAAATACGGCTTGTTATTGGTGAAATACAGCTACATTTATACGAAAACATTATTCAAAATTTCAACAAAAGCATAACCCTGTACCAGAGGTTTCGTGGTGGCCATTTGCCTGATGTTGTATTTCACGGTTAATCGGGACTATTTTTCTTTCTGTTGAAATAAAAATGTTTGCTTAATTCAAAAATAAATGTGTTTTTTCTTTAAAATTAAATCCGGCGCTCCTGTTGGGACACCCTTTATATGTAAAAGGTGAAAGTTGCGAGGAGCTGGAAAAAAATTGTATACAATGTTTTGTATAGTACAAAAATAGTTGATAGAGAATAAGTTAAAAATTATATGCAAGCAAAACGACATGTATGATAATTAGAGATGTTAGAAAAGTGTTAAAAGATATTGTTAGACTTCAATGTGTAGATGGAGCCATGATAGAACGAGTGCAGTAGATGAAATATCTAGGTATTATTATTGATAGTAAGCTCAGAATGGGTGATCATTGAGTTGGATAATCAGCTGGCGCACGGCGATCGATATTTGCCGTGCGTCGACCTGTTGCTGTGCTCGAGCACGCAGCGTTCGGTTGGGCGGAGATAGCCGAGGCAGGGCTTCGCGGAGCCGAGGTTGTGCCTCGTAGGATGCCGCGTCGAGCGAGAGGATGTCTCTCTCGCTTGACTTCGGCTTCGCTCACCGGCTGTCTCTCTCAATTGACTTCAGTGCCCAACGACGCTTTCAGATTCCGCAGCCATATTGGATATTTGGACACTTACGTGAAAACCCGCACGGAACAGCACACGCATTTGGAAGGCTCGGACAATTTTCACTTTCTCAACCGGATCATCTCAACCTTCTTTACTCAACAGGACTCAAAATCAGGTACGAGTGCATTGTTATAATTTACCATAAATTCAATAGCAATAAGGAGTTGGATTCTCATCGGTACATCAACGTTTTTTGGTCTCACTTTATGGCGGGCATCGCAGCACATGTCGCGCCACGTTTCCTCTCAGCTTAATTTACCGGTATAATTAATATAATTATGCAGGTGTTCTATATTCGCTGTACTTTCCCCCAGGACATCTGCTGGGAGAGTACAGCGACTATACACTGCTCATTTTGTGCATCCTCATTATATGTTGTATTGTGCTATGCAGTGCTGCCTGCATAGCTTGTCTCATGCATGTAGAGCACTCAAGCAATTTCAATTGCAAGTGCTCTCATTTGTTCACTGCAACCTCTCTTCATTAAGCTGCTGAGAGCTTACTGTGAATTGTTATAACGCCTTACGCACTCATTCTCTCTAGCGTGGCGTGCTACGCAGCACCGACTGCTGCACGCACACCACTCTCTATGCTCTCAGCGAGCTCACCGCTCTCATCACATGCAGCACAATTAATATAATTGTGGGCTGCAACATCTCAAAACAAATTTCATTTCCAAAATTGAAGTCAGTTTTCAATTCTCAGATTTTTGGTGTATTTATTTATATTATTTATCTTGTCAAAATTAAATCTATTATTGCAGTTATTTTATATTCCTATATTTTTTTAATTCAACTAATTTCTGTAATTGACATGCAGAAGGTACAATAAACCGCTTTCTCAAAATACCATCTACAAGTCTGGTTTTATTTTCACCCTGTCGTGAGTGAAGACTCATATTCTTTCAATATCTTCACAGGTTCTCTCAACGTCAACCTACATCGTAAGGAATTCTCAAACACATTGTGAATATACGCTGAAAAAAAATGAAAAAAACGAGTTTTTTAAATAGAATAGGTAATGATATTTCGGTCTATACGAGATGTATGATATACAAGACGATCATAGCCCCACATTTCGAATATAGTGCGACGTTTACGGTTGGCATGGGAGAGACTCAAATGAGTAAATTGCAGATTGCGCAGAATCGAGCCATGAGGGATATTTTACAGTGCAACCGATATACTAAAGTAGAGAGCATGTTGCAGGCGCTGCAATTTATGTCTGTAAGCCAGAGACGTCATTATAATGTATGTATATCTGTGTTCAAAATAGTCAGAGATTTACTACCAATCCAATTGAAAAATAAGATGGAAATAGTGGATACAGTAACTAAAAGACGAACACGAGAAACTGATAATTTAGGGTTACAATTCTGCAAAACAACGTGTGCGCAGATGATCTTATTTT
>OZ012703.1:75951835-76126189 GCA_963942595.1 Cylloceria caligata
ATACATTATTTTCTATATATACACGCATTGTAGCATTCTCGATCCAACCTTGAAGAAGGCATTGTGCGGAGCAATATTTCATTATTAGTATTCTAGTTATCTAGCATTCTGTATGTCATATCTTAAGTGTGATAAGTGCAACACGCGGATTGCAAATAACAGTGCCTCGTGCTCAATTTGTTTGAATTTTTTTCACCCTGATTTCGGTAGAGCTTATGTCTCGTCCAAAGCAGCTAATGCTTGCTGTGCCTTGCATCTTTCTAATATGCCTAATTTGATGCGATCACTATCGTCATCCCCTAAACGTTCTGCTTTTACTTCAATGATATCTTCGAATATAGAGCAATCATTACACGAGGATCATCGACGCACACTAGGTACGTCTGAAGATTTAATCGGTTCGCCAGTTGATGTTACAAATATAGCGCGGCAGTGTTCGCCTACAAGTCACAACATGCGCTCAACATGTCAGATAGAGAACTTCTCATGACCATGCATGCCAATCTCGGTGCTTTCATTGCTCAGCAGACAATTGACAATAATAATCACACGGATAGGCTAAATTGCATCCAAAATCATACAAAATTACTAGAAGCGCATGACTTAGAATTTCACGCCTCGAAGCAAACAATGTTCAGTTATCTCAGCAGAATGCTGACCTATCAACTGAACTTGCGATATATAGAGCTAACTCCTCAGTTCCGGCGATTACATCGTTTCTCTCTACTGAGATAACTCTTTCTGGGGTGCCTCTCTCTATTGACGATTCTAACGAGGTAATAGTTGAAAAAGTTTTTCATGCCCTCGGAATCCCAAACCTTCTGAACGGTGATGTTCTAGACCAGGGGTCTCCAAACTTTCCAGCTTTAGGGCCATACTGATTACTCCAGTAAGTTCCAAGGGCCAAAACCATATTATCATTGTTGCCGGTGGTAAAAAGTGAAATAGTCCAAAATCTGTCCGCGGGCTGAATGTGGCTCTCGGGCCGTAGTTTGGAGACCCCTGTTCTAGACATTCGATGTTTCAATACAAAGAGGAATTTTTCGAATAATGGGCAAAATGAAAGTGAATCTTCTTCATCAGCGCTGAGCCAGAGAACATCAAAGTCTTTGATATAGATATTAAAATCTCACCAGGTTAAGGATTATATAATCGACAAAAAGCGAACAAAAAAGAATCTGTCCCTCAGAGAAGTTTTTGGTTTGGGCAGTAAAGGAGTGGTATTTATCGATGAGTTTCTCCCTGCAGCAGTCTATAAGCTTCTACGCCTCACTAAAACTCGTGCTTCTGAATGTAACTATAAATACTCGTATGTGTGTGTTGGATAATCAGCTGGCGCACGGCGATCGATATTCGTCGTGCGCCTACCTGTTGCGGTGCTCAAGCACACGGAGTTCGGTTGAGCCGAAGATAGCCGAGGCAGGGCTTCGCGAAGCCGCGGCTGTGCCTCGTTGGCAGGCCGCGTCGAGCGAGAGGATGTCTCTATCGCTTGACTTCGGTTTCGCTCACCGGCTATCTCGCTCAACTGATTTCAGCGCCCAACGACGCTTTCATATTCCGCAGCCATGTTGGATATTTTGACACTTTTTCGGAACAACCACGGGAACAGCGCACGCTTTTCGGGAATCTCGGACTTTTCTTCACTGCATTCACCGGACTCGCTCAACTTTTTGTGCTCATCAGAACTCAAAACTCAAGGTAAGCGTACATCGTCATAATTCGGTGCAATTCACTGGCGGTGAGGAGAATAAAATAAGCGGTACAGCAACATCATCGTCTCAATTTGTGGCGTGCGCTGCAGCATGGGCTGCACCACGTTTTCCTCACTTTATCTTGCCGGCTTAATTAATATAATTATGCCTGTGCTTTATATTCACTGTAGTTTCCCCCAGAGAATCTGCTGGGAAAATACAGTGACTATACTCTGCTCATTTGTACATCCTCAGTCTATGTTTGTAATGTGTCATGCAGTACTGACTGCGTCACTGTTTGCATGCTCTATTCTCAGCACTTAAGCAACCAAATTGCAAGTGCTCTCATCTATTCACTGTGACTTTTCTCAGATAAATCTGCTGAGAGCTCGCAGTGAATAATTGATACATTTTACGCACTCATTTATCTCATAGCGTGACATGCTCCGCAGCACTGGCTGCAGCACGTATACTGCTCGTGCACACCCAGCACACAATTAATACAATTGTGTGCTGCTCAAGCTTCATACAGAATTCAATTCAGTTGGTTTATTTATTTTTGACAATTCTCTATTTTTTTGGTGTATTTCTTTATATAATTTTTATTCTTTCCAAATTTAACCGATTTTTGCATTTGTTGTTAACGTTATATCTTTCCAAATTATATACAAAACTCTATTTTGTATCCGAGCTGCAGGAAGGTGGAATAAACCACTTTCTCAAGATACCAACAATTGTGTCTGGTTTATTTATCACCCTGTCGTAAGTGAAGTCTCATATTTTTCCAATATATTCGCAGGTTCATTCTGTCAAACTACATCGGACGGGATTCTCAAACAGTGTGGGTTCGATCTGGCAAGATTCATGTTCGTAACGGAGACGGGCAAGCGCCAATAATGATTACTGAAGAAACTGACCAGCAAAAATTAGTTTGACTACCACAGTCAAATCCGGGTCTTTCGCTCCCCACACCATCTTTGTCGATTTTAAAGGTTGCCCAATTCAATGCTAATTCTGTTCGTGGTCACATTGAACTTATTCAATCGACCATAATTGAACAAAGCTACCGTATAGTTTCGATATGCGAAACATGGCTTCATTCTTACGTTACTGACGACTTAGTAAGCATCAACGAATATTTTCTTATTCGCAACGATCGAGAAGGCAAACATAATTCCCTTAAAGTAAAAGAATTGGCGCCTTCTCCGAATCAATTTTCCAATGCGCCCGAATATTTGATCGTTGAAATTACAAGTTCCAATGCAAAGAAGCTACTTTTTGCGTCAGTATATAGGCGACCAAAAGGACTTATGTTTGATGACTTCATTCAAGTCTTATCTAATTTTTCATACGTTTATTAGAATATAATTATTGCAGGTGATCTTAATTGTGACTTAAGTAGCATTAATTATCAATCGTCATACTTGCGCCAATTAGCTTTCTCTCTCTCATTTCATAATGTTGATTCTGCACCTACTCATCACCTAGCTGACTCTGATACATGGATTGATGTGTTCATTATTGAAATCAGAAACCCCATTCATAGCGGGTCATGATCTTCTTGAACTCGTTTACGTTCTTGACGTTGAGCCTCCTGAAGATCGTATTATCTCACGGCGAGCTTACCGTACTTTTAATGAAATCAGCTTTTGCGAATCTTTATCTCATATATTTAATATTACTGAAATATTCCATTTTAGTACTAGATTTAGTTTTAACTCCGGTCTCATAAATAATATGCCAGTAGATATTAACTCGACCGTTGAAACAGTATCCAAAGCGTATCTTACGTCATTAGACTATCATGCTCCATTCCGTTCATTCAGTATATGTCGGCGGCCAGTACCGTGGTTCACACCTGATTTGAAAAATCGTACGGCTCAACGTAATGCCTTATTTATATACACTTGTGAAAAGATCGAGTAATGTACTCGACATGGCGATATTTAGGGAGCACCAGGTCTAAAAATATGAAACCGGAATTTTCGTATAGAAAATACACGTTTATTGTATGAAAATGATAAAAAATATTTTATTCGAAGTATTGTCCATCACTAGCTATACATTTTTCCCACCTGTCTGACAATTTATGGATGCCACGCCAAAAAAACTGTTGCTCTTTTGAGGCAAACCAGTCATCGAGCCATTTTCGTACATTTTCGTAAGAAGTAAAGCGCTGCTCAGCAAGTGCGTGTCCCATCGATGCAAATAAGTAGTAATCGGATGAAGCCAAGTCTGGTGAGTAAGCCGCATGCGAAAGTATTTCCCAACTAAACGCCTCAATCGTTTCCTTGACCAGTTTTGCTGTGTGTGATGGTGCATTATCATGAAGCAAAATCACTTTGTGTTGCCTTTTCTGATATTATTGTCGTTTTTCACGTAAAGTTTGATTCAAATCGATCATTTGTTGCTGGTAGCGTTCAGTATTAACGGTTTCGCCAGGTTTTAGCAGCTCACAATAGATCACACCCTTCTGATCCCACCAAACACAGAGCATTGTCTTCCGTCCATAACGATTTGGCCTTGCAGTCGATGTCGATGGTTCGCCTGGAGTTACCCATGATCGTTTACGCTTAGGATTCTCAAAATATATCCACTTTTCATCGCCAGTCACAATTCGATGGAGAAATGACTTTCTTTTGTACCTGGCGAGCAGCATTTCGCAAGTGGTTTTTCGGTTTTCCTGCTGCCTTTCATTCAGTTCATGTGGAACCCATTTTTCCATCTTTTGGATCTTTCCCATGGCTTTCAAACGTACGGAGACGGCTTCTTGTATCACATTTAATTGATCCGCGAGTTGTTGTTGCGTTTGAGCGTCATCCTCATCCAACAATGCTTGCAATTCGTTGTCTTCAAACTGTTTCGGTGGTCTTCCACGTTCTGCGTTTCTCACGTTAAAATCGCCACTTTTGAATTTTTTAAGCCACTCAAAGCACTGTGATTTACCAAGAGCATGCTCACCGTAAGCTTCGACAAGCATTCGATGCGATTCTGTTTTCTTCAATTTGTAACAGAAAATCAATGCTGTCCGCAAATCGTAGTTTCCAGACCTGGTATACTAAATATGTCACTCGAAGAAGGAATGTTCCCCGAGGAGTGGAAATAAGCGACTGTAGTTCCGATACTTAATGTTCTACGAAGAAATAAAATTGAAGAATTCAGACCGATAAATAAATTGCCAGTATAGGAGAAAATATTGGAGAAAATAGTTCAGAAACAATTAGTAGAATTCTTAAAAAATAGTGAGTTGCTTAGAGAATGTCAATCGGGTTTTAGGGCAAAGCATTCGTGTGAAAATGCTTTACAATGGGTAGTTTCGGACTGGAAAAGTACAATAGGGGGCGGAAAAATGATAGGAGTAGTCTTCTTAGATCCAAGAAGAGCGTTTGCAGTAGTGGACAGAGAAATCTTGATTAAAAAATTATAATGGTATGGAATAAAAGGGACAGTACTAAATTGGTTTAAAATTTACTTGCAAAATAGATTTCAGAGAGTAAAATTTAGTGGGGTTCTGTCAACTTCTGTTAATGTAGATTTAAGTGTTCCTTAGGGATCAGTTTTAAGACCTTTGTTATTCCTATTATATTATATATAAATGATATTATAGAGGCTATTAATGATAGATGTGTAATAAGATTGTTCGCGGATGATGCGTTGATTTACACAACAGGGTATTTAACTATAGAAATTAATAATTATCTCAATGAGCATATGGTGAAAGTGGAAGAATGGTTAAAGATAAATATGATAGGTTGTACGTTAATGTTGATAAGACTAAGGTTATGTTAATAAGATAAGGGAGAAAGAAAGCAACAGAGGTCAATTTAAAAATTAAACTGCAGAATGAGGTACTAGAGATTGTAAGTGAATTTAAATATCTCGGAGTGTTAATTTAAATTTTTCTAAACATGTAGAATATATTAGTAAAAAGGAAGGAGCGAAATTAGGTGTTATACGGAGAATTGGGATGGACCTATCAGCGAACATGAGGTGCATTGTATATAAAGTGTTATGCCGGTACCGCGTAATTGGATAACTCGGTAATCGGTATAATATTAAAAAGTTATTATTCTGGGATCGTTTGCCGTTTAGGAAATGGAACTCGGGTAATTTGTGTAAACGTGAATTTATGTAAAAATAAAGTATTTATTATAGGCAATGGTAACCTCCCGATGTCTATTTAAAAGTCGATAATACAATATAATGTGGTTTCGAGCCCGTACGAGGAACCAACTTCTCGCGTTTGAATCTACTGATAGAATTTTATATTTTGGGCGAGTCCGACCCGCGATCAACCGTTCAGGTTGATGTTAAACTTTAAACTGATTTAGGCAAAGCAGTTATTCGCCCCATTGACCGAAATCGAGTGTCGAAATGGATTTCATAATAATCTTTGGTTGCGAATTCCAGCAAGTCGTAGCTCGAGCTCGCAGCAGTCTTTGCTGGCAGCTCGTTGCTTACGTTTGCACATTTTTTCTACTTTGGTGAGTGGGCCTCACACAAAGGAGGAATAATGGCGAAATAATATACAAAGAATAAGTTCACGGCACAACATCCCTCCCCCTTAAAGGAAAATGTTTTTCTCTAAAAAATTTTTTTTTGATTGGTCTCCCGTATTTCCTCTTACAATTCGATATTTTATATATCGGACAATAGCAATATCGGACAATACAATATTTATCATGGTTTGATAATTTTTTTTTTTCATTGTCGATCTGGCCATCGCACTCGGCTAACGGGGCAAGATTCCCAGGCCCTGGCCCGCTCGGATCGCGGTCGCTCCTGTGGCTGTTGTCGTCCGGGTGGTTCGAGATTAATATTCACCTCGGCTGTTGCCGGGGTCGCTGCCTCAGTTGTCCTTGTCGGTGTTCGGTTCCGTATGTACCTATAACATTTAAACAGAAGTAAGCCGACCAAGGCTATTAGTGCTATTGCATTTAGCGAGTAGAGGCTTATGATATGGGGATGCGGCGCCCCGCCTCCGGCGATGTCGAGGGTTTCTAACGTCTTTTCTGCTTGATCTTCGATCTTTTGCAGCTCCTTCTGATTTTGCAGTACGCTTGCTAGCGTAATTTCCTCTGTGGTCTGAGTAGGAGGCGTCTGAGCCTCTATTTCCTTCAAGTTTCAGATCGTACGGGGGAAGGTAATTTTTTTCGGATAACTTGGGATGTTCGCCCCGTTGTTTTCACGCTGAAATCTAGGGCGGTTACAATACATACGTCTATCGAAGCCAGTATTCCGGTTATTTGTGTATTTTAGGACTTCGCAGGGTGCGTTGTTTGCAATCAAAATTGGAGGGTGTATCGGCGGGCAAATGTAAGATTTGCTCAGTACCTTGCAATTTTTTAAGTATTTTTGTATACTGTACTTTTTGTATACAGTACTATTGATGCCCGATCAGAGGTATCTCTCGCATGAGCACTACCGCGTTGTCTACGTTGCGATAGGTGTGGTAGTGCGTCGACGGGGTGTCTTGTGAGCGTTATTGGCGGCAGGGACGTTGCTCTGGCCTTACCACTATGTACGTCGTTTACCAGCCATACTAACTCCTGTACGTCGATGAGTAATGCCTCGACTGCAATACTTATCGGGTTGAGCGTCTTGCCCAAATGTTGGCACCTCGTTACATAGCACGGGTTGTCGCTAAGCGTGTGTCTTACCACGTGAATTTGGTTTTTTAACGGAAAGCGTGAGAATGCTTATTCTGCTAATTCTCCTTCTTGCGGCCTCGCCAATCTCGTTGTGCGAGGGATCTTTGGCTCATTCTTATTCTAACCTTCTGCTCGACTATTTCGTCTGTTTCACGATGGCCTGTTTTATGCAAGACGGAATTAATGGGGTGTTACTCTGCCTTGAGGACGACCTTACGGCTAAGCTGCTGAGAAGTGGGGTAAGCATATTACTTTGACGGGGAAAATGTTCCCACCTTTTTCCTTTTCCCCTTTTTGATAGCGGGTACTATTTTGGTTCCAGGAAGCGTATTTCCCCATTGTTTCTACTCAGCGTCACCCGGATTGGGAGAGGAGATTCATTGCCCAGGCTCTAGGGGTCCGTCGCCGTCCGGAAGCCAGCCGCCAACGGGTGGACTCCTTATGGGGCGACGGCCACCACGCCGGCGAGTTTGTTCCTGAGGATGTGCTCGGGGTGGAGCGCCTCTTCCGGCATGACGCGCTTGTTAGTCGTCATCCCTGCCCATTCTGCCGACGGGTTTTCTGAATTACCATTTTTTTTTCTTTTTGAACCATTTATGACTTGTTTTCCTTCGTGCTTTTTTAATTAAACAAGTTTTCATTTTAACTCGTTTCTCTTATTGGAGTTCCTTACCTTGCGCTTTGTGGAGCTCCCTACCCGCCTTTATTTAATCTTAGCTTTAGATAGTTTTTATTTTTATTAGTGCTCGATAAAGAGCTTCAGGCGGTTTGCGTGCACCGCCTGGGTTTTACGTCCCTTCCGGATTACATAATTGACGGGGGGCCTCTTCTCTACTATTTCGTGATGTCCCGTCCACTTCGGGGTCAGCCTCCTACGCACCGTCTCGTCGCGTAGGTGTACACGTTCGCCGACGCGGTACTCCTGAACCTGTGCGCCGTGGTCGTATGCATTCTTCGAACGTCTTTTCGCGACTTCCAGGTTGTCGCGTGCTACTGTCCATGCGGCGCGTAATCGCTTGCGTAACTCGTGGACGTAATCATCGTAGGCATAGGTGCTGCGGGGCTCTTGTTTTACGGCGCGCAGTGGGACAGATCTCAGAAAAGTTGGCCAAAAATAGAAAGAAGTTTTAAATTTTTACGTATATTGGTATATAAGGGTTTTCGTGGTCGCTGATTACGAATTTCATATTATAATTTCAAAATTCAAAATGGCGGATCCAATATGGCCGACCATTTCATTAAAAATTGTTCGGAATCTCATATAAATTTGTATATAAGGGTTTTCAAGGTTGTTAATAACGATTATAATATTACAATTGCGAAACAAAAAACAGTTTGTGTTTGATTGATTTTTATTTAAAAAATTGTCGGGGTAGCAGTTATTATGTAATAATGCGTACAGTCAAGAAAATAAGTAAATAAGAAAAAATTGTAAAAATCAGTCGCTATCACTGTCGGGAGAATTATCATGTTCGAAATCAGAGTCAGTATCATGCTTATCAGAAATTTCTAGAACATTTTGAGACTCATCATCATCAGGGAAAAATAAAAGCTCTAGGGTCTCCGATGATAAATTTTTACTTTTTTTGGGTTTCATTTTTCTCATGCTCGAAATAAGTGGATCCGAAGATACCAAGAGCCAATGAAACACATCTTCCATTGTATTTGTGCGTGAATTTTTTCTGGAAAACCCTTCACGATATTTTTTGATATCCTTATTTTCCATATAAACCATTTCGTAATGCATTATTATATCTTTTCCGTCCTGAACAGTTTCAAAAGGAAGGAGAGACGCAACTTGATCTTCAATATATTTCTTTTCATTTAAAATAGACTCTACATTCTCGTGTAAAAATTGTAGCCTTATAGGTCTACAAAAACGAGGTGACGAAGGCGCAGAATTTTTCCATATCACTACTTCCTTTTGAAATTGATTATCCGTGGATACTAGTTGCAATGGAACTAATGAAGTAACGAAAACATAAGCATCAGAATCACTTCCATCAGTAAGCTTTTGTTTGTACTCGCTGTGCCCTGAAAATCCATCGCACCCCCATTTTTAAATCAACTTGGCATTTTCTAAAATTGCTGGAGATAATGTTTTTATAGTGTCGTTTTGAACATGTAAAATTCTTTCTGATGTGTGATTTAAGAGTGCTTGTACACTGACTTCCGCACGAGTCTCAGTTATCTGTATATTTGATGGGTAACATCGAAGTTTGGCTTGTGTAATTGTTTGATAACAGGGATATATAAGAGCGTTGTGTTTTTTCATTGAATTTCTAATAAGCATGTACTGATATTTCGATAACTTTCCTTCAACGACATCGGACAATGCCTCATCGGCAGACATTTTAATAATAGGAGTTGCTGATAATTTTAACGCTGCTCTGTATTTATCAGCTCGCGTTGGTGACTTTGTTGTGATTTCTTTGACGATGCTGGCAGCACTAGAGGCTCCACAAGAACGAAGGCTCATTTGAGTAGCCAACGATGATTCCAATGTGCTTACTGTGTTACGTAAATCAGTGACTTTTCTTCTTTTGCTTCGATCACTTGCTTTCTCGAACTCCATACTTGGTCGACCACGCTTCTTCGATTCCATGGATTTTGATTTCGCTATACTCGTCGTCGCCGTACTCGTTGTCGCCGTATTCGAATTCGCAGGTTCTTCATTAGTCGTCCAAACATTCTGTAGAGTACATAATGGAATTATTGTGAGAAATTTTAAATCTTACTTTAAGTTTTTTTAATAATTCGAATTAAATTTACATATTTCTGTATTAAATTTCAATACTCACGTTAATAATCGTGGAAGAACAAAGCCACTCTTCATTGTTTTGCAGAAAGCATTCTGTTATTCTTTGAGATCGTTTCCATCTCCTTTTAAGGTTGGACAACAAGATCTTCAAAGATTGTCGATCCTCGTCATGGATTTGTAAACAACATTCCATCTTTGTAACAAAATGTTCTTCCAAACATTTAAGTTGCGTTGTCAAGTCCGAGTTAAAATCGTTCCGTATGATCTCGAACAGTTCTCGACGAGTACAGATTATTTTATCAATACGCGATTCTAAAATACAGACATAATGCGATGTAATATTAAGTAGAAACACATTTTACGTATATTAAGCTTTATTTAATTATAAATAAGAAAAATTATATGTATACACAATAATATTGTGTATCTTATGAGGGTGTCGTGATATTCTCTAATTATTTTTAGGCGGTCATCGATAGAAGGAATGGCTACGCCACTGCGGAAGTCGCTATACTTTTTTGTAGCGCTGTTTTCGTTCGCGCTGCTGGAAGTTTGCGGGCTACAGGCCCCGCCGTGCCTCACTTCCTCAGCCGGCCTTTGCGGTGCTCTGTCCGCAGTTTCGTCACTCGGTGTGCTCACCGGCAGATCCGCCGTTGGGTCGCTCTCTGTCTCGAGCGGCCTTGCAACGTTTGCCTTTCGCAGCCTTCTACGCCTCGCGGGTCCGCTATGCTGTGCTGGGCTCACTCTGTCTTTATCAGCAATGCTCGCATTCTTAGCAGTAATATTCTCTATCAGCGTGCGTGGTTTGCCTCTTCCCCGACCGCACGGCTTCACGGCGCACAGTAGACGCAGAGCCCGAAATCGTGGCAGAAAAGTCAGAAAAAAATTTTTACAATCGGGATATTTGAGCAGGCAGTCAGGTAGAGGACTAATGGCTGCGTTAAATTGTAAAAGGAGAACCTTTTTCACCGTATACCTTCGTCGCTGCGTCAGTTGGAAGTTAGCCTTCGAGACGAGTGTTCGCATCGCGCGCTGAACGAGCGAAAACTACCGTGACTTATAAAATCGATAACTTTAAAGTGAAGTGTTTTAAATCAATCCGGAGACATGGATACTACTTCTGGAGGTATGTAGAAGATATTTTTACATTGGTTGAGTTTAAAATAAATATGTAAATTATTGAAGTGTAGTATAAACTACTGCATAAATAAAGTGAAAGAATTTTGTAAACTTATATTTTCAACTATCCGAAAAGTTATACTTTCTGCCATATTCTGCGACAGCCAATGTCTAGGCCTTTAGTTTATTATATAAGCTTGCGAAATTAACAGGAATTAGCTGCCTAGAGCTGCCTAACTTTGTCTGTTATGGTTTTTGGCAACGTAAAACAGGCGGTTGCCGACCGTGCACGCGCGCGCGGCGCCATACGCTATGCCATGGGGCCATTGAACAGCTGCTACTTGAGCAATAGGACTATATCCATACATATACCATATATAATATATATATATATATACATATATATATACAAAATACAAATTCAAGTAAATCATTTATATATCTATTTTTGTAGACATACAACAATACATATATATGTAAGTATATACTAAAGTAATTAATTTGAATCGTCACATTTTATTTATATTTGATACATTTTTATTATATATATATAGGCATATATGGGGCATTCCACGCCAAATCGGACAGTTCAATTTTTTTTCCCTTGATTTTGTCATATTTTCATGTACTTATCAAAAATCGGCTTCTGGTACATTTTGAGATGTTTTTGGTCACCCGTTCAAAAAATATTTGTTTATGTTTTTTTGCTCATAACTTCTTTCATAATAGTCTAAATTCAATTTTTTTTTCATAACTGTTGTTTTTTATGTACTTTTCAAAAAAAAAACGAATAATTATTGCGGCTACTTATTTGTTACAATAATTAAAATTCATTAAAATTTTGATCTGATCCTTCAACACAAATTCTATACAATTTTATGTCTTTATTACAGGGTCCCATTACGAAGGAGTACATTTGACGAGGAAAGAATTATATCTTATTATAAAGGATAATTTGAACGATAATTTCGCTACGTTATTGTTTGGCTTTCTGATTCGCAATCAGTCACTTTCACAACTCGCGTATATCAATTTTGTTCAATTCAATTATAATAATTAAAATTCAAATAACTAATGCAAGTTATATATCATTGTATACGAAAACGTCATACTAAATAAGTAAATTATTTCATCCTTTTTTGAGTGGTACGGCAGAAGGGAGTTTTTTTGAAAATTTTTAATTTTTTTTAACATACTTGTCCGCCATATTGGATCAGCCATTTTGTTTACAATAATTTGGCTTTCGGATTCGTAATGAGCGACCCTCAAAACCCACATATAGCAGTTTTTGTCAAGATCGGACACCTTTTTAACATTCATGTCCGCCATATTGGATCGGCCATTTTGTTTACAATAATTTGGCTTTCGGATTCGTAATAAGCGACCCTAAAAACCCGCATATACCAATTTTTGTCAAGATCGGACACCTTTTTAACATCCATGTCCGCCATATTGGATCGGCCATTTTGTTTACAATAATTTAGCTTTCAGATTCGTAATCAGCGACCTTAAAAACCCCTGCATACCAATTTTCATTCCGATCGGAGGTTATTTGTATTTACTGCCACGATTTCGGGCTCTGCGTCCACTGTGCAGCGGGGCTGTGGGGATCAGTCGAGCGACCTGCTTGCCCGCTGCGGATCTCTCTATCTTCTTCTGGCGCATTGGCTAGCAGTTTTATATAAGGGTTTTTGGGGTCGCTGATTACGGATCTGAAGTAAAAATTGTAAAAAAACTAAATGGCGGGTTCAAAATGGCGATGGTAAACCGAAAATACTCAGTTATAATACGGAATGTTTATCGAATTTGTATGAAACTTGGTTTCTGTATGTTTTCGAGGTCGCTGAATACGAATCCGGTGTGAAAAAAACAAAATTCAAAATGGCGGATGCAATATGGCGGACGCAATTTTCGTAATCGGACGGATTCGCTTGAAACTTGTTATTTGGGGGTTTTCGAGGTCGCTGAATACGAATCCGGTGTGAAAAGAACAAAATTCAAAATGGCGGATCCAATATGGCGGACGCAATTTTCGAAATCAACCGGATTTGCTTGAAACTTGTTACTCGGGGGTTTTTGAGGTCGCTGAACATGAATCCGATGTGAAAAAGACAAATTTCAAAATGGCAGATCCAAAATAGCGATTATAAAAATTTATTAACTTTTTATAAATCTGTAAGTAAATTATATATTTGATAAAAAGTAATAAAACATCTACTTTTACATCTATAATTGTATTGATTAAAATCACTTTTGAAAGACTTATTTTACAAGTTACATTTCCTTTTTTTATTGAAGTGAATTTACTTCAGTTACATGCTAGTAATTTTTTCTTTGAAGCACATATTTCTTAAAATAATTTTCTGAAACAAAATAGATTTTGTGAAATAAAATTAACATGTTCAAACAGTTAATTTATAATTATTTTAGTTTAAGTAAACATTTTTTAAGATTACTGTATAATAATTTGATTTATAGTTTTAAAATAAATGTATTTGGATTACAGAGTAATGATTTTTTTGTTTAAAAGAAATATTTTGTACATATTTCAGATAAGTAATTACATTTTTAATCATTTATAAAAATATTGAAAAATGCATAATTCAAATGTGTAAGAAAGTGTAATAAGGAACACGATTTTTTAATTACTAACATATGTATTTGAGAAATACAGTACAAAGCCAAATTCAAATAATAAATTTACATTAACAAGAATATTGTTCTAATATTAACATAAAAATTAGTCTTCATCATCAGTCGAATTGTCTGTATAAAAATCTGAAGAATCTGACGACCTCGAAAAAGAAGAGATAGAATCATCAGTAGACGCATAAACAGTTGGTGAAGTAAGCAAAGCAATTGTTTCCGGAAATAAGGATTTTTATTTCTTATGTGGCAATTTCTTTAAGCTTGAGATATACGGATCTGATGCCACTAGCAAGCGCAGGAAAAGATCTTCCATCGATTTTGTTCTGCTGCATTTTCGTGCAAAATCTTCACGGTATCTTTTAATATATTTATTACAAGACTCCTGTGCATCTTCAGACATTTGTCCGATTGGCAATAAAGCAGATTGTATTATTTCAGAGCCGTGAATTAAAAGTTTGTGAACACAAGTAGGCATGTAGAACCAGGGATATAAGTCGACGAATTTTCGAGCTGTTTCTATTGTGTATTCTTGGAAATGTGGTACATTCATTTCATGACCACTTGAAATAGCTTGTAAAATAACATGGAACCTTTTAATAACATCTTCGTCAACGCCCGTTATAGTAGCGGAAATTGATGCATTTTCGAAAAATCGTCGAGCAGTGTTCCCATCATTCGTACTACCATATCCAGGCTTTGGTTGATCCACAATAAGTCCTAACTATTGGCGGAAACCTTTTTGAATATTTTTTTTTCTATTTTCCGTCGCTTTCTTATCTTCACTTGTTCGCGCTTGCCATTTTTTAATATCCAATTTATACGAAACATGCAAACAACATTCAAATAATCGAATCCACATATGTAATGTAGATAAGCCAAAAGTTAAATTATCTCTATTAATTTCTTTTTTCAAAAGTACATCGATCTTATTGAAATCTTTACTAGTAGCATTACATAAATAGGAACGTTGAGTAGAAGCAGTTGCAGTAATTGCGTTACAAACTTTGCCATCAATCATAGTTAAAGCAAGTTCGTAAGTAACAATGATCTCTTTTCCATTTATTACAGTTTTAAAAGGCATAAGTTTGTCCGCTTGTTCTTTTATATACTCTGTTTGTTTAACATTGGCCTCAGTAGTTTCATGCAAAAATTTAATTTTTATTGGTCCACAAAAGCGTGGTGATGATGGTCTCAGATTTTTCCATACAATGATTTTTGCAGATGTATTTTTATCGATCGATATTAGTTGCACTGGAACAAGCGAAGTGAAAAAGATACTAGCATCTGATTTACTTCCATCATCATCACTAAATTTTTGCTTGTACATACTTTGGCCAGAACTGCCATCACAACCCCACTTACAAATTAAATTAAAATTAGAAAGTTGTTCATCCGGCAAACTTGTTACGACATGCATTTGAGTCGTCAGCAGTCGGCTGATTGTATGGTGTAATAAAGCTTGTAGTTTAACTTCTGCATTGGTTTCACATATACTAATACTACGTTTTTCAGGATAACATTGACACTTAGCTTTCTGTACTAATTTATAAGATGGATATAATATACATTTCTTTTTTTTACTTATACTCCTTAATCCCGGGTATTGACTTCGCGATAGTTTTTGCTCGATTACAAGTGAAACAGCTTTATCAGCAGAAAGAGTGACTTCAGGAATAAACTCCAAAGATTTTCTATACTTTCAAGCTTTAGATGGACTACTCGAAGTTATATCCTTAACAATTTTAGCAGCTTCCACGTTTCCTTCGATTCGTAAATTCATCTGCGTTGCGTAGGAGAGCTCTTCAGTACTTGATTCCGATCGAATGTCTTCGGTTCTCCTTCGCTTCGTTCTTTCACTGGATTGTGCAAATTGCTGTTTTGGGCGGCCCATATGTGTTTCATCTGACGTGGTTTGTGGTGGTAACCCATCTTCTTTCTTTTCATCGAAATAAACGATGCCATTTAGCCATTGCTGATTCTTCTCCAGAAATTTTTGTTCCATCCGCCAAACTTCCTGCCACTTTGCTTTTAATTTATGTAATAGTATACGAACGACAGATTTCGCATTGTCTGATAACGTAAAAGATCGCTGTAATTTTGTAGACAAATTATTTTCAATTTTTTCAAAAGCTATTGTAGCACTGTCATTTAAGTTGTCTTTCAGTAATCTAAAAATTTCTTCCCTTGACAAACCAGAAATTTTTTTTGGTACTATCAGCACCTAAAACAAAAAAGAAAGTTTTAAATTTATAACACGTTGAAGTGAAAGCAAAAACTTTTGCTAAAAATTTATATAAACTATAGCTTACAATAATTTTGTGAATAAAAGTTTACAAAACATGACTTTTTTTGTATGTTAACTGAAACGTTTACACGTTATTTTTCACTTGTAATCTTTAAGCATTGTGTAAATATGAATGAAATAAATAATAACAATATATCCTTATTATTATTTGTTAAACATGTAAAAATAATGCACTTACTTGCACTTGAAGCGTCCATTTTGCAAAACGATCCACTTCACGATGTTTGGCAAATTTTTGAATATTCTTTTACTTCGTACGATCCAACACAACAGCTGCTACTCCAAGAAAGATCACTTCGCCACTGCCTCGTAACTCGTAACCAGAGTTGCATCAAGCGTATCCCCTTGCCAGATGCGTGCCCTTTTCAGGCATGCGCAGTGCATGCGAAAGAATTTCCAGGCATGTATATAGCAATAAGGAACCCATATATTTTCCAACAAATAACTACCCTTATAAAAATTTAACGCAATTTGCGATAAATTAAGCAGTAATAAATTATTGAGCTACAGTAATTTATTATTAGTTGATTTATCATAGCCGGTATTAAATTTCTATAAAAACAACATCTCTCTTTCAAAATAAGGGCTATATATACCTTTAAATAGTTGAACTAAGTACTTCACTGATGAACACGTGGATGCCAAACTGAATGGGCATGCGCGAAAAAGATACTTATCAGGCAACTCTGCTCGTAACTGCCACAGGCCCACAGGTAGGCCTATCGACCCTTTGTGACGTGATCGACCCTTTTCAAATATTTCATTACCCTCGCAAAAAGTCTATCTGTTCCACTATGTATAGGTAGACCTATATATTGCAGGTAGGTCTATGTATACAGTCGACTCTTTTCAAATGTTCCGTTATCCTCTATAAATGTTAGAATGCAACAATATATATTCTAAAACGAAATAAGTTATTTATAACATTAAAATAATTATTAAAATTATGAAAATTGCTGAATTAATTTAACTACAATTTTATAATTGTAAATAATTATTATGCAAAATAAAAAAAAATTACCTACACGAGATTTGAACCGAGAACAATAATGTACGAGTCCAGCGTGTAAGCCACTACGCTACGGAACTATTCACGTTGCATAGCCAAGAAAAAACAAAATAAAAAATGGTGGTTTTATTTCGAAAATTATATTCGCTGTATTGGATCCGCCATTTTCAATTTTATTTTTTTGACACCGGATTCGTATTCAGCGACCCCAAAAACCCCCGAGTAACAAATTTCAAGCGAATCCAACTGATTTCGAAAATTGCGCCCGCCATATTGGATCCGCCATTTTGAATTTTGGTTTTTTGGCACCGGATTCGTATTCAGCGACCCCCAAAACCCCTAAGTAACACGTTTCAAGCGAATCCAATCAATTTCGAAAATTTGTCGGCCATATTGGATCCTCTATTTTGAATTTAGTTTTTTTGACACCGGATTCGTATTCAGCGACCCCAAAACCCCCGAGTAACAATTTTCAAGCGAATCCAATCGATTTCGAAAATTGCGTCCGCCATATTGGATCCGCCATTTTGAAATTAGTTTTTTTGACACCGGATTCGTATTCAGCGACCCCAAAAACCCCCGAGTAACAAGTTTCACAAAATTATATTCATTTGAAAAAAACGTGCAACAAGTGGTTAATGGAATTTGTAATTTTTATATTCAAATGTGCACTAAAAACAAAGCTGCAGCTAGCTGCAGCTGATTTTTACTAATTTTGTTACATAACAGTACAAACTTTAATTAAAAACTTGTTTCGTTGCGGAACACTGCGGAACTTTTAACTTTTTCCCTGTTTTTCTAAAATGATTGCACATCATTTTTCATTTTTTTCTACTTTAGACATTGTTTAGCTATTAATTTATATGTATCTGCTATAATTTTCGACGCATGTGATAATAAACTACTTTCTTCAACCTGAAACCTCCATTTTGCAGAATTAAGAAACACCAATTTTACGATTTTCTACGAATTTTTTAATATGACGCTTGAATATGAGCTCGAACGATCGAGCTATTACTTGCGCGAAGGTCTCTTTTGTACTGGCTTATACTTGCCAGGTAAACTTCACTAGCCCTTATAAAATGTTTCATTATATTCTTTAAACATTACTCTATCCACCTATGTACTCTAAATCCTATAAAATGAAACTTCATTTTTCGACTTTTGACCAGCTTTTCGGGAATCGGCCCCACTGTGCGACGGTGATCTTTTGATCCTCTGTTTGCAATGGTTCGCAGAGTATTTCGGCGAAGTCAACCGTGATCCTCTTCGTCCTTGCCGCGTAGGCGGCGATGTCCTCGTTCTGTCCCTGTCGGAGGGAGCTGAACTCCGTTTGCAGCGCGGCCAGGGTCTTTCGTTGTCCGTACAACGCTTCCAACACGCTCCTGAGTTGCGCCATTGTGCTGATGGATTTGTGCTGCAGTTGTCTTGCTGCTGCACCCTCTAGCTTACTCATGACTATCAACTCCATGATGGTATCATACTCCTCCTCTGCTGCCCTACGGAATATCGTTTCGCAGGACTTTAAGAAGAGCAGCAATGCCTTCGAATCCTTGCCGTCGAACGTTTTTACCATTTTTATACCGAGACTGAGGCTGAGCATATTTGAGGGCCTTTGCGTCCACTCGAACCGCGTGCGTCTCGGGGGCATTGCGGGGGGCGGAATGTCCTTCATCCCTGCTCCTCTTAACCATCGCTGGAGCTCGGCAATTTGCTCTCTTAAGGAGTGAATGAGTTCGTACTCGTCCGCACTAACCTCGTTTAGCGTATCTGCCAAATTCCGTCTTGCCGACGGAGTTTCAGCCTCTCTGAGTTCGCGATCGAGTTCGCGTTGGGCTCGATCGTGCTTGCGCTGCAGCCTTTCGTACTGGCGTCGCGCTCTTTCCATTTCGCGTTGGCTTCGGTCGTCCGTTTCCAACCGATCGCGTACTCTAGCTGGTACCGACCGGGCTGTCGTACCGGTAGCTGCTGAGAAACCTACTCGATCTATGGTTCGCATGTTTTCTATTTCCGGGTCAACCATGTTTTCGGTGACGCGCTCGGGCGTTCGTTCGCCAGTTGCCATATTAAATACGTCGTCGCTAACGTCGCTGTTAAAATCCCCGAACGACGCACCCCTACGTGGGTTTACGCCGAACTGAGCCGTCAGTGGGTCTGCAAGGGCCTCTTGTCTGGTCGAAGGGATTCGCCCTGACGGCGAGAGCTCGAATAGCGCCCTGCGCGCTTCGTAAACGATGTCCCCAACGGCCGCAGCTAAACCGGCTGTGGGGTCTACCCCTGCGCCAGGCAATGTCGTCTCTAGCGAGTTGCCCCTATGTTTTGATCGGGCTCCTCTAGACTCTGACATGTTTGCTAATTTCTCGGCGAACTCTACATTAAAATAGTCCCACAAAATCTCAAGAGAAATATATATCTACTGGAATATTTTCCCAAATATCGGTTCTACTCTGGCTTCGGCAATTTTTTTTTATCACGGCAATATGTAATAGTTACATTAACCGCCACTTACAGAAAGGTGATCTGGTAGACGGTCATTTCCATGGCGTTGTTCTCGGGTGCAGTTCCTCCGGTGCTGTAGACCTGTTGTCTCGTAGCTTCCCTCGAAGGCTGGTCCAGTTATCATCCCTGGTACCGTTGACCCGTCTCTTGGTGGTTCCTGGGCTCGTCTCCTGTGCGTCGGCAATGGCTGCGCGACGGCTTCGTAACAAGTTACCGCTTCGGGTGCTCGCTTGCACACTTTGTGCATTTTTCCACGACTTGACGTAACACCGTCAATCGGGATTTTAAACGGTTGACCGTTGTCACACCGCACCGACGTTCACTTTGCGTCTTCGCATTAGGTTAGTCGGGTTTTCACGAACTACACTGGTGTCCTTGCACGCGTCGTAGTCGTCACTTCAGAGTCACTCTTAACTTTGTCCAAAACACTTTTGTCCAAATAAATCACGTATCACTTAACTTCAGCAGATCCCAACGCTGCCACCAAATGTTATGCCGGTACCACGTAATTGGATTATTCGGTATTCGGTATAATATTAAAAAGTTATTATTTTTGGAATCGTTTGCCGATATGGAGATGAATCTCGAGTTATCGATGAAAACGCGAATCTATATAAAAGGAAGTGTTTATTATAGGCAACGGTGACTTTCCGTTGTCTATTTAAAAATCAAAGTAAGAATGTACAATAATATGTTGTTTCGAGTATTTAACGAGGAATCAACCCTCTCTATCTTGAGTATAATTTAATACTGACTTTCGTAAAGCAGTTGTTAACTGTCTTCACGAAAATCCCTTCATTCGCAATTTTAGCGTTAGCCTATCGCCGAACGCCAAGCGAGTCGCTCACGCTGCGTCAGCGTTCTTGGGGTCGTTCGTACGATCGGGCATTGGACTTCGTTTCCTGTCTTGAACGTATTCCAATGCTTCTTTGCTATGGAATATTCCCGAATATATGAAATACGGAGTTGAATATTCCGCGGCACAACAGTTTTTTTCCTTCGCTCTTCGTCGCGGTGCATGTGTGCACCCGTGTAGGTACTCGGATGAAGGTCCGTCTTGTGCGGGGATCCCGGGATGGAGCTGGTTGTTGGTATACTGGCGGATGGGGTGGTGGCGCTGTGACAGCCATCGTTGTATATTGTCGCGAGGTTACCTCTTCGATAATCGGGTCCGACGCAGGTGCCTTTCCGCGGTTCTGTTGATTAAGTGTGACTCTTGTCTTATTTTCTTCTCTTTTTATAGTTCTTTATTCATTTTCTTTTTACCTGTTTTCGTTTTTCTACCCGCATCAGGTGTGGTTATAGGAGGATGGCAGGTCCTTGGAGGGTTTGGATCCGGCCCTTGCTTGCTTCAGGTGGTATCCTCTCGATCTTCCTTATGACGGGGGCCTATGGTAGGTACCGTAATGGTATGATGGTGGTTCTGCTTAGGCGCTGTGTTGTTCTCCTGGTTGTCTCCTGTAATTGGCGTTGGATGGTTGCGCCTTCGTTGATGAATTAAAATATGGTATGGTCCTTCGTACAAGGGTAAGAATTTAGCTGTTATTTTTGCTGTTGGATTTGTAACATTTAGGGCTCTCGCAAGTACCCATTCATTTATTTGGAGTTCTCGGAATTTGTGTTGGTAGTTACATTTCTTGGCGCTTTTGTTCCGAGCTCTCTTCATGTTGCCTTTAGCTAGCATTACGAGATTTTCATGGTTTAGCATTTTGTTTCTATTTGTTATGATATTATCCCACGGTCTTTTGGGCGTGGCTCCTGAGTGTAGTTGTACTGGGGCGTATCCTGTGTTTTCGTGGTATGTATTGTTTATACATTCTTCTATCTTTGGTATCGCGTCGTACCAAGCGTTGTGTTTATTTGGTAGGAGTGTCCTGAACAGTCGAGAAGGCTCTCTATTAGTTCGTTCGACGGGATTGGCTTTAGGGTGTCGGATCGATGTCATGACTTTTTGTATGCCGGTGTCTTTTAATAGATTATTCCATTTTTTTGCGGTAAATTGTGTTCCTTGGTCGGATAATATGGCTTTTGGTTTTCCATATTTTGGAAAGTAGCCTCGAGTTAGATTTTTCCAGGTTGCTTCCGTTGTGGCGTTTTTCAGTGGGTAGATCTTTGTTAGTTTTGAAAAGACGTCGATTACAGCCAGGACATATTCGTTGCCATCTTTTGCTGCTGGTAATAGTCCATAGTAATCGAGGGATACGGAATCTTCTGGTCTTTCTGGTAGGATGTTTTGCATTTCTGCGAACATTGCTTATGTATAAATGTTGTTTCGTTGGCATGGGTCGCAGTATTTCAGCTGCTTCTGGCGAGTCACTTTGACCGCCCGTCCTGACGTTGCACCTCTTACCGATACTCCCGTTAGTGGTAGCATAGTGCATTTGTTGATGAGTGTTGCATGGTCTACCGTGAACTGCTCTGATATTGCGCTAATTTCGCTACCCGTGTCGACTAATGCTCGGATGGTTATACCTTGTACGTATATTATGAGTATATGACATTGGTCTTGATTTTGGCGGTGGATTTTCGTCTTCTTATGTTAAGAATTCTCTAGTATTTTCCCCATATCCTAGCGTCACCTCTGCGGTAGTTAGTTTTCGAGAGGTGACGATTCCTCGTTTTCCGAATTCCCGGTGTCGTTTATTATTTCGAGTGGCTTGATGCATTCTTCCTCGATAGTTGTGTTGCGTTTCTTCCCTATTCTTGAATCGATTGTCTGTATCACCTTGCGGTGCTTGCATTCTCTCACTTGGTCTCGAGGTTGTTAGGTTACCACGGCTGTTAAAGGGTGTTTGGTATGTCTCGCGAGAATTCCAGTAGCCTCTATCATTCGTTTTGTGTTGTGTGTTATGTTGGATTGTATTTGGCAGGTGGTACATTTCGCGCTTTGGTGGTTTTGTGCAATCTCTGTTACCGGGTCCTTCCTCGTCGGATGATAATAGTAGGTCCAGTAAGCGGACGATCGATTGTATCCCCAGAGTTCGGATGGTAACTCGGACGTCGTCAGGAAAATGTCTTTTGATTTTCTGCACGATTTCCTCTTCGGTAAGTTCTGGCCTTAGATCGCGAGCGAGGCTTATATAGTAGAGTGCGTATCCTATACGAGATTGTTTTTTCGTTTCGTCGTACCATTCATAATTAATCTTCATTTTGATGGCATTTTGTATGTCCTCGTCCCAAAATCGGCGTTTGAATTCTTCCTCGAATTCTCCCCAATGCCTGATGGAATCTCTCGTGATGTTCCACCAACTTCTTGCTATACCCGTCATGCATTGGTTTATTATTATTTTTAAATAGTAGCGAGGAACGTATATGTCTCTGTATGCTCGTAGATCGCACAAGAACTGCATTGGTTGTTCTTGTGTTTTCCCGTTGAACATTAGTGCCTCGAGCTTTAGGTTGTTATTCGTGACCATGGTGTTATTAGGTCCCTGTGGTGTTAAGCTTTCATATAGATTCCTCCTCGTTGTTCCTGCCCTTCGATTTGTTAGTATGCGAGATGGTGGACGTGGCAAATCTCTGTTCTCCTGGCTAACTTGGTGTTCTGCCCTGGCTGCTATGGTTCTCGTTGGTTCATGTTGATTTAGGGGGTTGTTTCCGTGAGCATTTATGAATGTGGAGTTCACCCTTTGTGGAGCCTCTCGGTTGTTGGAGATCTCGTTTACCTTGTCGTGTAGCATTTCGATCGACTGGGTTACATAGGGCTGTATGGATTCAATTTTTTTAGACAGATTCTGGTCCAATGCGCGGAAACGTTGTTCTTGTTTCGCGCTCTTCGATGCCTGTTTCGGTTGCATTTCCTCGAGGATTGCCAGGAGCGACTGCATGGCTAATTGTTGGACTGCCTGATGGGGTGCTGGGCTTAAAGTCGTTGGAGCTGGGTATCCCGTGTCGTTCGTGGTTATGTTGCGTGAGTTCTAATTTTGCGCTGCCAGAGGGTGTAATCGATGCCTGATTCCTTCGTTCCTCCCTTCGGTGGTGCGTGCTCGTATGCTTGTCGTGTTTGGAAAAGCATCTGAGATGGGGGGTATATTTAGGGGTGTATTACCTCGCAGTGCTTAGGAAATTGCTAGTGATTGTGCTATGGTTGGTATTATTGAATCGTCTATTCCAACCTGTCTCGTGGTTGGCGTGTTAGTGGTGGGCGTTGGTATGCCCTCCAACGTTGTTTCTTTGATTGGATCCATATTCTAATTTTCAGGTTCGGTAGTCCTATTTTTCGAGAGTTATATGTGTTTTAGTTTTCTACTTCCTTCCTTCTTCTTTCTTCTCTCTTCTCTCTTCTCTCTTCTCTCTTCTTTCTTCTCTCTTCAATCATCTCTCTTGCTATCCAGCCCCACGTTGAGCGCCAATAAAACGTTTCGCGATTTCCGATGCGCTTCTTCACTTTATTTATCCGTTTTCATGCGAGGTTTATGCGTGTATATTAGTCTGTCGCGGCAAAATCGCGTAGTTTATATTTTCTTTCGAGCGAGGTCTTTCCTATACCACCGGGGAGAATATTTATGGCTCGAAACAGATTCGTGCTCTGGGCTGGATTGAAGGAGTTTTTTGTTGAGTATATTGTTTAAAAGGTGCATATGATTGATTCTATTTTTTTTTGTTTTTGTTGAGAGACCTCAGTCTGGGTTTTATTGATTTGCATATGTCCATGGCGGACGTGCGATTCATTACCTTTTCATCATTCGTCTTCTTATTTTGGTTGGTAGTTCTTCAATTATGTTGTGCTTAAGGCACTTGTTGAGTTTATAGTGTTGTGAGGAATTCGGAACGATTGGCCTCGGTTGGTGGGGGTGGTATCGACTAACTAAGTTGTGATATTACATCTGCGCACGGCTTCCTCTTTCCGATCGGAATGGAATTTACGATTCGTACGACGACCTGGTATCGTACGTACAGAGCTTGACACTCAATTTATACAAAAAAAAACTGTTATCGCGTCCTGCTTTTACGCGATATTCTTACAGCTACGGATGGGAATAAATTCCGGATTTTCTGGGTTTTGACTCGATCATTCGTATGACGATGAGATATCGTGCATACGGAGCTTAACACTCAATTTTCTAGTGTGGGTGGTTGCACTTACTATTACGCTGTTTTTCTAAAGATTACGTACACGGAATAAATTCCGGTAATTTCGGGGTCTGATTCTATTATGCGTACGCCGATGTGGTACCGTACGTACAGAGCTTAACACTCAATTTCCTAGTGTGTGTGGTCGCGCGTCTTTTTATACGATATTACCAGGTTGTTGATATTCTTGGTCTAACTGCCTGCGCTTGTCCTCATACGGGGCGTCCCATGGTAATTTCATAAGATATACCGGTCGGCCTTTGTATAATCATTGGACGGCGATGCTTTGCTGGTGGTATGCTATTCTAACGCTTTCTTATAAGGTGTGCTCGGTCTGCGTGGTTCGCCTTTCAAGGCTCCGCCTTGTTGGGTGTTTCCGCGGTGAGTTTAGTATGGGGTCGTGAGAATTGTACTGTCGGATAGGGAGTGTGAGTTTACCTACCCATCTTACTCGTATTTGCTTTGTTTGGGTTCCCTAGCTATAGCTCACCGTTCGCGCAAGACATCAGGTTCGCAGCGATGACCAACTAGCACCCCTGATACTGAAGCATTGATTCACGTTTATTTAAAGGTACCTTGTCGTGCCGTTAAGGGGCTTGCGTATAGGTCTCTTAATTCCGTAATCTTAATTCCGGACGTGGTCCCACCCACGCAGGTACACCCTACGAATCTTGCGCGCGTGGTGCAATAAGTCGGGATGCCACTCCCTTGATCTAGTGACACACGTACTTTTTCACTTTCCAAGAGACGAGTAGCCACGACGCCGTGCGTGGGGACCCGTTAGTGGAAAGTGCCCTAACGCTGTGAGTAGGGGCAGCCAAGCGCTGTGCAGGGGAGCCTTAGTCCTCACAGGGTACCTCTAATTAGTTCGTTCGCTCAACTGAAGGCCACACGCAATGCGGGGGAACCAGTTGAACGAAAGAACACTAATTTCTACCATGATTTCCCAAAACTGTTAGTCTTATAATTAATTTTTAAATCTGGGTGTGCTGTCGGGCAGCACTTGGTCTTGCAGAAGGTAGTTTCGACAAGAGCTCTGAGGCTTGTCCTGTCGCAGTTTATATAGTTTAATGGACGAGCCCCGAGGGGTGTTTTGTGGTAGACCACGTGGTGTTTGTCGCACTTTACTCTCTGGGTGAGGACGGTGCGGGGTGGTGTGTAGGTGTACCGTTATGTCTTGAATTTCTATGTTTGACCGGTTTTTTGTTTTCCTGGGGTTTGAACCGAGGTTCTGGTGAGGTTGAATTCCACGACTTATTGTTAGTGTTAAGTTTCTACCTGCTGCAGTTTCAAACTTTCTTTTGCCATTATTTGCTGTTGATTCGCTGTTTTTTTATATCTTCGGGGAATGTTGGTCTTGGCCTTCTACGTGGAAGTCAGTTTATCATTATTTCAGATTAACTGTGTGTCAAATTTACGTTTTTTGGAGTTTTTGTGTCTTTCTCACTGGTTTGTGATATTCTGTCTTCTATTCGGTTTTCGGTTTAGGTGATGCCTTGAGAATTAATTATTTCTTAATTTTTGTGAGAGATTGGCTTTGTTTAGGTGTTTTTCCTAATGTTAATGTTAATTGGTGAGTGGGGGTAGGTGACGGAGATTGATGTGACGGTACTCTGTTCTTTTGTCTCTTTGGTTTGTGTAACCACGAGGGTTCCACAATTTCTCTCGTCTTTTCCCCGTGGTGAGGCGTTCTTGACGTCTTGGGTCGTTCGGGTACTGTGGCCTATTGGGGAGGTAGGGCTAACTGCGCTAGTCTTGCACGTTCAGGTGTGTGGTTTCTCGAGTAATTCCGCCTGGTCTTTGCGTAAGGGCGGGGACCACTGTGCTGGGGTCCGCTAGGCGTGGCGCGTGAGCTCGCTAGTCGTCCTGCCTCCTGTCTTGCTCGCCTCGTGCGGGAGGGGGTCCTCTCGTGTGCTGTGTTTTTTTTCGAATGTGGTCTTTGTGCTAAGGTGGTGCCTACTATCTGCGCCATTTTTTTTAGGGTGAGTACTCGCGGTTGCTTGCGTGTACCTTCTGTTTCTTCCTGGTTTCCTAGTCCGGTGGGCGCTTTTCGACACTTGTATGCTTGTTTTTGTCTATAGATAATTACTTGGTGGTTCTCTATCCACGTTTCTTTTCCTTTGTCTGTTCTTGGTGTGTTTTCTGTGTTTGTGTTAGTTTGATATGTTGGCTTGATTAGTCTTTTTAGTTCTTGGTGGGGGGTTGATCTTTTTTCCTGTATTGTAACGGATCGCACTAGTACCGTTCCGTTACAGTATGTCACGTCAAAAATTTGCAATGAACCGAAAATGACCTCATCTTGTATTAAAAATAACCTCGACCGGTTTATTATATTCCTGGGGCGTCAGCCACGCTTACAGCGTGAACCGGTTGGAGGTAGATATTATATTTGAGGAAGAAACAAGAATTCAAACGGTCGGTCATGGCCTTGACTCGAGGTACAGCGGCGGTTCAGTAGTCATGATTACGGAGAAATTAACAATATACATAAAACAAAAACAAAATATGCGCGATATAGGGCCACAACATTCTATTTTCCTTCTCCATGAATAATACCAAATAAACGATGAGTTCACTGGTGATTGCGTGGGTCTGCAGTGGTTCAATGCAGTGTGCACACGGACTGACAAGTGAAACCCCTCATGATTTTACACTATTTTTCCACACTACTTAAGTTGACAAGAGTTGAGTGGAACATTAGATTAAAGATGCTATATGAACCGCGTTTGTCTTGATCGAAAAATCGATGATAATAATGGCGAATTTCGTTCACTAGTCCACGAGAGCGTGGTGAGGGTGGATGCGCACCACAGTTTGCGTGAGTACTCATTCATCATCCGGCATGGTTAGTGAGGTCTGTGATTGGTCACACCGTAATGGTCACACTGCGTGTTAGCAAGCTTTAGAATGCATTCAAATCAAGGCAGCGAGTTTATTGAGTACGTCCTGCGAGGCTGCGTGTACTCGTGCTTCGCAGGGCTGCATCAACTCGGAGATAGAGCGCACTGGTGCGACTTGCCACGTAGTGTGAGGCCATACTCTGAATTAATCTCATGCTCATGGTGTCACGAGTAGTGTGTGCATGCGTGAGTAGTGTGTATGCGTAATGTGAAAACTGAACAGCCCGCGATCCATGCTACAGTACGCATCGAAATTTCGTGTAGAACGAATATTCGTGGTAATAGTTGTTCTTATTACGCGAGAATAAGCGAACTACCCTATGACGACTAGCATTTATTAAATTAAGTCCAAGCTCAGCTGAACACGCACGAACACTACTCCGCACATTGTCGAAGTATTCTCATAAAATAGCATGAAATCAAAAAAAATTACAAAAACCACGGTGTTTCGCTCACAGTCTGTCGTCAAGTTTCGATTTGTATGAAACTTGAAAATTGCTTTCTTGTGATTCCGCACAATGCTCAAAGCTTCTTGTATGAGGAAGCTCAAATTAGGAAACATAGTTTTTCAAGGAGAGGATTCTAGCTAAAATTATGAAAGATAGTTTTTAATTAGATAGATAAATCATGAAAGATAGAGAGTTCTTTGCACATCGTGTGGAATCTCGAGGGAGAAATTTGCAAGTTTCAATTTGCAGTTTGTCTTTATTCTGATCTACACCATCTAATATTAATTGATCATAATTTTCTCTGACAAATATTCTATATTGACAAAAGAAATGAATGTCTAATGGTTAACAAACTCCTGTCATTCCAACTGATATTGTCATCACTTTTCATTAGTCAAGAATAAGATCTCATAGCTGAATTGGAATTTTTTGTTATTAAAAAAAAAGTTTATTATACAGCCATTTTTTTAACGAAGAGGTTGGGTCTATAACTTTCAGCATGTGTTATTAGCATCATCTACAACATTTTTACACAGGTTTTAAGTACAAACAGGTGACACACCTAGAGGCCTTCTCTTGTTAGACGTTTCGCGATTGATTGACGATGATTAACCAGACCTTGACCGTGACATTTTTTTATACGTTTCTCTATGGCGCCAGATCCGACATTCTATGAAACTCGAGACACAACCTTCCGTGTGCATACTACAGGGATTGCATATCGACTTTCCCGACAACGATCGCCCACCCTAATTAGAGATAAAGGCCAGCAAAGGAGCGTCACGTTGTATGACGTGCTAATCGAATTTATCTTCTGTGTTTTTCTTGATTATCCATCCCCGGGGTCCCCGCTCTCTATGACGACGTAGAATAAATTATTTTACGATCTTTAGTGACTTGCCGGTGTTATGCCGGTAACACGTTAATAATAGAATATTACGGTCGACGATACAATATTTGAAAAGTTATTATTTGTGATCGTTCGCTGATAAGGAGATGGATCTCGCGTAAATAAGATAACGAGTGAATTTACGATAAACGAGTGAATTGGTCGTTTATCATGAATAACGGCAACTTTCTGTTATTTATTACAAGTCATGAAAAGGATTTGAGTACAATCTATATGTTCTCGAGTTACCGACGAAGAACCAACCAATCTTGTTCGAATCTACCTTTAGACTTATTTCGGTAAGATAGTTACTAACTACCTTTGGCAAAGAGGATGGATTGCAGTCAAGCACGGTTATCGCCCGCGACTCGCGTCGTATATCAACACATTCTTTCGACTTCGCGGGTGAGCGGCCTCGCGACCGAGCGAAGGCCGAATAATGTTAAAATAAATTCATGAAATTTTATCGTATATTCTGCGGCATAACACCGGTTGGCTTCGCTACTCACTAATGCGGTATCACTCTCATGCGGTGAAGAGGGGGAGATGAATGAACTTAATCAGGGAATATTACTCTATTATATACAATGGATTTACAATCCATTGTCAAAACATCGAAATAAAATATCAAAATCTAATTCGCACGGCAAATATATGCATATCAAAATCTGAACGCGAAATAGTGGATCCATCATGAATGACTAAAATACGAAAAACGATTTGATTCGTAAAAATTACTATCCGAGTGGTTTCAAGGTCACTAATTAAAAATGTAATGTTGAAAATCGGAAAACTCCAAACGTTCATATAATGAACATGCATTGAAGTGATAGTGCTGTTATCTTGCAATCGAATTATTAACCCTTTGCAGCCTGTCTTAGTCCGTACGGGCAATTTACTTGACATTTGGGATAGAAATCATCCATCACTTTATCCCGAACCCCGGGATATCATGCCATATAGTGGATGGGATGACGACAGACTCAATATTATATACGAGCAAAATGCTTATCAGTGTTGGCAGCATGTTCTTCATACTAGACCGACCGGTAAATAGCGACTTTGAGTAACACTTACTCGTCAATCAGATTAGCCAGATTATCACCAATCTGAATAGAAAATGATTCCGATTAGGATGATGGAAATGATCAATCTTCCAAACACGTCAGTATCCGTGCATTATAAAATAGTCTGGAATGGAATCCAGGATAGAGTTCGGGTAGTCCAAGAGAGACTCCAGGATGGACAACGGGATTGGATCCATATACGGCAATGCCACTCTGTTGTTTACTTGCTTTAGTCAGTCCCTTTTTTTTCTTCGCGTGACTATGTTTAATTTTTCAACCGTAATTTTTCTTCTTCCAAGCGTGCAGCGGCCTATTTGGGAGATGGATCATGCCCATCGTCCTAATAGCATTGATCTCTTATTCCGATTCATGACAATCTAGCAAATCGGATTGACGGGTAATTTTGATTCTAAGTTGCGGTTTCCCGGTCGGCCAGGTGTGAAGAACATGCTACTAACGCTGTTAAGCGTTTTCATCACACATAATATTATGTCTGGAGTCATTCTATCCGCCATATGGAATGACATCCCAGGGTCTAGGTTCGAGTACAGAATAAAGTCATGGGACAAATATGATTCATACGAAACCTCTTACAGCATTTTTTAAATGAGGGAAATGTCATATATATATTGTATTATTCTTGCGCCTTAACACCATATCATTAGTGAAATTGTGCAACAAAAAACCTTCATGACCTTAACGTTTCTAGACAAAAACAATCTACCTGTGGCGTGAGCAGAATCGGGTAGAAGCAAATTACTTTTGTAACCAGTTACACATTTGTGTCAAAGTAGGAGCTTGAAACGCGTTTTTTATTAAAATTACAATTATAACTTGTAACAAAAAAAAGTCCATTATGATTTAGAATTTTAATATTGGGGATATTACGACATCCAAAATGTAAAGAAGTGCAGAAATGTTTCTAAAATTTTCTCACAAAAAAATATTGTTGTAACATTATGGTCCAATATTGCAAAAAGTTTCATAGCAAAGTTAAAAATTTCATTTCATGAAATATCATTAGAAACGCCAAAAACTGAATTACTCCCGAAATATTTTAGAAAAATTCTATCGATAGATTGATATTTCCCCCACTTAAAAAATATTGTAAGAAGTTTCGTATGAATCATATTTGTCTCACGACTTTATCCCGTACTCGAACATAGACCCCGGGATGTCATTGCATATGGTGGATAGAATGACTCCAGATATAATATTACGTGTGAAGAAAACGCTTAATAGCGTTAGTAGCAAAATCTTCATACTTGGCCGACCCGTAAACCGCAACTTTGAATAACATACTAGTATATATATATATATATGATATAATATATATTGTATATGTTATTGCCGCTCCTCAACACCATATCATGAGCGAAATTGTGCAAAAAAAACCTTCATGACCTTAACGTTTCTTAACATATTTATATTTTATATATGTTATTGTTATATACGTTATATATATGATTTCATTATTTTTCGAGAGATTATTCGTAAAAATTTTAATTCATGAAATAAAAACAAAAAATCGTCTGGAGACGATGTTCGTTTCTGTTAATCTTCCTCGCCCCACCACGATTGCTAAGGACCTTATCTCACTCCCACTCATCCGGTTTAGGTGGTGTATTTAATTTTTTAGATGATCAACAATAGCTTCCGTGCACAGTATAGGTACTTTTTCGTTCCTAAATTGCAATCGGAATTTAGTATACCGTATGTGTTTACATACTGACTTCCGGGTGACAAACGACGTTTTTTCGTTTCGTTCTCTAAATCATTTTAAAAAGTGATTTTTCCATTGCAGGCATCTGCGGATAATTAATCTGTAATTTTTTCAATTTTAATAACTCTTTGCTTATCACCCGGGAGGTTCACGTTCTTGCAGTCTACTGACTGAATTTCATTCAATTCTGTTCAGTGTAGAATGAGAAAGTGCTTCCAAAAATTAAATGCGGTAGAATCCGTGGTTCGCCTCCCCGTAAAGAGGGTTTATTGGAAAACTGAAAAGTTTTGCTGCTTCTAGTCCAGAGTCATTGCGGTCTCCATACTTATTTATCATCCCAAATAGTGATACTCGACTACTGGATAAGTCCTCTGTTTGATGGAATCTTTTAGATTGATTTTTAGGACTACTCGCTTGAAATCTTTCTTATATATTTATTATTGGTCCGCGGAGCCCGCTGAGTTTTGATCGGCCAATTATATCACGCTTGAACAATCATAAGGTAGTTTATATCAAATTAAATACGAGTTAAAGTTAATAACTTATATAATTTGTTCGTGAGACTGAACGAAATCGATTACCTCTACCGATTACAAATACGACTGTAGAGAGAGATTTTCATGCGGGACATCTACTAACAAGGAAGCATAGTTTGGTGTCCCCTCAATTTTGATGAAACTCACGTGTGTTGTAGAGCATCGAAAACGAAAAGACCCGTATTTTTTTTATCGGCGGAAAAACATTTCTAACGGGTGAAATCGCCTTTCAAAGTTACGGGTGATTATGTTCACCCCTGCAAATGAATTTTTTTCTTCAACTTCACGTGGAATTTTTATTGTCTTCAATGAGGAATATTTTGGTTTTTGTTTCATTAAAATCGGTTGACGCCTTCTGGGTGAAACTGCATAATCACCCCTCGAAATCCCTAACTTTGAAGAGCGATTTCAGCTCGTAGAAATGTTTTCCCGCCGATAAAAAAAAATACATGTCTTTTAGTTTTCGATGCTCTACAACATACGTAAGTTTCATCAAAATCGGAGGGGGACACCGAGCTATCCTTCCTTGTAAGTCGATTTAAAAATATGTACACAACATAGGAGCTTCTCAGTCGCTGATTAATACCTATTTGGAAAGGTAAACACTGAAACATGCGAAACTTTTGAGCTTTACCACAAGCCCTCTTAAATAATTGTAGTCTCCATTGAAGCACAGTACAATTGATTGGAATTAATGTAATTTTTTGCACCTAATTTCATGTTTTTCGGCTGTCTTATCCTCGCTCGGGCATGCACAACTCTAACAACAACACGACACTGATGCATTTGGCCTGCGATCGTCACGATGATTAATTTCCTTCGCTATTGGACTATCGTATGGCAGAATAAAATACGCGGCACTATCTTTTTCCCGGAGCCTTAGCACGAATTCATGTGATAGCAATGCAAGTGCAGATTCCGTGTCATACAGCAGTGCTACCGATACTCAGAGTATACGGATGTCCCCGGACAGTTGTGTCATCAGCAACAATTTAACTCAGCCGGGCTGGCGATCGACCTATAGCGGTGACTATAAGGATCAGTATCTCAAGCCAACTTGCACCCAGGACCTCTTATCATGGGCATTCCAGGTCGCTCGTGGAATGGAATATCTAAGCCAAAGGAAAGTAAGTAACTCCTACAGCATGACTTACATTTTATCAGCATTTTGACACGTTAGCTGATAACGTTAAGGTGAAGGTCGCAGTAACCAATCAGGCACCAGTAACCGGACAGGCCACGTTAGGCAATACCTATATATCGACGCTGCTTACGAAAAATAGCATCTTTCAGATTTCTTACGAAAACAAGCACGCTTGATATCAGCGCGAAAACTAGCATGTTTCGGCTTTTACGACGAAAACTAGCAGGTTTCGACTTTCACCGCGAAGATTAGCACGTTTCAGTATCACTGGAATTGTTTCTCATTTTTTACTCCACGTTTTTTGAACATCCTTTTTTACTCCAATTTAACGAAGTATTTTTGCTTGTCATTTTATACTGTTTTATTTTTTGTTTGAATTTATTTCATACATATTTTACTGCTTGAAATTTGGTTCGCTAGGCTTATCATAAGATGACAAACAGCAAATGCCTCGTCATTGTGGAGTAAAGAAACCATGGTCAAAAAAATTAGAGAAAAGGAAATCGAAAACAATTTCAGTGTATGCAAAGTTAACAATGTTAGTTTTTTTCCCTCTTGCTACTTCGTCCAAGACCTGACATTTCTCGAGATATCTCAATCGATTGTTTTGAAGATTTTGTCAACTGTACTTCATACTTTTAGTCAGGAGTGTATAACTCCGACAAACCTTTCCGTAGTACTACTATTTTTCGATGAATATGGAAAAGTTTGTTTACAGTCCGAGAAAGTACAGAGCGTATGTTTTGTTTTTTCGCGCGAAGTAAACACTATATGAGAGACATTTTTTAGAAATCTCCAAAATGTTTAACTGGACACCAATTAAAATTGCGAGTATTCGGGAAATATTCGTTCAACCTTACGTCGATACAGTCCGCGTTAAATATGATTTCGATTAAGAAGGACGGCAGATGAAAATCTTTTTAAAAAAAATAAAAATATGTATGATGTTCATTCGTTTCAATTGAAACAGACATCACATACGAAATAGCCTATTGCTCCAAGGAAAAAAAAAGATTTACAAGCAATGCTTGACAGAGGTTTCATTCCTATGGAACATAATCAAGCTTTTTCCAGAATATTAGACGATAACGATCTCTAAGATTCCAATAAATTTGTTGAATCGTATTTTCAATAATGTTATTATTTTTTTAATATAAAACGAATATAAATGTTTAAGGGTGTACGGGCGATACACCGTTAATGTTTTTCATTTATTCCTTATAGTGCTCCCGAAAAAATGATTAAAACATTTGTGAAAGTTCTGAATCTTATTCGATTTAGTTCGGCAAATATACTACTTTTTCCCGTGCAAATCGAAATATGCTAGTTTTCGCGACGGAAGCCGAAACATGCTAGTTTTCGCGATGAAAACCGAAACATGCTAGTTTTCGGGGTGGAAGCCGAAACATGCTAGTTTTCGCGTCGAATATCGAAACGTGTTGGTTTTCGCGGTGGAAACGTATTAGTTTTCGTAAGAAATTTGAATCGTGCTACTTTTCGTAAGCAACGTCGATATGTTATCTGTCTATGTTAAAGTAAAGACGACAGGGTCTAGTTCCTGTATGGTTAGTGGGACCTCTGTACTTTGCATTTCTAAGTGGACGTATAATCCCTTATTTATTTTCTGCTTTTATTTTTTGCAGTTATGATCAAAACTCTAATTATCGAAAGATTTTTCTTTAAGTGAATATCTTAAATTCAATAGTCCGTAAAAAAAGTGTTTGAGCGCGGATCTGGTGTGGTGAGGAGAGAAAGTAACGTTCGAACAGCGAAGTGAAGGTCTGGTCTGACGAGCACGTCTCGTGGCATCTCTTTATTTTAATAGTCAAATTGATCACAAAAAACACTTTGATTAATAAGCACGGTAATAATAACTGTCGCACTTCGGCGACGAGCAGGACGATGGTAAGTCGAAGTCCGATGGTTGAATACTTTTGCGTTGATCTATGAGAAGTTTTCGAAATTATTGGCACGTTGATAGTAGAAACTCTTGAAGAACAATGGTGCAGAAGCCGCGCCGGGTTAGCCTCGAGCACGACCCAGTCATCGAAGAGGGGCGACGTGATGGTCGCCGTTGAGCGTAGACAATAGCTAATTAAGCCGGTCACCCTCGAAATGTCTCAAGGCGCGATCGAAACAAAAGACACCATGTAAAACGTCGAGGAGTCACATTTCGGGACAATATTATATATCAATATAATTTTCAATATGTGAGGAATATTCGAACTTATTGTGGTAAACGGTCTAGTGTAGCTCAATGGTGAGAGCAGTCGATCTGCAATCGGAAGGTCCCGGGTTCAAACCCGGCCCAAACGCGCCGCATTTTTTTCGAGTTGTAACTCATATATTTTACTTTTTCCGGGATATAAAGTGGTGCGACCAACGTGGAGCGACGATCAACTCGAGATACCCAGCGTTATTAATTAATACAGATAGGGCTATCGAGTAATCGCATATCTCCTCTCGCAGATTCCCCTTTCTGAACTAGTCCCAACCCCTTCAGGCAGAGTTACAGGCGGCCCATTACTTGCTCGTGATTCTCGCCCACCGACTGATTCCCCTCAATCGTTAATAGTTCACTCAATTCTAGCTTCCTCATAGCGGAACTGAATTCCAAACATAATTATTCCCCAGCCCATTTTTGTAGAATGTTTCAACTCGATATCTCTAAATTTATTAAAGTTAGAGAGACCAGACCCTTCCTTCGAAAAAATCGAACTACCATAAAATGAGACACCCATTAGTGGTTTGGACAAAATTGACGCAAACCGACGGAGGTTGTTGACTCATGTGCAAAGTTCCAAGAAGTTTCATTAACCTGTTCTCGAATATAGGCATTTCAATTTTCCAAGATCATGACGTACACGAAGACGCATACACGCACTTAGTCGAACGGACGAACAATTTTTCTAAACATGATTACTTTATGTTTTGGAACTTTTTAAGCACTCTGGCATCAAAATCTCATTTAAAAAATTTCACGAAAATAAAGCTACCTCTATGAGGAAGCAAAAAATAGAAATAAATAAAACATGTTCATGAACCTCCTGATTGCGCAAAGCTGTAATAGAAAATAATTTTATTTTAAAAAGTCCGCATTTTAAAAAATAAGTCTGAAAATGTTAAAATAATTTCCGATATCATTTAATTCACAAATTATTCAAAATTTAATCTTTGATTAAGCATAACCATAACAATGGCCGGGAGACGCCTCTTAAATATTGCAATCATATTTTACATGTCGCGAAACGCGTCTGTGTCTAGTAAGAAAGAACCGAAAATGGATAATCATAATTCGAATAATTTGTTATTGTTATATTATATTATAATACATGGAAACTCTTTTTAATTGAAGTGCTTTTTATTGGAGTTTTTTCGAGCCGAGACTTTTATAAAATAATGGTAATTATTTATATTTTAAATGCTTTTTAAATGTATTAAATTGTACTTCAGAGCTCAGGAATCTGCGGCCAATCCACTTAGGAAAATTAACTACACGGCCGTTGGCCGTAAAAAAATTAGTATTAATACTGTAATAAAAACTATCTTAACTGATTAAAAAAACATTAATGTGATGTTGTACTGTGTTCCGGCTTTCTGGCTGGTCTTGACTTAATTAAGGGCAAGGAAATCAGGTCAGGTCTATGAATATCAGGTCAAATTCACTAATATTCATAGAGAACCATATTGTTTGGCGATTGGTATGATAAGAAAATATACCATACCTAAAAGTACCTAACTTTCCTAGGTACTCTAAAATAAAATTATGTATTTTTAACTCTTGTCTGCCTGCAAGGCTAAAAGAAAGGACTTATGTATTTTGTCGGTTTGACGTGAATTGACCCATTTCCGTTGTACCCGATGTTTGAAAAAACGGCTTAAGAGGAAGTGAGAATATTGTTGAGTGCGAGAGAGATATAACTCATATATCGCTCACGGCAGAGCAAGAAAGAAATAGCACATCGGTGTAAGTGTTGACGTTTCGCCTCATCTCAATTTTCCGAAACAGAAATTCGTACATTGGTATTGTGGAATACATTTTCGTATCTCAGTATCGTATAAAAATATATCGCTGACGCCACCGCCACCACCGTGTAGGAAAATCGAGATTATAAATTTTAAGATTCTTTTGACTCTTCTATATTCCTAGGTTAATGATCATAATGGAGGGTTGAAGAAGGTTCCAAATAGTATTTTTTCGTAACCCGTTTTTTTCTCTTCTTACTATCGTTTGACCCTATTTCCACCCCTTTTTACTGTTTTTATGGCGAGTTAAAGGAGGTTAAAAAATTTCATAAACTTTATTTATCCCTCTGAACAGGCCATTAATCTGGGATATCAGGAGGACTAAAGGAGATCTAAAAAATATTTAGTATCGTGCAGTGATTCGATTTTTATTTTTGAAAAAGAAAACGAACAATGAAATCAAAGCGCAGCTAGACGAAGTTTATATGGACATTGCACCTTCGTTATCAACCATTAAATATTGGTGAGCTGAAATTAAACGCGGTCGTACGAGCATTGTTGACGATGAACATCCAGGTCGTCCAAATGAGGTCGTCATACCAGAAACAATTGAAAAAGTCTACGATATGGTGTTAAATGATCGGAGACTAAAAGTGCGTGAGATTGCTGAGGCCACAGGCATATCATATGGCTCAGTGATTTCAATCCTGAGTGATCAGTTGGGTATGAAAAAGTTATCCGCAAGATGGGTGCCGCGTTTGCTCACTGTCGACCATAAAAGAGAACGTGTAGCTGATTCAAATGCGTGTTTGGCGATCTATAAGCGTGATCCTGTTGCGTTTTTGCGTCGTTACGTAACCGTGGACGAAACATGGATCCATCACTATACACCAAAGCCAAAGGAACAATCAAAACAATGGACTTCACCGAGCGAACGTGCTCCGAAGAAGGCGAAGACGGTGCCGTCTCCGAATTGAAAAAAAAACGTCCACATTTGGCGAGGAAAAAAGTGCTCTTCCATCAAGACAATGCACGTGTTCAAACGTGCCCAGTTGCCATGGCCAAAATTCATGATTTAAATACGAATTGCTTTCGCATCCACCGTATTCTCCAGATTTGGCCCCCTCCGACTACTTTCTGTTTTCAAACCTGAAAAAATGGCTTGGCGGAAAGAGATTTAGTTCCAGAGATGACCTCATCGCCGAAACAGAGACCCATTTTGAGGACCTTCCAAAATCGAATTATTCGGAGGGCATCGAAAAATTGGAAAATCGTTGGAATAAGTGTATCGAGCTAGAAGGAGATTATGTTGAGATATAAAAAGATTTTTGTCGAAAAAATGCGATTGTCTTTACCAAGCTGGATATTTATTGATCGACCCTCGTACCATCGACCACATCGCTTTGGCATGAGCCGAGGAGAGAAAAATTTGGGAGACGTCGAATTGGCATCCGCTTCCGCGGATCGGGGCGTCCGGGGAAGAGATTGCGAATCCACTGCCAAGATTCAGTGCAAGCTAGGAAAGGAAAGCCGCGTTCGCGTAAGCGGGGTGAGCTCAGGATAAGGTACAGACTACTGCCAATTACTGTTCAGTAAAACTAGCATTTTTTCGGCCGAAAATTCCGGGAGGCTTCTTTCTTTCAGAATAAGTTTTATACCCCCCAAAAAGTGTAAAACCAAGTTTTTGGGATGGGAGGGGCTGGCATAACGCCACTATCATGAAATTTGCCTTTGTGCTTGCAACTCGCGAACCGCTTAACCTAGGGAAAAAATATTCATACGATTTTTACAGAAAATGATCTTCACCACTTGTTCGAGAATTCAGTTGTTGGAAAGAAGCGGACTGTAAATGATTCGCAGGTGAATTAGTAATCAGTACCAAGATGTTGTTTTAAAGTAGCATTTATTGTTCCATCTGTCAAAAGGCAGTGGACACAAATATACATAAATAAACACCGGAAAATATAGAAAATAATAAAGGGTGGTTAAATTTTAAGGGCCGATGTTGAATGTAAACCACACCTAAACGTCAAGTTTTTTTCTGCATTTCATTTGACATTTCTCAATTTCAGACTAACTCAATTTGAACCATGGAAAGATACACAATCGAGCAACGCGTTAAAGTTATTCAGGCTTATTATGAAAATGGGCGTTCAAATCAAAATGCATATCGTGCACTTCGTGATTTTTTCGGTCAATTTAATCGTCCAAATGTGCGTACAATCGGAAAAATCGTGCAAAAATTTGAGCAAACCGGGTCTGTAGGAGATATTAAAACACCAGTGCATGCTCGTACAGCTCGTACTGCAGAAAATATTGCTGCTGTTCGCGATAGTGTGGCTGAAGAGCCGTCCACCTCAACTCGTCGTCGTGCCCAACAATTGCACCTCTCACGCTCGTCGTTGATGAACATTATGCATAAAGACTTGCATTTACACGCTTATAAGGTGCAATTGACTCAAGAACTAAAGCCTCTTGACCATTCCAAACGTCGTCAATGGTCAGAATGGTGGCAAGAAATGGCAACAGTGGATGATCAATTTTCGAAGAAAATCATCTTCAGTGATGAGGCACATTTTCACCTCAGTGGATTCGTCAATAAGCAGAATTGCCGCATTTGGGCGAATCATAATCCAAGAGTGATTGTCGAAAAACCAATGCACCCACAAAGAGTGACTGTTTGGTGCGGTTTATGGGCTGGCGGCATCATCGGGCCGTATTTTTTCCAAAATGAGGCCGGTCAGGCAGTTACTGTGAATGGTGTTCGCTATCGTGAGATGATAACGAATTTTTTATGGCCCGAATTGGAAGATATGGATGTGGGCGATATGTGGTTTCAACAGAACGGTGCCACTTGCCACACAGCTAACGAAACAATGGCTCTTTTGCGCGACAAATTCAATGGCCGTGTTATCTCATGTGGTGGCGATGTCAATTCGCCGCCAAGATCATGTGATTTTACACCGTTGGACTTCTTTCTTTGGGGTTATTTGAAAGAAAAGGTGTACGTCGATAAGCCAGCAACAATTCAAGAGCTAAAGGATGAGATAATTCGGCACATTAACGGCATAGAACCTCAATTATGCCTAAGCGTCATCGAAAATTTGGACCATCGGATGGAGGTGTGCCGCCGAGGTCGCGGCGGCCATTTGGCCGATATTTTGTTCCATACATAATTGAACCATACCATATTATCATAATAAAAAGAATTGACAATAATTTCCTAAATAATTTGTGTTTTATTCAAAATCAACATCGGCCCTTAAAATTTAACCACCCTTTATATTGAAAAAGCGTATAGAGGAGAGAGTAAATGTAGGTAAGCTAATTACCGCACACGATTATATTAATCGTGTGCTAGTGATGAGGAGATCAGTCACGACCGGGCCTTGCGGTGAAGCTGACACTGGGTGCGTGACAAGATGAGTCCAATGATGATGTACCGGTGTGCCGACGTCAATATGTCAATGCAGATATGATGGCTGGGTTTTGTAGACTATAGATCGGCTGAGCTGGTCGTTGAGTCTGAATTTTATGCACTTAATCGTCGAGAGAACGCACGAAACTCGATGACGGTGAGAGCTGTACGAGAGCAAAACGCAAGATGGCTGCGTTATACGAAGCAGCCGTTGTCGAACCAAGCCGAAGAGCAAGCAGTTGCCCATGCTAGCCTGCAGTGCGCAGTCTCGCTACGCTTGGCAGAACGTTCAAGCATTCTCAAACACTTTTTTTATTCGCAACTTTTTTCTGTAAAATAAATATTTAAGAAATTCAGGGGAAAATTATTTATAACATGTTTTTACAAATTCAATTTTTACAAAATCACAACTATTATTTTTAATTACATTATGAACAATTTTTGTTTAAATTTTTTATGTGAAAATCAATACTTTGATGATGATGCCGCTCCGCATTTTGATTTGGATTTGCATGATATCAGCAAAGCTTCCGGTGCAGGAGGTTTCGTATTCAAGATGGGCGTGAGTCTGTGTGACGTCCTTTGCCACCCCCTTGATCCAGAGCTTTAAAAACGCCCAGCCAAGACTGAACATGATGATATGTTCACAGAGAATGGAGGTGTGGTGCCGCTCTTGTCGGTGGCAGTGAACTGAAATGAATTCTTGTTTTCGCAGCCGATCTCCAAAAGCATTTAGATAGTAAAGAATCTATGAGTTCATCGGACCTATTTCCTCTGTACCGAGCGAAAAAAATATGTTCCCCTGCCAGCGCATTCATAGCTTGGTCAATGTTGGAGCTGTAAAACAATTCCACCGCGCTAATTAAATTGGTGTGCCTTTGAAGCACGGAAAATAACTTTTATTTACCGGCGTTAAAAAAGCGGATGTAGTATCGCAGCCGCTGAAGGGATGGATGAAGAGTATTATTTCGCAATGCTTTCGTCGTATATCAACAACTGCAAGAATATATATTTTTTCGGGTTGCAGTTTTTTGGGTTTTCTAAACGCGGGTTTTGTTTTTTTTTGTTCCCTCGCTAATCTAGTTAGCAATACCAGCAAATCAGCGTCCTCGCCTATGACAACCGCGCATCCGAAGAACAACGATTTTTGTATTGCGTGGTTGATTATTGCGTCTGCATCCTCTGCAGCTTGTTCGACACGATGCTCACACTGTTGTAATTCTATCGTCAAGATTCTATGGAACGATTTTTTTCAAATTTCCCAAAAATATTTGCTGTGATATTAGAGGAATGCTCGTTACCGTGATCACCATATCCGGCGAATAACATTTTCGTTATCGTCGTATTCGTTCGGATTTTTGGTTCCCAAATTCTCGAACCCATCGGGATATCCGTCAAAGATCACCACCGCATTTTCGCCGATATGGTTTTGAATATACCGAACGTACTCGTGGTAAAGATCTTTAAATTAGACATTGCGGTCCCATACAAATTCGTGCAATAGGAAGCAACCGTCAACGATGTCTACTCGATTTGATGGCAGCGAGAATTCGTTCGCGAGCGGTACGAAAGCAACGTATATCGTTGACTTCACATTTTTCCGCATTCCTTCTTCTGTGAATAACGCCGAAGGAAATAGTGTGAGCTCGTACGTTAAATTGTGTCTTAAATCTTCTTCGAATACCTTCACGACGCGCACCCGTTGACAGAGAAGCAACGGATTGATTGGAATCGGAGCAGCATCGATTTTTATACTACGCGTTACGGTTGCTAAAGGAAGTATACAGTAATTTATTTTACACTTCACATTGTCGGAGTTGAGGCTGACAATGCGAGACATAATTTTTCCACCGACGTTGCCGAGGAAATGACAATTAATCTTCGCATCTGGAATAATTCTGCTGCCGAGCGATTCTATCTCCATTCCTTCAGCGAAACGAGCATGTTCTGTGAACTATGTATTGAGTTTTTGTGCATCAGCGTTATCACGAGTTATGCGCGAGTTCCGAATATCAACGTGCTGTTCCGTTATTGCGCTGCGTACCCGACAAAACGTTTCCATTTCTTTGCAAACATTTTGTAAAAATACCATATTTAATGAAGATCGTGCCATAAGGTTGTCGATAATTCTTCATCCTTGTGTCAGGCCTTCCGATGTTTTTATTCATCGCATGAGCGTCTGTTCAATGGTTTGATCGTATCTTACTCTGTATCAAAACTTATTCGTTCGTCTGGTAAAATAGCCGTCAGTTGTGAATTTTTCATAATCGTCGTGCAACATTTTTTCATTCAAAACTACCATATCCTGTAGATGGAAGTGAAATTCTTTAGCGTAGAAGACGTAATCATTTGCGTATAAGTATGGCAGCATCTTTTGGACGGCGTCGAGATGCATGACCCAGTCTCCTGAATGCTCTGCTTCGATGAATTGTTTGGCGAGAGTCACTCCCCGAAAATATTGGGCCCAAAGCTTCGACGTCCGTCCCTTCCACAAGTTGCTACCACCTGTGGAGCGAACCGGTTACCACTCATTGGGAAGGAAACTGGAGAGAGATCGGACTAGAATTAAATATTCATGGTTTTCTGTAAGATCGATTTATTCCTTTGAATAAACTAACTACCAGACGTTACTGCTCAGCGTATATACAGAGCCAGAATTCTCGGCGCTTTCGAGAAACAATGAACCGTCTCGTTGTAGAGTCTTAGATCTAGTAGTTAACAGACAGGAGAAAGTTTATCCAAACCGAAGGTCTAGATTTAAACGTCAGAATATTCAAATAATGTAAGTGTTCGTGAGTGTCAGTAAGATCACCATTTATTTAAGATGGTGGCCCTACCAACGGTCGGTAAGGCCTGGTCTATTTATCGAAAAAATTATAGGAGGGTTAAATAAGGGTTTTAAAGGACTAAAAGAATATTATAGGATAGTCAAGGAAGCGTTAACGTAGGTTTGAAAAACAGCTGAAGGAGAGTTAAAGGATCATTAAAATGTATCATCGTCATTCTCTTGGCGGTGAGATATTTTTATATTATACGAAGGTATACTATATATACTAAATTAAGAAATATGTTTATATTGTAACACTGAAAACCACCAATTCACCTATGACGTAGTCACACACCGATCACACATTCATTGTCCACTTGCACACAATCAACCCGTGCACACATATAACATGGAGAGTAGACTGCGGAGATCGGCAGGTTTCGGTCGTCTCCGCAATTGCTATCAGACAGGAAGGCAGCCCGCAACAAACATTTCACGCCACGAAAGACGAATATTCCCTCGTTGTCCAAGAGAGCGACCAGCTGACCTCGATTGGCGGTGAGGGGAACGCCTGGACGTGGCTACAGCAATCTGCAAAATTGGTAATCTCGTTAGATTTAAAATAAAATAAGAAAAGATTAAAGAGAGGGGAAGAGTTAAGAGGCGAGTATAAAAGGACGAGTAGAGAGGCATGGCTCTCTTCTTCGGCAAAAAGTACCGTAATAAATCGAACTACGACCGGTCATCTATTTAAAGCAGTTATTGAATCGATAATCGGCCTGACTTTTCCAAGAACTTAAGGAAAGTAAAATTAACTAATTTCTTTCTCCGACTCTTCTTCCTAACTTCGACTGTTGTGTCTTTATCAATTTATGGTAGACTCTCTCTCTCTCTCTCTACCATTCTTCCTTTTGATAATATACTTTCTCTTATGGCGTTCTCTGCTGCTCCTTTCCGTTAGTTAACGGCAATGACGTAGAACTATCTCACAGGAAGTAGGAAAGAGGATGTCAGGGCGGAAAAGACTAGAAGACTAAATGTTACATAGCAAACGTGCTATCAGCAGGAATCAATGAATACAAGAAGGGAAGGAACGAGTTGAGCTTCCGGCACACTGGACACGAGACGGAGTACAATCCTGAGGTGAAGTGAATGAAAATCAAGCAGAAAGGAAAATTGAAAGTCCAGTACGAGAGTTTAACAATTAAGGGGGGGATCCTGCTTCAGAAGGTCCAAAAATCGTGTTTTTTCATTGCCTAAATTGATAGGTAAACTATCCAAGAATATATTCACAAAGTTACAGATGCCAATTCGAAGTATTTTCGGAGATACAAAGACAAACGCAGAGGGGTGTCGGCAGGCGCGTGCGCGCTCGGCCAAGCTCAGGCGGGCCCTCCGTTCCTCTATCCACTATTCCTAATTTCTTACCTGAGAAAGGTTCAATGGTCTTTCAAAAAAATACTTTGAATTTGTAGTAGTGTCATGCTGAGCCATAAACCCGTTTGTAGAAGTATAAAAGTGTATAACAGTCGCATAACAGTACAAAAGTATAAAAGTATAAAAGTGTATAAAAGTGTATGACAGTGCTATCTGTGTACGTGTTTCTACTTTGCTGCTTCTAGCATCAACGGTCAGATTTGCTCCGATTCCTGGCGCATACACATCGTCAAACATCATGGAAAGCTACCCGAAAAGTGAAAAATCATCTTCCACACGGGCTTTGAAACCACGCAAACGAAAATTTCACGGTAGTCAATTTACAACTAAAGACAATGAAGACGTATTAAATACAAGTGCTAGTTCGAAATAATTGTTAACTGCTAGCTGCGAGCATATAATTGTGAATGCGCTTCATTGTTATCGCATTATTGAATTCTTGACAGTTTTTCATACGATTGCTGATATTGTAATCTGTAGATCGTGTAAACAAGGCATTAAATTTCAAGAGGGTGGGTATCGAGGCTTCGGTTTCGAAATTGTCTTATCGTGTATATGCGGTCGAAGAGAAATTAATTCAGGACCGTCGATAAACAAAATACAAGACTGATCGTGTTCGTTATGAGGCTACTTGGTATTTCACGAGAAGGCATAAATGTATTTTGTGGCCTCATGGACCTGTGCTAAGATTTGGCGAAATCAACGTATGATCAAATAGTGCAGCATCTTCACGCGGCGTCGAAATCGATATTTGAAAAAGGCCAGTGAGAAAACTGCCAAAGAAGAGCGGGAAAAGAATGTTGAAAAAGGAAGAATCGAAACTCATTTAAAAGTGTCAGGCGATGGATCCTGGGAAAAACGTGGCTTTACCTCACTATACGGTGTAACAACTCTCATAGCATACTACTCTGGCAAAGTAATCAACTTTATCGTAAAAAGTTCATACTGCCACCAATGTATCAAAGAAAGAATTAGACGATGACGAATTTGAAGAGCAGTATGAAAAGCATAAAGAATCATGCGCCTTATATCACGAGGTTCAGCAGGGAAGATGGAGCCGGATTCTATCACGGAAATGTTTTTGAGATCCGAAGAAAAATGCGGCGTAACATATACAAATTACATCGACGACGGCGATTCCAAAACTTTCGCAAGTATTTTGGAAAGAAATCCGTATGGTGACGATTGTTCTGTTACAAAAAGTTAGTGCGTGGGACACGTACAAAAACGAATGGGTTAGCGACTCCGAAATATAAGGAAGAAAGAGAAACTCGGTGGTAAGAAGCGGCTGACGGAAGGTGTCATAAAAAAGCTAACAATTTATTATGGTTTGTCAATTAGAAGAAGTATTGATTCTGTCCAAGAAATTAAAAAAGCTGTAATAGCACCGCTGGATCATTATTGCTCCACAGACGAATCCCCTCGACACAAGAATTGTCCAACAGGCGTCGATAGCTGGTGTGAATGGCGCAAAGCTGAATGCACGAATCAACTACGATATTTTTAGCATTTTAAGCAAAAATTAACAAGCACATTCGCCCGATTTATGAACAACTATCAAATGGAGACCTTCTAACGAGATGCTTAGGCGGTCACACGCAAAATTCAAACGTGTCGTTCAACTGAACAGTATGGCGCATGAATCCGAAGCACCTGCATTCCGGCCAAAAAATCGTTGAAATTGCCGCCTACTTGGCTGCAGGCATGTTCAACGAAGGGTATTCAGCAATTTTGAATACCATGCAGTTGCTGAATTTGGATATTGGCCAGCAATGCAAAATGTTTGGTGATACCGCTGACGCGCAACGGATCGGAAGAGAGAACAGGCGCCAGTCGCTTAGCACCGAGGAGGCTCGTATGGCTCGTAGACTCGAACAAATGCATCAGAACGAGCTGTTTGAGGAAGCAGAAGGACTAATATATGGATCAGGAATAGCTGATTAGCCAATCATTAGTGTAAGAAACCAAAAATTGATATTTTCTCCTATTGAAAACTTAAAGCGCATATCGACTTGAACCAAAATTTGTTTCTTTTGGTAAAGAATTTGTCTCTTCAGTAGTGAATTTTCTTCTAGGTGAACCGACATTTGTTAAAAAGTATTTTTTAATAACTTTTTTAAAAACAAACCATTTTTTAAAAACGTGAAAAAAAATATATTTCACGATTATTTCCACTTTTGCTTGGTTCACCCAGAAGAAAAATATATGATAATTCGACATCTTTTTCGTTTTTTATTTCAGACAAGAATTACGAACTGCACCTGTCCCGTCAATTGGAAACTACAGTGGCAAGGCGTTCACGGAAAGGGCTCAATGCTCTGCAGTTTACCATTGTATCTACTAAAAAAAAAAATTTGTATATTTCAAATGCATAAGAAAATATACCCCAAACTTCGTTGGGCTAAGTTGTTTTTTTCCCTTCCAAAAAAATCCTCGAAAAAAGCTATTTTTGGGTCTTCTAAAGCAGGAGCCCCCTTAAGAGAATTTGATGAAAGTAGATGCGGTATTTGCATCACAAAGAAGAAGAAGAGAGAAATTACTGACCTAAGGTACGCTCGTCTAAAATAACAGCGTGCCGTAGCTGTCAGAAGGTGGAAGAATAGAGAATGGTACTCACCATTAGTACAGGGTGTCCGCCGGGAAGGTATACTACTTTGTTTTGCCGCCATTTTGGTAAACGTTAGGCTTGACAGTTCATATTTGGCAGTCGTGAAGTAGACACGTGGCAAATTTATTATGGAAAATATTCGATAAACCAACGTGTTTTAATCGTTAAAACATTGTATCAAAATCAATCATCGATTACTGTGACGATGAGAAAGTTACGTGAATTTTTTGGGAGAAACAAATGGATATGTGAATAAACAGAATAGTCGGTTCTGGGCAATGGAAAACCCTCAAATTATTCATCAGTCACCTTTACATCCATTAAAAGTGACAGTCTGGTGTGCAATTTGGTCAGGAGGAATCATTGGATTTTACTTCTTTGAAAATCAAAACGGCGTAACGGTAACTGTAAATGGGGAGCGATATCGTGATATGATTGAAAACTTTTTAACGCCACAACTGTATGCTTTGGGCTTGATTAACATGTGGTATCAACAAGACGGTGCCACATCGCATACAGCCAGGATTACAATGGAATTACTGCGAGACCTCTTTCCACAACAAGTTATTTAAAAAAATGGTGATGTTGATTGGCCTCCACGGTCGCCTGATTTGACTGCTCCGGACTTCTTTTTGTGGGGATATCTAAAAAGCAAGGCTTATGCAAACAAACCAGAAACGCTTGAGCAACTCAAACAAAATATTCGTGATGAAATTAATGAAATACCGCGTGAAATGTGTGAGAATGTAATGAAAAATGTGCTCAAAAGGGCTCGCATTTGTGAGGCTAACAGAGGCGGACATTTATCTGATATTATATTCCATACATAATTGCCGACATTAAATAAAACATTTATCAATATAAGATCCATTCTCTTTCATTTAATCAAAAATTATAAACAAACAAAGTAGTATACCTTCCCGGCGGACACCCTGTATTTACCGGGCGACCACATAGAAACATCAGGCTCACCGATGGGCTGCATGGCACAACAAGAGTATCCCACCTGCCAAATGAAGAGATGAGCAACATTTTATGAATCAATAAAAGGGTTCACATAACGGCACAAAACGCTCACAACTTCTAGCCTGGACAACCCGCCACCATAAGAACACACTAAGACGGTAACCGAGGACACCACAAACACTTTTGGTATGAGATACGGACGGAAATCAACGCGAGAATACATAATGCCGCGGACTGCCAGCAACAAGCCTCTTCGCCGTAGCAGAAGGCGCTCCGAGCGGCCCGTGAGGGGATATAACCAGACGGGAAGACCAAATTTCGGCGCGTTCCAAGGCACTCTACCGGGCTAGGAAGCACATCAGTGGCCCACTGTCACCAAAGATAATGAAGATCGACAACATTTTTTTTCATAATATTTCCTGGAAATGTATTGTGATGGCAGACAGCGCTACAAAGCCGATCTCTACAGTTTTATTCACCTACACATGAATATACCCTACTTTTACATAACTAAGAAACCTAAATTAATTTTCTCACTGTTCTAGTTTGAATCGTTCTCCTTAGGATAACAAAAATTCATGTCAACTGGAAAATACCGTTACATCCGGCGCCCGAACACGGGCTTGGGCATAGAAAGAAAGACTGACAAGTAAAGGTACTTTGGTGTCCCCCTCCGATTTTAATGCAACTCACGTATGTTGTAGAGCATCGAAAACTAAAAGACACGTATTTTTTTTTATCGGCGGAAAAACATTTTTAAGGGGTGAAATCGCCCTTCAAAAATAGCATGTCGAGGGGTGATTTTGCAGTTTCACCCAGAAGGCGTCGACCGATTTTAATAAAACAAAAACCAAAATACTCCTCATTGAAGACAATCAAAATTCCACGCTAAGTTGAAGAAAAAAATTCATTTGCAGGGGTGAACAACCTCTTGATTTTTCAAATTTCCACCCTACACAAAAAACTAATCAACCAAATTAAACAGAACATGTACCATTTGGAAGGGCAAGTTAAAATAAAGTTGACGTATTTTTGCACATTCACAGGAAAATGAGTTTACGGGGGTAAACTACCCTTTATCCATTAGTACGTATATTTGTGCATACATTTTTGTTTCTCGTTATTTAAATGTCCGAATTGATTCAAAACATTCCTGTTAGCCGAAGTCAAGGGGGGGAACTTCGCATGATGCTTTATTTATTATTAAGGGGGTGACCGGCTGGTACTTACAAGTGGAATGGTCCATTCACGAGTTTCGCGTTATTTACTGAAAAAAAAGCTTGTTCAAATACAGAATACTGGGGAATGTTGCTGGGGTTAAGTGGTTGTATGACGATAAATTATTGATAAGCACAAAATCAGCACAAAGAGTGAACGCAAGCAGCTCTTTAACATGTAAATAACGAGAAACAGGAATGTACGCACAAATATACGTACTAATGGATAAGGGGTAGTTTACTCCCGTAAACTCATTTTCCTGTGAATGTGCAAAAATACGTCAACTTTATTTCAACTTGCCCTTCCAAATGGTACATGTTCTGTTTAATTTGGTTGATTAGTTTTTTGTGTAGGGTGGAAATTTTAAAAATCAGGGGGTTGTTCACCCCTGCAAATGAATTTTTTTCTTCAACTTAGCGTGGATTTTTGATTGTCTTCAATGAGGAGTTTTTTGGTTTTTGTTTTATTAAAATCGGTTGACGCTTTCTGGATGAAACTGCAAAATCACCCCTCGACATGCTATTTTTGAAGGGCGATTTCACCCCTTAAAAATGTTTTTCCGCCGATAAAAAAAAAGACGTGTCTTTTAGTTTTCGATGCTCTACAACATACGTGAGTTTCATCAAAATCGGAGGGGGACACCAGACTGACCTTCTTGTAAGTACCAGCCGGTCACCCCCTTAATAATAAATAAAGCATCATGCGAAGTTCCCCCCCTTGACTTCGGCTAACAGGAATGTTTTGAATCAATTCGGACATTTAAATAACGAGAAACAAAAATGTATGCACAAATATACGTACTAATGCATAAGGGGTAGTTTACCCCCGTAAACTCATTTTCCTGTGAATGTGCAAAAATACGTCAACTTTATTTTAACTTGCCCCTCCGAATAGTACATGTTCTGTTTAATTTGGTTGATTAGTTTTTTGTGTAGGGTGGAAATTTGAAAAATCAGGGGGTTGTTCACCCCTGCAAATGAATTTTTTTCTTCAACTTAGCGTGGAATTTTGATTGTCTTCAATGAGGAGTATTTTGGTTTTTGTTTTATTAAAATCGGTTGACGCCTTCTGGGTGAAACTGCAAAATCACCCCTCGACATGCTATTTTTGAAAGGCAATTGCACCCCTTAAAAATGTTTTTCCGCTGATAAAAAAAAATACGTGTCTTTTAGTTTTCGATGCTCTACAACATACGTGAGTTGCATTAAAATCGGAGGGGGACACCAAAGTACCTTTCCTTGTGAGAAGATAAGGTAGGGCACGCGATAGGTCAATAAATTAGGTGTAAGGCGGAAAAGATGGCTACAGGTGGCCAGAAGAATCTCGCAGCTGAACTCGAGGGATTGAGAATGATGGAAAGTATTGAGAAAGAGCATCGGCATGAGAGGGCCATAGGTGTGAGTGAGCCGACGTACCACTCGGTGTCCACCACGGCTGAACATATATTAAAAGATAGGAGGTGGAGAGATCGGCGAGAAATAAACCGCCTTTTAGGTATTTTACCTAGAGAGGATGGCGAGGATGTAAGAGAATAGGGTGAAAGTACCCCGGTCCAGCGCAATAGGATGATAACTGTCTTGTCGACTCTGGTCGAAGTGGGCTAGATTATGTAATTCCTCCAGAGGATGGAAGAAAAGAGTGATGGAAAGTTCGCTGAGGTCAACCAGTCTCAACAGGAAATAAGGGACGAATGCATGACGAGAATCAGTGAGCTGCGTGAGTCAGTCAAATGTGCTATGGACCAAGTGATAACTGAAGGAAGTTACAAATAATTATAGTCGGCAACAGGTTGCAGGGCAGAGAGTAACTACGTAGAGACTAGAGAGGGAAATGCAGGCGATTATGTCCAGGATCGTAGCAGCATGTCTGATCGCTGAGGAAAACTCGGAGAGGATCGAGCGATTGGAAGAATCGGCAGAAAGAAATCAAGACTCCGCCAACTTCGACAGACGATGGAGGGGGGGGGCTGAGTGGGACCAGACTATATACGACGGCACAAAAGCCACCGACATATAATGAGGATGGGAAGGAAAGACCCTTGAGATTCTTAAAGGAGTTCCGTGACTTCTGCCTTGCTGGAGGAATTGACGGCTCGGAGATCCGTCATGTTTAAGAATTGGCTCTAAAAGGTGTTGCCAGTGATTGGTAGCTTCTGGTCGAAGGAGGAGTACATGACTTACCGACGTTCGAGCAGAAATTTTGATCGCAGTGTTGGACCCACGATATGCAGGATAAAGTGAAAAAAAATCGGGAATTCGGAACTTTCTATACCGAAGGTCAGACCTTGACATGAGCAGAATACGCGACGCGGGTAATCGGGAACCCACGCGATCATAGTGAGAAGCTAAGCGACGAGGACACATTTAGGAAGCTGGCTCGACACTTCGACGAGGAGGTGCGTAGTGCAGTGCGAGTGCGGCAAGTCTGCAGCGTCGCTGAGTTCCTAGAGCTGCTCGAGAGTACAGACGCAGCAGGTCTACTTAACCACAAGAGAGAACCGAGTTAGTGGCTACTCGGCGCCAAAACGTCGAGGTTTCACTGGTAGGGGAATGGTGCATGAGGAGGCAGCTCGGCCATGTCCACGTCATGAAAACCGGGCAGCACTATTTAATGGTGGTGGAAACGGGTTTTCTCAACCGCCAGGACGTCAAGGTGTGAGATGAGACGGACCGTCGTGGCATCAAAATCGAGCATGGTTACAGCTAATCCACAATGGAGAAATGGGTCAGAGCAGCAGCAGCAACCGTAGCAGGAAAATGTCTAGGATACCAAATGAGATCGGAAAATGCCCGGCCTCCAGATACACCGCCACGGAGACGCGAGGGACAACCTCAGAACCAGGTAAATAATCTAAATCGGTATCCGCCTGGTCAATATGTCGCACATACAATACTGGAAGGAGACCGACCCGGTTGCTCTTGACCCGAAACATCATTTCCGGGAAACGCGTAGTTGTTGCGCCCGGAAAATTGGGCAATTATGGTGAGAGAAGGGAGGAACGAGGTGCAACGAAAAACAAAATCGAGAAGAAAAGTCTGAGTCAGACAATGAATGCGAGAAATAGGGAGAAGAAGTGTTAGGGATCAGGGGAAGAAGAAGGAAGAGAACGAGAGGATGGAATCGACTATGGAAAGGGATGAGAAAGTGAATACCGAGAGGCGAGGGCAGGCCGAGGTAGGGAGAGAATGGTTCAAGAAGATGATGCAGGCGTACTTAATACCATAGAAGGTATGTGGCCGGCAATCGTTGCCAGAACTCAGGGAGTACCGGACATCGGAAGGCCAGCACCGAGAAAGGTGGATGAGGTGGTGGAAAGGAAAATAATCTGTTCCACGATGACAGAAGTTCCCAGAGAATACCTGTACGCGGAGGCGACGAAAGAGAGCGTGAAGTGGTATAATATAATGATGCTCATCCGAGATGTCCGGAGCTGTCAATGAAAATAGAAGGGCACTAAGCTTAATAGATAGTGACAGTGAAGTTTCCTGTGTTTCAGAGGAATTTTTCTTACAAAATGGGGAGAAATTTAAGAAATGTCCGATGCTGCTTGTCACTTCAGCATAGGCGGTAGCATTCGGTGGAGAAACAGAGAGAGTGAAGAGACAGACGTTGACATGGTGGAAACCGAGTCATACGGTTCGACGAGATCCCTACAGATGCTAGTCGTGCCAAGATTAGTGCGGCCTATAACGATTGGTATTAATGGGTCACGATAAGGTGGTTGCAAAGTTAAGTGATGGCTTGTGGCAACATGTAAATGTAATAAATTTAGTCTTGGTAAACCGAGTACGATATGTGCCGTGTTAGAAGCGAATGGCATCCTCGAAGGAGAGACGAACATTCGTCTAGCAGATGAGAAATTAGAGAACAAGATGACCGACTATCAAGATCTAAAGCCGAAGGTGAGGCAAGAATTTAAGATGATTGTGGAAGGTATACGGGAGCTTTTCGACAAAGTCCCCGGTACGATGATCAAGTATGAGCATAGGTTCTTAATGAGCATAATCTTAAAGGACCCGAAGCCCTACTTCCATCGATCGTATTCGGTGTCATTAATGCAATGGGGATGGGTACAAAAAGAAATTGAGAGGATGCTGAAGGTTGGTATCATCCAGAAGTCTGGGAGCGTGTATATAAATCCTCTGATGCCGGTGACGAAAGACGATGACTCGGTCCGTCTATGTCTCGATGCTTGAGAATTGAATAATTATCTCGAAAACGATCATAATAATGCACCACCTATAGAGGAGATATTCCAGAGAGTTGACGGAAAGACAGTCATGTCTACAGTCGATCTAACCAGTAGTTTCTGACAGATACATTTGCATCCGGATTCACGAAAGTATACCGCTTTCCAGCATCAAGGAAAGTGCTATGAGTTTAGAGTGACACCCTTTGGTTTAAAAACAATTACTGCAAGCCTAATTAGAGCACTGGACGATGTTCTCGAGGGTCTGGATTTCGTAATAAATGTCGTGGACGATTTATTAATCGTGTCCACCTCACACAGAAAACATATTCAATATTTGACGATTTTATTCGAAAGGTTCCTAGAACATGAAATGACATTAAAATTCAGCAAATCCCATTTTTTCCGTCAGAGAGTGAAATTTTTAAGATATATCCTGATCACTGAGGGCCTGAAACCTGAAACCAGACCCTGAAAAGATCGGGACCATTCAGGAATATCCCCGGCCGAAGTCCATAAGCCAATTGAGGGGATTTCTAAGACTTATACATTTTTACATAAAGTTCACGAGCCACCACGCCCACGAAACCGCGCTATTATTGGAATTATTGAAGAAAGGGGTCCGATTAAAATGTAACGAGAATATGGACCAAAGTTTCGAAAAGGTACAGAAATTATTCTGTGACGAGATCATACTCAGATTTGCAGATCCCCTATTAGAAATGGGAAGGTATCATATTAATATTGCAAATAATTCAAGCAGTCACAAAAGATCAAAGCATGTAGATATAAAGTATCATTTTTCAAGAGAACAAATCGAGAAAAATGTAATAAAATTACGATTCATTCCCACAGATAGCCAGTTAGCAGATGCACTGACAAAACCATTGCCAGTTGTGAAATTCTTGGAGTTCAGAGCAGGAATGGGACTGGAATGAATATCCTACTAATTATTGATTATTTATTTTGTTTAATGATAAGGATGATTGATATGGTATGTTCGGGTTTTTCTGGGTTTCCCCATTCCTTAGCAACAAATGTTGGACCATTTTGTATTTCCCAGTTATATAAAGCATGAGGAAGGTCTGTCACTAGTATTAATTAAAAAGAATTGTAATTAAATAGTACATAATTAGGTTTTAAGAGTGATCCACAGTTAATAGCACAGATAAGAAGATTACAGTCGATTCATTTTTGAGGAGGCGTATCGTATTACTCGGTTACTGGTACAAAGAATTGTATCCATGCTTTATTCTCTGTAGCTCGGTTACAAAAACGAATCGACGAGCAGAGTGCAGGAGAGGAAATATAAACATAAACAACACCTCTTGAGAAGAAACATTGGAGCATTCTTTCAGTGACGATATTCATAGGGGTCTTTGTGATCTGTCTTTAGTCTTGTAGAGAAACTCGAAGTAGACAGACGGTCCTCCTCACGCATTGAAATAAAAGTTAAAGTTAAAGTCAATTCACTACGTTTCTATAATATTTATCAGGGGTACAAATTGAAAATGCGGGTTTGATAACAGATGGCGTTACTAACGCTATACGCATCAGGCAGTACTGTGACTATGTTCATGTCAAAGCTACGTCTTATAGCTTTAATTTTCAGTATATGTCAATTTGTCGCAGTGTCAAATTCATAGTTTTTTTGAGCTCTCAATATGTCGAGTTTCGTGCCAACAAAACAGCATTTGCGGGAAGTTTTAATTTACTTCTTTAATTTGAAGAAAAGTGCTGCTGAAGCACATCGATTGGTCTCCGAGGCTTATCCGAGTCATGTTCCATCGGTTTCAACGTGCGAGAGATGGTTTGTGCGGTTTAGAAGTGGTGATTTTGACGTTGAGGACAAAGAGCGGCCGGGCCAAGTGAAAAAGTTTGAGAATGCTGAATTGGAGGCAATACTCAATGAAGACTCGTGTCAAACTCAACAAGAGCTCGCAGATTCATTGGGAGTGACACAACAAGCCATTTCCCATCGTATAAAAGCCCTCGGAATGATCCAAAAGCAAGGACATTGGGTGCCGTATGAGCTGAAGCCGAGAGACGTCGAGCGCCGTTTTCTTGCATGCGAACTGCTGCTCGAACGGCAAAAACGGAAGGGTTTTTTGCATCGCATTGTCACTGGTGATGAAAAGTGGATCCATTACGATAACCCGAAGCGCAAAAAATCATATGGTTACCCCGGCCATGCATCATCATCGACGGCCAAACCAAATATTCACGGCGCCAAGCTCATGCTCTGTATTTGGTGGGACCAGCTGGGTGTGGTGTATTATGAGCTATTGAAATCGAACGAAACCATCACAGGAGCACTATACCGAACTCAATTGATGCGTTTGAGCCGCGCACTCAAAGAAAAACGGCCACAATACGAGCAAAGACACGACAAAGTAATTTTGCAACATGACAACGCTCGGCCACATGTTGCAGCGCCGGTCAAAACATACCTACAAACGCTGAAATGGGAAGTCTTACCCCACCCGCCATATAGCCCAGATATTGCTCCTTCCGATTACCACCTTTTCCGATCGATGACACATGGCCTAGCTGACCAGCGCTTCCATTCTTACGAAGAAGCCCAAAAATGGGTCGATGACTGGATAGCAGCCAAGCCGGCCGAATTTTTTCGCGACGGTATCCGTAAATTGCCAGAAAGATGGGAAAAAGTTGTGGCTAGCGATGGACAATACTTTGAATAATTCATTTGTTACCATTTTTTCAGAATAAACGTTCAAAAATAGAAAAAAATCCCGCATTTTCAATTTGTACTCCTGATACATATATGTTTTGTGAAACATTTCTTTTTTCCAGAATATAAATACATCTATCGCTTTGCGAATTTTGAAACCCTTTTTCCAATAAAGCTGTTTCAAACATCTCAAACCAACACCTTGCCGCCTATTTCAATCCATACACGGCTTTGTTTAATTTACAAACTTGATTTCCGTTACTTTTAACACCTTGGGGAATTCTCATATATATTTCTTCTTTTAAGATACCGTTTAAGAATGCGGTTTTTACATCCATATGGTGAATTAATAAATCATTCTGATTTGAAAGAGCGACCATAAAACGAAAACTCGAAATTCTTGCAACTGGTGCAAATGTCTCATTGTAATCAACTAAACACGTTTAGCTAAAACCGCGAGCAACTAAACGAGCTTTATATTTTTGCGGATTTCCAAATTCATCATTTTTAATCGCGAATACCCATTTACAGTCAACGATATTTTTATTCCTTGGCTTCAATACCAAGTTCCAAGTTTGATTTGTTATTAATGAATTTAGTTATTCTTGGATAGCACGCTCCCATTCTATTCTGTCATCGCGTCTTTGTATTTCTTCGAAGGAAGTGGGTATTTTACAAACAACCGATTGAGCACACAAGAGGTATTCATTGGACTTTTCAGTTTCCTCATACGAAATAGGAGGTCGTAGTTTAATTCTTTCACTTCTTCTAATTTGGACTATTTCATCCATTCTTTGGTCATTATTTTCGAGTAATGACTCATTGCTTTTATCTGTTTCACTTATAGATTTATTTATCTTAGGATTTTGCATTACTTTTCCATCAATTGGCTCTGGTGTATCTGATTTACTTTTACCATCAGACTTATTATTCTCAAATCTATCTGATTTCTCAATATCAGATTTACTTTGCGTTCCTACTGATTTTGACACTACGTCAGAAACATCAGCTTTACTTGGCCTGTTTGCTGATTTTGACACTACGTCAGAAACATCAGCTTTACCTGGCCTGTCTACTGATTTTGACACTACGTCAGAAACATCAGCTTTACTTGGCCTGTCTACTGATTTTGACACTACGTCAGAAACATCAGCTTTACGAGGCGTTTCTACTGATCTTACCACTTTCATCACTGGCCGAGATTTTAAGTAATTTACCTCATCTACAATAACATCTCTTACTATCACAAATTTTTCAGTCTCAACATTCCAAACTTTATACCCGTTTGGTTCAAATCCAACTAATATTCCTTTCCATGATTTTTCATCAAATTTTCTTTTCCTGGTTTTATTATGTATATAAACGTTGAACCGAAAATTTTTAAATACTTTAATTTAGGCTTTTTACCATGCCATAATTCAAATGGGGTTCTATCAATTTTAAGAGCTTTAGTCGGGGTTAAATTTATAAGGTATGTAGCAGTTAATACTGCTTCTCCCCAAAAATCTTTACCTAAACTTGCACCGTTTATCATTGCACGTGCTCTCTCAGTTATCGTTCGATTCATGCGTTCCGCAACGCCATTTCATTGAGGTGTGTATGGGACAGTCAAATGATAGCTAATCCCCTCCTGTACGCAGAACTCTTTTATCTCGTTTGACAAATACTCTCTTCCATTATCACAGTATAAATTTACGATTTTTAAATTGAAATGAGCTTTACTCTTTGCTTCATAATCTTTAAACATAGAGAACACATCCGACTTATGTGTAATCAAATACGTGACACTATAGTGCGTAAATTCATCAATAAATGAAACAAAATAATTTTTATTATTAATTGTCGAAGGACTGATTGGACCGCACACGTCCGTGTACACTATAAACAAAGGTCTTTTTATGTGACCCTTTTTCATTGCTTTCTCAAATGGTAATCGCGCTTGTTTACCGTTTATACAAGCCTCACACAAGTCATCATTTGGGACCACGCTATCGAGATGACTCATATCCTGCATCATTTGTTTATTTTTCAGCTCTTGGAATTTACTTTTGTCAATATGCCCTAAACGCTGTTGCCACAAATTATAATTATTTGCATTTGCATTATATACTTGAGCATTTACCTTTTTTGTAACAGCAAATTCAACAGTTATCAAATTATTTAAGGGCTTACCGTACATTACCATTTTTCCATTTTTACATATCTGTACCCCTTCGGGATCAAAGGTGATACTCATCCCTTTTTGCTGCATTTTCCTCACTGACAGCAAATTGTATGGAACCTCGGGACAATAAAGAACGTGTCCGAGGACAACTTGAACTCCTAGATTAGTCATTACGTTAATTCTTCCCTTCTGTGTTGCTGTGATGAACTCTTCATTCTTGGCTATTGAAATTTTCATTGGTGGATGCAACTCCATTGCAGTTAACAACATGTTGTCTTGGTTAATCAGGTGATCTGAGACTCCAGAATCCAACAAAAACTGCAATTTGTCACTCTCAATGTTCTGGTAATTTCTAGTCATAAGGGCAAAGCCTGATGTGTTGTCATTCCTCTTTATTGACACTGTTTGAACTGTGTGGACAGCTTTATTTTTTTTCTGCTCGGTATTGCTGATTTTTCTTGTAATACCAGCAGTTCTTTATCCTATGGCCCTTCCGTCCACACTGATGACACTTCCCAAGAGATGAATTCCTAGTCGAGTTAAATCTGGATGAGAAGTGAGAGCCTCTGCCTCTTCTGCTTGCACCTCGCCGATTGCCTTTATAGCCTCTAGAACTATTATTATAATTTCCTCGAGGAGTTTCCATTTCTACTTGCAACACCTTGGCACTTGTATCAACACTTTTGTTTTTCATTTTTGTCTCTTGTTCCAAAAGTCTTGTTTTCACAAAATCCAATGTAATTTTATCTTCAGTTATTGTCTCAATTACCGTAGACACAGTTTCATATGTGGCAGGGAGAGAGATTTACACATACGACACCTTTTGATTTTCACTGACTGATACCCCAGCCGCTGCTAACTCTGTTATCAGATCATCAAATGTTTAAAAATGATTTTTCAGTCAAGTTTCACTCTTCATTTTTAATATGCTCAATCGATTGCGGACAGACACTTCAGTGGCAGCACTTTTTCTCTCATAAACAGCATGTAAATGTTGTAAAATGGATTTAACAGTAGATCATGGTATATCGTACTTCAGGTAAGCGTCTGCTAGATATTCAACAATGACACATTTGGCAACTCGTTCAGCTTTCTCCCATATTTTGTCCACTCGATCAGGAACTTGTTCATCTATTACTTTGAGTATATTTAATTCAAATAATAAATACCTTATTCGATGTTTCCACGCACTGTATTTACTACCATTGAATGGTGTACTACTGTGTTCAAAAAGTAAGGTGAATTTTGTTTTAAAATAAAATTTTTTTATTTATTCTTCCAAATCGATTTCGTCCCCCTCAAAATAATCCCCCCTAGCTACAATACACTTATGCCAACGTTTTTTCTAATCTTTGAAGCATGCTAAAAAGTCGTCCTCAGGTATAGCCTTCAATGCGCGTAGCGATTCACGTTTCATTTCTTCAATCGACTCAAAACGATTTCCTCGGAGTGGTCTCTTGAGCTTTAGGAACAGCCAGAAGTCACACGGTGCTAAATCAGGCGAATACGGTGGTTGTGGAGCGACATGAGTGGAGTTTTTGGCGAAAAACTCACGAAGAACCAGAGCTGTGTGCGACGGTGCATTATCGTGGTGCAAAATCCAAGTGTTGCCTTTCCATAATTCTGGCCTTTTCTTGCGAATAGCTTCACGCAAACGACGCATAACACTTAAATAATATTCCTTGTTGACAGTTTGGCCAGTGGGAAGGAATTCGTAATGCACCACACCACGATAATCGAAGAAAACTGTCAACATGACCTTGATTTTTGAGCGAATTTGGCATGGATTTTTCGGTCTCGGTTCACCTTTGGCACGATATTCGCTCGATTGATCGGTTGTTTCCGGATCATAGGCATAAATCCAAGTCTCATCGCCCGTAATAATTTGTTTGTAGACGTCCTGATAATCAGAAATCATTGATTCACATGCTTGAACGCGACGCACTTTTCCGAAAAAATTGAGAAATTTTGGCACGAAACGCGATTTGACTCTTCTGAGGCACAAATGATCCTTCAAAATTGCTTGCACTGATCCAATTGATACTGCAAGCATGTCGGCAAGGTCTCGAATTGTTAATCGACGATTTTCGAGCACCAATTCCTTGATTTTCTTGATGTGTTGCTCATCAATTGACGTCGATGGTCGTCCAGAGCGTTCCAAATCATCAACACGTTCTCTGCCTTCTTTGAAGTCTTTGTACCACTTGTAAACATTTTTCTGTGACATAGTCTCGTCACCGAAGGCCTTTTGTAACATTCGATACGTTTCAGCGGCGGAAATTTCATTCCGCAAGCAAAATTTAATAGCACTTCTTTGCTCAACAAAATTCGACATCGTAAAAATCGCCAAATTCACTTTTCTTTGTTCACAAAACCAAGCGTAAACTAAAAACTAATGATGATATTGACATGTAATTTGTCACAGATGTCACTAACAGTCCTACCAACTTGAAAAAAAATTCTTTTGTCCGATTCGGTTAACGCGGGAAGTTTAAATTAAAAATTCATCTTACTTGTTGAACACAGTAGTAATATTTCTCCTGTCCTTTGATTTATCCATTGTTACTTTATCAAAGCTTAAAACATATAATAAAACAAGCTTGTTTTAAAATCAATTAAACTAACTTCTAAAATACACAGTTAATGCACAATGTGACCTGGGCCCATAACCTATTGGAAATGGAAAGGTAAATATTATAGAAGCGCAGTGAATTAACTTTAACTTTAACTTTTATTTCAATGCATGAGGAGGACCGTCTGTCTGCTTCGAGTTTCTCTACAAGACTAAAGACTGATCACAAAGACCCCTATGAATATCGTCACTGAAAGAATGCTCCAATGTTTCTTCTCAAGAGGTGTTGTTTATGTTTATATTGCCTCTCCTGCACTCTGCTCGCTGATTCGTTTTTGTAACCGAGCTACAGAGAATAAAGCATGGATACAATTCTTTGTACCAGTAATCGAGTAATCCAATATCCCCTAAAACCATATGTGCTTACTACTGAAAAACGAAACCGGTAAGAGCGAGGTAGTAACCTTTGCGTGTCGGACGTTAAAGGGGGCTGAGATCGCCTAAATGACTACGGAGGAGGAGCTACTAGCGATCGTGTGGGCGCTCCAGAAGTTAAGGACATATTTGAAGGGGGCCCGGATATTCGAAGAGACCTATCAGAAGGCATTCATATTTTTTAGATCTTGTCGGTTTACAGCAGAAAGACTCATGAGATGGGTGTTGTCGATCCGGGACTACGATTTGCAGGTCGAGCATCTCGCCGGGAAGACCAATCTGGTAGCAAATGGATTAAGCCGAGTGAAGGGAGACGAGGAGTTATCACCTGCCGATAAAAAAAGGGACCGTGGTTGTTGCAGGTATGTTAGCGGAGAAGATCTCGCGGGAACTCGCAAAGAAACTCAAGTATATTGGAAAAATGCAACGCGAGCAGAAAGATACTCGTATGTGGGTGCTGATGAATTTCCTCAGCGAAAATAAGGGGGAGTGTTACGTCCCCGTAACTCCACCACACTGCGCCTAGCATCCGACTACCCTTCGGGCACCAGAGCACACCCTGAGTGGTGGCCCTGGCGCTAGAGCTAACGGAAGGCGGATGACATGGACCTTGAACGTATAGAGATAAGAGCTATTCTCCCCAACTATCTGGAAAATTAGGAAAGGGAAGACGGTGAGTTCAAGCCAATGAGATGCCAAAGAACTTGCCCTCTCCAACCCCTAATTTTAGACAAGGATAGCATAAACACTAGTATAAAAAGAGCGAAATTGTGCTCTAAAAACCAGTTCTTGTAAAATATTCAAACGACACCGGAACAAGCTGGAACATTGTACAGCTCTCCGCTATTTTTCGAATCTCTAGTAAAGAGTAAGTTTAAATTCAGTCTTCGAAATTATCTAGAGTTGCGCGGACCGCCGCGAACTCTAACCACCTTCTCTCCCTTTCACTATAGTGTCGCGCGGACCACCGCGGACTCTAACTTCCATCTCTCCAATAGAATTGCGCGGACCACCGCGAATTCTAAATTCTTCCTTTACCATAGTGTTGCGCGGACCACCGCGAACGCTATTTTTCCTTCCTTACGATAGTGTTGCGCGGACCACCGCGAACGCTATTTTTCCTCCCTTACGATAGTGTTGCGCGGACCACCGCGAGCTCTATTTCCTCTCAATTTAACCAGGGAATTGCGCGGACCACCGCGAATTCCTATCCTCCCCCAAAATAAGGGTGTTGCGCGGACCACCGCGAACACCGCTTTTCCTTTCATTCGAACTCCCGGTTGTCAAACAGGAACTCACCATTTACGTTTTCTTTATCATTCTCAAACCCCTTCGTAAATTCAAATCTTTAACGATTAAATCACCGAGCCCGTATCCCAGACTAATTAACCGTAGCCAAGGTCTAAAACAGGGCAATTTCTCATGTTACTTGGACGTAACATACCTTTTTGGTGACAGCGGTGGGATACTAGCGGTAATTTGGTCAAATCATGCCAATTGAGCATTCACCGCAAAAGGGTGAAACCAATCCTGTAATTCAAACTGTTGACAACCCGTCGAGTGCCTCTAATCTAAATCCTCCACTTTTACCTACACAAGAAAATAACAGCGACGACAATCTATCCACAACATCCAACGAAGGCACAACACAAGAAGTAGACATGCCTATAGGAACTTCACAAACGGTATCCCTTAAGGATGCAGTCGAAGTTGTTGTTAAATTCGACGAGACAAATATTCCCATATACCAATTTATTGAAAGCTGTGAGGAAGCTCTAGTTATGCTTCCCTCAAATGTAGAACAAAACTTAGTCAGGTTAATTAGAACGAAAATTATAGGAGAAGCAAAAAGATCGATACAAGGAGTTAAATTTAATACTTTAAATGAATTAACCAAATATTTAAAAGAATTATATTCTCCCGCAAAATCAGTAAATCAGGTACGACGAGAACTCGGGACGTTAGTACAGTTAGAAAACGAAGATATAATTAAATATATAAATCGGGTACGCGAAATCGGAAATCATATAATCGAAGCACATAAAAGCAATAACAACGAAGAAATAAGCGACGCAGATAGGACCGCCACGGAGAGCGAATGCATAGAAAGTTTTCTTGACGGGCTTAAACCCGAAATACAAATAAGAATGAAGCCCACTTATGCAACATTGACCGCCGCCGGGACGGACGCTATTAAAGTAGATAGAAAACAGAAGGCCATAAACGAGTTAAGAAATTCCAAACGCGTAGATAAACCAGCGCCACGTAAGGAAACTGTAGCAGCAATACAGAAAAACATAGTAATCTGCCAAATTTGTAACCGAACGGGCCACGCGGCGGACACGTGTTGGTTTAGGAACCAAGCGGCTGGGCCCTCTCAAGATAAGGGTCGGCCACCCGCTCAAGCTGTATACAACCCGCGAGACAGACGGACTGAAGATAATAAACAGACCCAAAAATCGTGCCGGTATTGTAAACGCGACGGGCACACTATCGACGAATGTAGAAGACGGGAATATATAAACAAACATAAGGCGCAGGGGAACTCCAACAGTCTTCCGATAACCGGGGCTCATCCGGAGACACAAACAAAAGCAGCCCTTCGCAAGGCTCTGGTGATAAGCGAAACGCAGCCAGGAGACGAGTCCGACTAGCTAATGTTAATTTAAAACGGCGCTGTCGTCCTCCGACAATTATGATAGAGTCCTCAACTTTACACCCACCAACAACTTTATTAGTTGACACGGGATCCGAGCCAAACCTCATAAAAGAAAAATCGGTCAAACCAGGTGCCATAGTAGATGCAACGGATATTCTCGAGCTACACGGAATAATGACGAATCCAGTAGATACCTTAGGGTCACTCTCTGTAAACATCTTAGGATGTTCAGTCGTATTCCACATAGTTAAAGAGGATTTCCCCATCGAACAGGCTGGAATACTGGGAAACGAGTTCTACCAGAGATTTAAGGCAACAATCGATTATAAGGGACACTGTTTATATTGGAGGGACAGGCGTATTAACTTCACTAGCCCGGAAACGGTAATAATTCCAGCGCGATCAGCTTCAACCTTCTATGTCAGAATAAAAAACGAAGAAATCTCTGAAGGTTACCTCCCTCGCATTAAAATTGGAGATGGCATTTATTTCGGTAAAGCTCTAGTTACGAACCAGCAAGGTATCGCGTATACCCAAGTATACAATACCAGGGAAGAGGAAATCGAAATAATAGTGCCAACTCTGACATTACAAGAATTCGAAGAAAAATTTAAAAATACAACTTCTAATTCCACAAAATCTTCTACATCCGACGCGAATTGCACGACAACCGCGTCAAATAAAAAATCAAATCAAGGAAGTAAGACAATCAGTGAAATTGTCGAACCTTCTAATTCCACAAAATCTTCTAAATCCGACGCGAATTGCACGACAACCGCGTCAAATAAAAAATCAAATCAAGGAAGTAAGACAATCAGTGAAATTGTCGAACCTTCTAATTCCACAAAGTCTTCTAAATCCGACGCGAATTGCACGACAACCGCGTCAAGTAAAAAATCAAATTAAGGAAGTAAGACGATCAGTGAAATTGTCGAACCTTCTAATTCCACAAAATCTTCTAAATCCGACGCGAATTGCCCGACAACCGCGTCAAATAAAAAATCAAATCAAGGAAGTAAGACAATCAGTGAAATTGTCGAACCTTCTAATTCCACAAAATCTTCTAAATCCGACGCGAATTGCCCGACAACCGCGTCAAATAAAAAAATGTATCAAGGAAGTAAGACAGTCAGTGAAATTGTCGAACCTTCTAATTCCACAAAATCCTCCACATCCGACGCGAATTGCACGACAACCGCGTCAAATAAAAAATATACTCAAGAAAGTAAGGCAACCATCGATGTTGTCGAACCCTCTAAATCTAATAAATCAACAACATCCACCAAACCCGACGTTAGTTGCATGACAATTGCGTCATTAACAGAAGAGAAAAAGAATCAAATAGAAAAAATAAAGGAACTACTCCGTCTCGATCACCTAAATTCAGAAGAACGCGAAAGTATAAACAAGTTACTCGAAGAAAGTTCGGACCAATATCACATCCCGGAAGATAAATTGGGTGCGACTACCAAGATGGAACATGCCATTACCACAATTGACGATCACCCGATTAATACACGACAATATCGGTATCCCCCAATTCACAAAGACGAAATAACACGACAAGTGAAAGAACTTTATAACGAAGGAATAGTTAAAACTTCACAATCTCCTTATAACAGTCCAGTGTGGATTGTTCCAAAAAAACCAGACCGCCACGGTAATAAACGATGGAGAATGGTGTTAGACTTTCGAATGCTGAACGAAAAAACAATCGGAGATTCATATCCCCTCCCAAATATAATCGATATTTTAGACCAACTCGGAGGAGCGAAATACTTCTCGGTTTTCGATCTCGCATCAGGTTTCCATCAAATAAATCTAAATCCAAAAGATGCACATAAAACAGCTTTCTCTACGCCATTTGGCCATTATGAATTTTCTCGAATGCCATTTGGTTTGAAAAATGCTCCAGCGACGTTCCAGAGACTAATGGACCGCGTATTATGTGGTTTGCAAGGCGCGGAACTTTTCGTCTACTTAGATGACATTGTAATATACGCATCGTCGCTTCGGGAACACGAAATCAAGTATAGTGTGACGTAGTCACAATCCTACAAGACATAAAAGAAAAACAGAATAAAATACCAATAAACAAAATCATTGATAATACCTGAAAAGGATAAAAGGAAACAAAATAAAATTAAAAAACACAAATTCATACAAAAATAATCGTTTATTCATAAAAGAATCAGAAATGTCAGAAGATACGTGAGAAATGATAAAAGTCCCAGCAGAATCCAGTAGACACCGCAAAACAGGATGAAGCCTGTCACATTCCTTCGCTGCCGAAAAATAGCGGGTCAGCGACCGGCTGGCCTCGCTCGGGCAGTGAGGGGATGTAGGGGCAGGATGGCGGGGCGAGCTGAAACAAAAGAAATTACATGAGACAATAGAAGAGAAGAGTTAAAATAAAAGAGTGGAAAAGACGAGAAAGGTATGAAAGCAAGCTGCAAACCAAGGAGGGGCCTCTTATCAGTTCAAACCACCAACCAAGCCAGAACTCGCTTGTGCACCGATATCAAAGTTTTTTTTTTTTTATATAAATCCAAAAGATTCATATTAAATCTGAGAAGTTAACAGACAAGGTTGTGAGTTAGTCGACGAATTTATTAAGAACATTAATAAATAGAAAAACACAACACAAGTGAGTGAAAAGAATCATATAAAGATTAAGAGCGGACAGTATCGGACCGGTTGAATAGAACAAGAAATATTCTAAAAAGCCAGATTAAGAAGAGAAAGTTGGTGGCGTTAAAATAAATAATTAGGGTTTAGTTTAGGAGAATTAAGAAAATATTGAATTAAATAGTATAAGAGAGTTTAGATAGAATAATTAGAAATAAGTCGGAATAGTTTAAAAAAGAATTGTCAACGCAGCGTATCGATAAGTTTGAAAGACTGGACTTGTGGCACCTAGAGGTCTCCAAATTAGAAACTTTGAAAAGGTAAAAAGTGGAATAACACAGAAAAAGAAAGGAGAAAAACAAACAATATTAAGAAAAATTATAACACAGAGTCTTGATACAGTGAACTTGAGACTCTCGGTAAATCAGTTACCCGTCAAAAAGCAACAGGGCTTTGGAGTCAAAAGTTGAAAGGAAGTTAGGAAAAATATTTAATAGATAGAATTAGGAGGGCATTAGTCAGCCCGACCAATAGAAACTAGATTTAGAATTTTTAGATAATTAGAAAAATAATTAGGAGGGAAACAATTTTTGTCAGCACTGTCAAGCGCGTCGCATTAGGAGGACACTACTCAATAGATATAAAAGGGAAGAGAACGATAAAGTAAAAGACCAACTCACCAAGAGAGAAGAACAACAGAAACGTCCACGTCCAACATCGAAGATCCCTGGATAGAGCCGATAACTAATTGATAAACAATTAAGAGACACTGAAAAATCTCGAGACGGAAACTGTCATCGTTAGACACACGAAGAAGATAATTCGCGAACTGGGACCACTATCACAACTATAAAAACACACTAAAATACGTGGGGACGCCACGACTATAATAAACGAAGAGCCCGAACGCGGAACAACACGGAAAACAACGTTTTTTTTTATTATTAAATAAAACGACGCGTACGCGGACACAAACCCGGCGTCCATACCGCCTGACCGACGCGCCAGCAACAACGACGCAAGCCCAGCAGACAGCACGTCAGCAGCCAGGCGGGAAAAAGATCAAGACGGCTGAGCTCGATACTGCCTAATTGAGATATCCACCGCTCAGCGCAGAAGTCGAGAATCTGATAACCTCGCGGGTAAAGAAGAGCGTGGAACCATCAGAGCAATTAAACACCACTGATAAATTGTACGGTTAAAGGCGCCAAAAAGCCTCACAACACAAAATTCTATGAAACTTATTGAATAAACCTTACTTATACCTCCTATAGAAGTCTAAAATTAATTATCGTCGTGTTCGAGCCCGAATTCTTCCCCTCAGAAGAATAAAATTTAATGTTAACGTAAAAATACCGTTACAATAGGAAGCTAATATCCCGCCTCAAGGAGGCTAATCTAAAGCTACAGCCCGACAAATGTGAATTTCTACGAAAGGAAGTCGCATACTTGGGACATTTAATAACAGAAAACGGAATTAAACCTGATCCAAGGAAAATCGAAGCAGTAAAAGGTTATCCGGCCCCCCGAAACGTTAAGGGAGTAAGGCAATTTTTGGGTTTAACCGGATACTATCGACGTTTCATTAAGGGATTCGCGAAAATCGCTAAACCTCTCACAGATTTGTTAAAAAAGGATACAACATTTTCATGGGGAAGCAGGGAACAGTTAGTTTTTCAATATTTGAAGGATGCTCTCTGCAAAGAACCTATACTTCAACATCCAGACTTCACTCGACCTTTTCTCGTCACGACGGACGCTTCAGGATACGCCATCGGGGGTATCCTATCTCAAGGGGAAATCGGAAAGGATTTACCCATCGCATACATCTCTCGAACCTTGAACGACACGGAGAAACGATACGAAACATACGAAAAAGAAGCTTTGGCAATCGTCTACGCCAGGGGTCTCCAAACTTTCCAACCTTAGGGCCATACTGATTACTCCAGTAAGTTCCGAGGGCCAAAACCATATTATCATTGTTGCCTGTGGTAAAAAGTGAAATAGTCCAAAATCTGTCCGCGGGCCGAATGTGGCCCGCGGGCCGTAGTTTGGAGACCCCTGGTCTACGCGGTCAAACAACTCCATCCATATATATATGGACGCAAATTCACGGTCGTCACAGACCACAAACCTCTCGTATGGTTTAAAAACTCACAGGATCCAGCCTCACGAGTATCAAAATGGAGACTAAAATTAGGCCTGTACGATTTCGATGTCGTCTATAAGGCAGGGAAAATAAATGTAAATGCAGACGCTCTATCCAGAAACCCTGTCGAACCACAGAATGTCCATACCGTTCAGGGTAATAGACAATCGACGAAAGAACCGGAATCAGGGGCTAATAAAGAACGACCAAATCAGATTACAACCCAAGCGGAGATCCATCAAAACCCAGAATCAAGGAGTAATAACGAACAACCCTTAAGAAGAAGTCAACGAAATAAACGAGAACCTCAAAGGTTAAGAGATGAACTCGACAAACAAATATCGCAAATTGAACCAACCCAAGAGAATGAAAGCATCGGTAAACGTAAAAACAAACCTAAGCGGCCTAAACAGACCAAACACGAAGAAGCTGACGCAATTACAAACCAACCTACCGATACAGAATCATCGAGCAGCGATAGCGAGATCGAGGAATCAACCTCAGAACCAGAAAAGAGAAGGGAACAGGGAACCACACCGGATCCTCGAAATGTATTCGAATCCAGAGACCAACTGTTCATGAGGAAGGACAATTATACGTATTTTATCTACACCTCGGGAGAACCATGTGATATAGGCTCAACTCAACTCCAAACACGCAACGAACTACCAAGGTTTAACGACTTACAGCCGGGAAAAGCGCAGATGAAAGAATACGGCAGTAAAATCCACATAGCGTTACCGATACGGCGATTTGAAGAAGGCCTCTCAGCTGTAGTATCAGATATAGAAAAATCATTGTGTAGTCTCGGCGAACTAGCTAATAAATTACAATTAAAAACAATCAGCATAGCAAAAACAAATGAAGTAGAATCAATAGATTGGAAGATAATTAGAAGTCACCTACACTCTCTAGGTCAATCGACACTTACAAAAATAATAATCTGTACAGGTGCAGTTCAATACGTCGAACAGTCTAAACGAAGCGAGATTATTAAAGAATTACATTGTTCAGCACTCGGAGGACACAAGGGGGTATCAAAAACATTCAGTAGAATCAGGCACCGTTATTGTTGGGAAAATATAAAAAAGGACATACAGGCATTCGTTAGGAATTGTTTAGGGTGCCAACTAAAAAAATTAGTTAGAGTTAAAAATCGAAACCCGATGATCATAACGGATACGCCCGGTGTAGCTTTCGATAAGGTTGCAATGGATATCGTAGGTCCTTTAGCTAAAACCAAAGACGTGAATGTTTATATACTAACTATTCAAGACCTGTTGACAAAATACACGTTAGCAATTCCACTGCAGGATGCAACAGCATCGACTATAAGTAATGCTTTAGTAAAAAGATTTATTTGCACTTTCGGCGCTCCGAGATCTGTTCTAACAGACCAAGGTAGCAATTTCCTCAGCAAGGTATTAAAGAGTTTAGCCAAACGATTCAAAATTCAACAATATAAAACAACAGCATTTCATCCCCAGTCAAACGGATCCATTGAAAGATCTCATCATGTATTAGGAGAATATCTTAAACAATTTGCAAACCAAGATCAAGAATGGGACGATTGGTTAGAATTGGCAACCTTTTCATATAATACAAGTATTCACGAAGGTACTCGACATACACCATTCGAACTAGTATTCGGTAGACTAGCAAGACTTCCATCGAGCGATCCGATAACGAATGAAGAAGAAAACACATACGACGATTATCTTACTAAATTAGTAACTCGCCTATACAAACTCCAAGTTTTAGCGCGAGGTAATTTAATCAATGCAAAAATCAAATCTAAAGAAATCTATGACAGAAAAATTAATCCTCAGACACTTAGGGTCGGTGAGTTCATCTTTTTACTAAAGGGGCCTAAGCCAGGAAAATTGGAAGATCATTATACTGGACCTCACGAGGTTTTAGAAATACTCCCAAAAGGGAATGTCAAAATCCAAATAAAGCGGAAACCTCGTGTTGTCAACATAAACAGACTGAAATATTCTTACATTTCAACAACGAAAACGACGGAGCAGTAAATTCAATTTATATATGTATATTTTTCTTTTCCAGCTTAACTAAACAATAAATAACAAAATAAACAAACAAATAAGTCAATAAATAAATAAATAAATAATTAAACAAATATAATAGAAGGAAGAAAATTGAATATTCAAATCGTGTTGCAACATGATCAAGGGAACATTGACCTTCCTAATACTGCTAGGTGCGGTAGCAGGTACAATGGGAATAATCGGATACGATTGCGGATCATCGAAACTAAATATAACCACACTTTCTCTAATCGACGTAGGCGACTGCGATATAAAGAGACCAGAGATAGTAGCGACTCCCGTGTATGTCCAAGTGCTACAACTGAACGAATTTATCAACAATAAAGTTATCCAATGTAAAGTAGAAATCCATCGAGTGATATACCACTGCGGTATGAGCTCGCACATCTCAGTAGTAGCACACGGACAATTAGAATATCTAGCAGATGTAAATCGAGACGCATGTGAGCAGATGCATTTAACAGGCATTTTAAAAATTGGAAACTCTCTGATAACTGAACTACGTAAAAATCAAACCGCAACACGAAGCATATCCTTAGCAGGCTCGATTAAGAATGACGGGACTTGTTATGGTGCGCAATACTCAGACCCTTATGGAAGCTGGGACGATGTAGTAGTACAAGCATCTGTAAAAATCACTCTCGTAGAATATTATGCAGCAGTAAATCTAAATACTATTCACATAAATCTAAGATCAGGAATGACGTGCTTATTAACAAATCAAGATTGTGTATACCTTGAGGGTGGACAAACTTTTTGGAATTCACTTCCCTCAGATAATTGCAAATTCAATCGGTACGATGTACTGTATGAAGGAATGGCAAAGAAAATTAAAGATGTCGGACATAGCTACACTCAAACAGTCTACACACTTTCAACTCAAGACATAACATTCGCATTAACTATCAGGAGTACAAATTGAAAATGCGGGATTTTTTTCTATTTTTGAACGTTTATTCTGAAAAAATGGTAACAAATGAATTATTCAAAGTATTGTCCATCGCTAGCCACAACTTTTTCCCATCTTTCTGGCAATTTACGGATACCGTCGCGAAAAAATTCGGCCGGCTTGGCTGCTATCCAGTCATCGACCCATTTTTGGGCTTCTTCGTAAGAATGGAAGCGCTGGTCAGCTAGGCCATGTGTCATCGATCGGAAAAGGTGGTAATCGGAAGGAGCAATATCTGGGCTATATGGCGGGTGGGGTAAGACTTCCCATTTCAGCGTTTGTAGGTATGTTTTGACCGGCGCTGCAACATGTGGCCGAGCGTTGTCATGTTGCAAAATTACTTTGTCGTGTCTTTGCTCGTATTGTGGCCGTTTTTCTTTGAGTGCGCGGCTCAAACGCATCAATTGAGTTCGGTATAGTGCTCCTGTGATGGTTTCGTTCGATTTCAATAGCTCATAATACACCACACCCAGCTGGTCCCACCAAATACAGAGCATGAGCTTGGCGCCGTGAATATTTGGTTTGGCCGTCGATGATGATGCATGGCCGGGGTAACCATATGATTTTTTGCGCTTCGGGTTATCGTAATGGATCCACTTTTCATCACCAGTGACAATGCGATGCAAAAAACCCTTCCGTTTTTGCCGTTCGAGCAGCAGTTCGCATGCAAGAAAACGGCGCTCGACGTCTCTCGGCTTCAGCTCATACGGCACCCAATGTCCTTGCTTTTGGATCATTCCGAGGGCTTTTATACGATGGGAAATGGCTTGTTGTGTCACTCCCAATGAATCTGCGAGCTCTTGTTGAGTTTGACACGAGTCTTCATTGAGTATTGCCTCCAATTCAGCATTCTCAAACTTTTTCACTTGGCCCGGCCGCTCTTTGTCCTCAACGTCAAAATCACCACTTCTAAACCGCACAAACCATCTCTCGCACGTTGAAACCGATGGAACATGACTCGGATAAGCCTCGGAGACCAATCGATGTGCTTCAGCAGCACTTTTCTTCAAATTAAAGAAGTAAATTAAAACTTCCCGCAAATGCTGTTTTGTTGGCACGAAACTCGACATATTGAGAGCTCAAAAAAACTATGAATTTGACACTGCGACAAATTGACACATACTGAAAATTAAAGCTATAAGACGTAGCTTTGACATGAACATAGTCACAGTACTGCCTGATGCGTATAGCGTTAGTAACGCCATCTGTTATCAAACCCGCATTTTCAATTTGTACCCCTGATAAGAAATCTGAACAACCACTATGCGGTTACACGTTAATACGCACAGAACATCCGAAATTACTAATATTTGAAACCAGAAGGGGAGAAACTTTCGCTAAACCAAAACCAATAGCTGTAGAAAATTTAGACATATTCGCCTATGTAAACTCTAAATTTGTATTCGTCGAAAAACACATTCGAAATCAAATAAATCAGTTGTACCTCGACGTGCTGACACAACGATGCAATCTGGAGCAGCAAGTGTTGAAGAACGCCCTCATCATCGCAACACAATCCCCGGATGAATTCGCCTATCATTTCATGAAGGGACCTGGATACATGGCAGTAATTGCCGGAGAAGTCGCCCACATCATCAAGTGCATTCCAGTAGACGTGAAGGTACGGAGAACCGAAAATTGCTACCACGAACTCCCGATCTCCAGAGGTAACCAGAACCTATTTCTGTCACCACGTACTCACATAATCATGCAAACAGGCATAGAAATTACGTGTGACGTTTTGTTACCATCTGAATATCTTTTGGGAGACGCCTGGTACAAACTCCTACCAGGACCAGTCCAAAGTCTACCACCAACTATCATGAAGCCGATGACCAAACCAACATGGACATATACTAGTCCAGCATCCTTGGCAACCAGCGGCATCTATAATCAAGAAGATCTCGAGAAGCTCAGAGATCACATGTTCCCAGTGGAGAAACCAGCAGTGCTTAACACAATTGCGCGAGGCATCACTGGCCAACCCATTGGCAACCAAGATCTCGCATTTTCAAAAATGCTGGGAACAGATGGGCTAAAGAATCTCGTCGACTCTGTTTGGGACAACATGTGGAGTCGATTCATGTTCTTTGGTACCGCAAGTGCTGGCCTCATCGGGATCATACTTCTAATTCGAATAATAAAACTCATCGTAGACACGATCATCCACGGTTATGCACTTTATACCGTATACGGATGGTCGCTATTCCTTATCGGCGCAATCTGGGATTCCGTAACGCACCTTCTACTCCATTTAAAAAGAAATTTGAATGAACCACCGGAACCAGCAACGGGACCAAACGAAGACCACGAACTCTTGGCAATACATGTATCCACCCCTCAAGTTGAAGCGGAGCGGGGCCAACAACAGACGGCAGCCATAACAACTCCAGGACACTCTTCTGCCGGTTCATTCTCCTTGAAGGGCTGACATCAACCTCAACAACAAGCATCAAGTTAGCACGATCGAGATTACTATTTTGATCACGACTATAATTATATAGAATCTTATCGCATTTATCACTTAATTTAAGCTACATTTAAGAGCTTCATTCCATTCTTTCAAATTTCAAATGTCGAATACACTTATAACCCGACATTTGATCTCAGAAGGGAGGTGTTACGTCCCCGTAACTCCACCACACTGCGCCTAGCATCCGACTACCCTTCGGGCACCAGAGCACACCCTGAGTGGTGGCCCTGGCGCTAGAGCTAACGGAAGGCGGATGACATGGACCTTGAACGTATAGAGATAAGAGCTATTCTCCCCAACTATCTGGAAAATTAGGAAAGGGAAGACGGTGAGTTCAAGCCAATGAGATGCCAAAGAACTTGCCCTCTCCAACCCCTAATTTTAGACAAGGATAGCATAAACACTAGTATAAAAAGAGCGAAATTGTGCTCTAAAAACCAGTTCTTGTAAAATATCCAAACGACACCGGAACAAGCTGGAACATTGTACAGCTCTCCGCTATTTTTCGAATCTCTAGTAAAGAGTAAGTTTAAATTCAGTCTTCGAAATTATCTAGAGTTGCGCGGACCGCCGCGAACTCTAACCACCTTCTCTCCCTTTCACTATAGTGTCGCGCGGACCACCGCGGACTCTAACTTCCATCTCTCCAATAGAATTGCGCGGACCACCGCGAATTCTAAATTCTTCCTTTACCATAGTGTTGCGCGGACCACCGCGAACGCTATTTTTCCTTCCTTACGATAGTGTTGCGCGGACCACCGCGAACGCTATTTTTCCTCCCTTACGATAGTGTTGCGCGGACCACCGCGAACTCTATTTCCTCTCAATTTAACCAGGGAATTGCGCGGACCACCGCGAATTCCTATCCTCCCCCAAAATAAGGGTGTTGCGCGGACCACCGCGAGCACCTCTTTTCCTTTCATTCGAACTCCCGGTTGTCAAACAGGAACTCACCATTTACATTTTATTTATCATTCTCAAACCCCTTCGTAAATTCAAATCTTTAACGATCAAATCACCGAGCCCGTATTCCAGACTAATTAGCCGTAGCTAAGGTCTAAAACAGGGCAATTTCTCATGTTACTTGGACGTAACAGGAGGAAGAGATAAAATTCCAAGTTGAAAAAGGGATCCTCCAGAAAAAATCCAGAAATGGTATCTGGCGTGTCATAGTACCAAAAAGCATCATAGACGACCTGATCAAGGCCTGCCTTGCCATGTATGGGCATCTGGGATCAAGGAAACGCGCCTCGCAAAAATTACCCGAATAATACTAGCTACGCATATGCATGTCAACGTAATAAGATAGCGATACAAACAAGCTATGTGGCGATACAGACCATTATACCAGAGAGACCGGGAGACTTGGTCTTGATATACTTTTATGGATCGTTACCAGCATCGGTGGGGGCTGTAAAGCATATCCCAGTGACGTAAATGCTTTCAACAAATACGTCGTACTATACTTCATGAAGAAGGTACACACTTCTACAGTCATAAAGACGATATTCCATGACGACATACCAAAGTATGAGAAATCTCAGAGAATTCAGTGCGACCACGGCACACAGTTTAATGCCAAAAACTGGCAACAAAGCTCAGGGACGAAAATATTACTGCAATATTTTTATCTATACGTCATCCGCAGGGTAACATCGTTGAGCGTGTAAATAGAGAGCTAGGGAGATTCTTCCGTACCTTCTTGACTGAGAATGACGCGGGATGATTCAAGTGGGTGAAAGTAGTACAGGGCTGCATAAATGAGTCGCACTATGAGGCAACCGAATTCATAACCGCGGAATTGCATTGTAAGAAGAGGCCTATCAGAGAATGAAACAAACAGATGGGTTTTATGAAGAACAAAGAGGAGGCGATGACATACGAAATAAAAGTGGAAATTGCTAGAGAGCGGATAGCAAGGAAGGGGTGGCCACGAGCCGATAAATTCGATGCGATGCACCGTCTGACTAGCTTCGAGGAGGGAGATTTAGTATTAGTTAAGGCTTAAAATGTTTCAGACCCTTTACAGCTATTAACATCGAAATGTATGCCCTTATACGAAGGGCCATATCGAATTCAGAAAGCGTAGGTTTAGCAGTATACAATATTTAGTGATATATATCATTAGTAAAACAGAGTGCGGGACATTCCACGCAAATATGTGTAAGAGATGTAGGACAGAGACTGAAAAGACAAATATGAAGAAAGAGGACGGGGCGAGGCTAGACAGCCATGGGAGGAGTGAGACAGCAGGAGGGCAAAGCCCGATAACAGGACAACGTAGCCAATGTTCGGGAGCTACGTGCACTGCGCGAACTGACGAACGTCTGGTCAAGGCATCCTAGTTATAGTCGGACCAGCTAGAGATCCATTATCAAAAATGAATAGACTATACATGGAATAGCGCATCATAATCCGTCTACGTCGTAGTTGGCTAGAAAAAAAAGCGCGATGAGCGAGACACCCGATAGGCTCAGAAAACAAAAAGGTTCCAGAAAATTAGAGGTAGATGACGTAAGTTTGGAAGTTATGTAACAGTACGCAATTAGATAATGGGACCAAGGCCGATGACGCAGAAAGAGAGAGCGAGGGAATCGGAACACCGGCAATTGGCGTTTATCAAGCACGTTGGTCAAAAAGCAGAATCGAAATATATAGATAGACTTGCAAGAACGGAATGCCTATAAAAGAGACAGGTCAGCCAGGACTGGCCTACTTAGCTACAAAATATGTCAAAAAATTCAAATCGATCCAAGTCAAGTTCTTACAAAAAGAAAAAAAATATATTTATCACAGTTTTTTTCTTTTTTTCTTTTTTGTGTTTTCCTTTCAATCATATGATAGTGAAAATACATCGGTTTGTGGAGTTCGCAGCGCACTATCTGATGTCGGGTGAGCTCTATTCAGCGGAAGTGATAGGAGTGGGGAACCCAGGCCGTTTCTACATCCGGCTGAAAAAGGATGAGGCGCGCCGGGAGACGTTCTTCAAGATTGTGGTAACAACGAAGAAAAACTACTCGGAGGTCCATCCAATGCTGGAAGAGGAGGTGTACCCGGGAAGAGCAGTGTTTTCCTGCTGTTGGATGAGGAGGACGAAGGGAAGCATTGTTTGTTCAGGGAAGCAGTCATCGGTCAACAGCAGGACGATAACTGAGACATCTGGCTAGGGGACATGGGAAAACGCATCACGGTTCCCATGGACGATCCCTATACCGCTCCGGCCAGGTATCTCGGCGAAACATACTATGCCATTACCTGCGTGCTGCACAACCATGCGCCCGTCGGCGACGAGTGGACCAAGGCAGCCACCGACGCTTTATTGCCTTGACGGTACGTCAAGATATTGACGTCTACATGAACGAGATCGACCCGGTTGTTGAGGTCATATGGGCGGGATTCACGCTATCCTCAATCACGGAAAGCGCCACCGGCAAGAGAGGAGGAGGTAGGACGGAAAGTGGCACAGCCGTGTACGAACGAAGCAGCAACGACAGCAATAGCAACCCAATAACCTCCCACCACCATCATGAACAAGCTATTGCGGGAGTTGGTGACACTCGCTTCCGAATACCCTGAGTCCGTGGACACCGACGAGGAGAAGAATGATGAGATATTTGAAACGAATATCGAATCGAGATCAGGCCGGACACTTCCAAGAATTTATGGAAAGTAGAATTCTTTAGCGATCTAAGCAATTTGTGTAGGAACATTTAATTGGATTTAGCAGTGTGAGCAGGAGAACTTATTGAATCCACACGATTAAGGATTTATCATAATAGTTAGAGATTAAATCAGAATAGACTGAGAAGTAGGATTAAAGTAGACTGAGTATTCAAGAATTAGCAATGAAGTTGAAATAAAATAAAATCAATTGAGTCAGAGGATCAGATTGATCCGGGTACACTAGGACCGCGATAACTGGAACAGCGGCGGGACTGGCACCGCATCACACGTGCAGAAATCGAAGGTGCGCAAGCTCTGCCCATGCTGACAATACGCATCTGACACAGACACTAGCAGTGCCGTACCAAACGCCCAGATCCCCCCTTTACTCAGATATTGGTCGTTTTGTCTATGATTGCAATATTTTTAAATTAACGGTAATAAAATATACGAAAATAATTCTCAAAAATATGCACGCGGGAAATAATTGTTACTCTGTTGAGTACTTTTAGCGAAAATATATTGAACTGGTTGAATTTGATATTTTGGTAGTGTTTGTTCCAATACTACACTACAGCTATGAAAGAAACTTTTTTCTTATTAGCGAATTTAGTATAGAAAAAAAACTCCACAAATTAGAGGGGTTTCCATATCAGGCTGGCTTCATTCACACTTTATATAGAGAAATTGACGTTTGTTGCCCAAAGAACAAATCGTGAAAGACTGTAAATAAATGAAATTACATCTATAACCCATGGCTGTATGGTTTAATAAATAAGGATGATGCATCCTATGCCACATTGCCGATAAGCAATTGACATCGATAGAGAAAAGTTACATTATACAAGTACATGCATACCTTGAATGTCTCCGAGCCGCTCAACTTTTCATGAAATATAAACGCTTTTTCACGTAATAGAGGACCCCTAATAGGTTCTCCCAATTCACGTTTTTTATTAAACCAACTGTAAAGAGCGTGTTCGACGCCAGAGAAACTTGTCGTTTTCAACGATTTTTTTCGTTTTATCACTTTCGAATTCTCGCTTAGAGCGAGAGCTCGTACATCCGTTTACACTTTTTTTTATACGGGACACACTCAAAGGAGATATTCCGTATTCTTTTGCGAGAACTACGAGAGAATCTCCTTGGTCCAAATTCTCAGAAATTCTTAAAAAGTCGAAATAGGTTATACCTTACGATCAAAGAGTACCCGGAATTAGTCTATAAACCGAAAACGGTTCAATTATTCATCGATATTTATTTTATTCCCTTCAAAGTAGTCTCCATCGTATGCAGTATACTGTAACGGAACGCCATTACAGCGATCCGCTACAAACTAGAATCAAAACCCTAATTGAACCTACATATCCAACCCACACCAACAAACACAGAAAACACACCAAAATAAGACTAAAACCAATGAATAAAACAAAGAAATCACTAAAAAGTGATTATCTATTAACAATACGAGCAAACAAGTGGCGAATAAGCACCCATCGGATAAAGAAAACATAAAAGATCATATGGTACACACAAGCAACCGCGAGTACCCACCCTAAAGAGAATGGCGTCAATAGTAGGCCCCACCTGAGCGCGAAGACCACCATCAAAACAAAGCACAGCACACGAGGGAAACCCCTCCCGCACGAAGCGAGCAGGACAGGAGGTAGGACGGCGAGTAATACCACGCGCTATATCTACCGGACCCTAGCGCAGTAACCCCCGCCCCTACGCTAAGACCGGGCGGAACCACTCGTAAAGCAAAACACCTTACCGTGCAAAGATTAGCGCAGTCGGCCCTACCCCCAATAGGTCATACTACTCAAACGGCCCAAGACGCCAAGAACGCCACATTACGGGGAAAAGACGAAAGAAATAGTGGAACCCTCGAGGTTACACAAATCCTCGAGACAAAACAACAGGGTACCGTCACATGAATCTTCGCTACACACCCCCACCCACGAATAAACAGTAACATTAGGAAAAAGACATAAACCAAGTCAATCACTCACAAAAATTAAGGAATAAATAAGTATCAAGGCATCCCCTAAACCTAGGAACCAACAAAAATTAGAATATCATAAAAACCAGTGAGGAGCATATAAAAAACTCCAAGAGAAAAGCAATTTTGGCAGAAATTAATCAAAAATAAGACAAATTGCCGTGCGTCGACCTGTTGCTGTGGTCTAGCACGCGGCGTTCGGTTGGGCCGGAGATAGCCGAGGCAGGGCCTCGCGGAGCCGAGGCTGTGCCTCGCAGGCATGCCGCGTTAAACGAGAGGATATCTCTCTCGCTTGACTTCGGCTTTGCTCACCAGCTATCTCTCTCATTTGACTTCAGCGCTCAACGACGCTTTCGTATTACGCAGCCATATTGCTATTTTTGACACTTCGGTAGAAATCCGCCTGGACAGCGCGCACATCTCTCTCACACTCTCGGATTTTTCACCAGCTCACCGGATTTTCTCAGCAATCTCAAGCTCAACAGGACTCAAATCACGGTAAGAGTACATCGTTATAATTCATCGTAATTCAATGACGGTGAGGAGTGGAGATCTCATCGGTGCATCCTCATAATTGTCTCACTTTGTGGTGTGCTCTGCAGCACGAGCTGTACCACGTTTTTCTAATTATATATGCCCGCTCGATTAATACAATCGCGCGTATGCTTTATATTCACTGTACTTTCCCCCAACTAAACTTGCCGGGAAAGTACTGTGAATATATTCTTATCATTTGTGCATCCTCAAACTCTCATTTTGCCGTGCTCTGCAGCGCTGACTGCACCACGCTTTTACATTACATATGTCAGCACTCAATCAATTGAAGTGCAAGTGCTCTCACTCATTCCCTGTAGTTTCTTGCATGTAAATTTACTTAGAATCTATTGGGAAAGAGTGATATGTCCTATGCTCTCACATTTCTCACTCAGTGACATGCTCTGCAGCGCTGGCTGCGTCATGTCCACTCACCAACGCCCATAGCACAATAATTTAATTATTCCAAATTCATGTTTATATTTTATTTGTTGTTTTTATATTTTGTAAAATTAACAGTGAAGGTATAATAAACCGCTTTCTCTTTTAACATCTTCAGTCGGGTTTCTGTTTTCCTGCCTCGAGTGAATATTCATTATTTTCAATATATTATAGGTTCCATCCAATACCATCAACAGGAATCCTCAACAAACTCTCACGAGGTAGACAAAGACCCACATTTGACGGAAATATCAAGAAACCATGATTGACCCACAAAAAATATCGAACGAAAGTTTGAACCTCCAGCAGGTAGAGACTTAACATCGTCCAACACAATTCAACCTCGCTGGAACCTCAGTTCAAACCCCAGGAAGACAAAGAACCGGCTAAATATAGAAATTCAAGTTATAACTGAACTTCTACACGCCACGCCGCACCTCCCTCACCCAGTGAATAAGGTGCGGCAAATATCACGTAACCTACCACAAAACACCCCCCGGGGCTCATCCACTAAACTATATAAAACGCGACAGGACAAGCCTCAGGGCTCTTGTTGGAAATTACTCTTCAAGACAAAGTGCTGCTCGACAGCTCACCTAGATTTTATATTCGTAACGTCAACATGTAACGAAACAAGTGTTCTTTCGATCAATTGATTCCCCTGCATTGCGCTTGGCCATCAGTTGACCGAACGAACTGATAATTATAAGACTAACAGTTTGGGAAAAATTATGATAGAAATCAGTGTTCTTTCTCTCAACTGATTCCCCTGCATTGCGCTTGGCCGTCGGTTGACCGAACGAACTAATTAGGATACTCTGTGATGAGTAAGGCTCCCCTGCGTTGCGCTTGGCCGCTCCTACTCACAGCGTCAAGGCACTCTTCCATTAACGTGTCCCCACGCATAGCGCAGTGGCTACATATCTTTTGGAGAGTGAAAAAGCACGTGTATCACCAGGTCAAGGGAGTGGCATCCCAACTTGCTGCATCACGTGCACAAGATTCGTAGGGTGTACCTGCGTGGGTCACGTACGGATATATCGGCAGATCACATTAATTAAGAGACCGAGTCGTAAGCCCCTTAATGGCACGATAAGGTACCTTAAACTAACGTGAATAAATGCCTCAGTATCCGGGGTACAGGACGAGCTAGTTGGTCATCGCTGCGAACCTGGTGTCTTGCGCGAACAGTGAGCTATAGCTAGGGATACAAACAATAACAAAGACGAGTACGATAGGTAGGTAAACTCACACTCCCTATCTAACATTACAATGCTCGCGATCCCACACTAAAACTCGCCGCGTAAACACCCAGCAGGGCGGAGCCTCGAGAGGCGTACCACGCGAATGGTCACATCTAACAAGAAAGCTTTAAAATAACATATCACCAGCAAAACGTCCTATGATTATAAAGGGTGGTTAAATTTTAAGGGCCGATGTTGATTTTGAATAAAACACAAATTATTTAGGGAATTATTGTCAATTCTTTTTATTATGATAATATGGTATGGTTCAATTATGTATGGAATAAAATATCGGCCAAATGGCCGCCGCGACCTCGGCGGCACACCTCCATCCGATGGTCCAAATTTTCGATGACGCTTAGGCATAATTGAGGTTCTATGCCGTTAATGTGCCGAATTATCTCATCCTTTAGCTCTTGAATTGTTGCTGGCTTATCGACGTACACCTTTTCTTTCAAATAACCCCAAAGAAAGAAGTCCAACGGTGTCAAATCACATGATCTTGGCGGCCAATTGACATCGCCACCACGTGAGATAACACGGCCATTGAATTTGTCCCGCAAATGAGCCATTGTTTCGTTAGCTGTGTGGCAAGTGGCACCGTCCTGTTGGAACCACATATCGCCCACATCCATATCTTCCAATTCGGGCCATAAAAAATTCGTTATCATCTTACGATAGCGAACACCATTCACAGTAACTGCCTGACCGGCCTCATTTTGGAAAAAATACGGCCCGATGATGCCGCCAGCCCATAAACCTTACCAAACAGTCACTCTTTGTGGGTGCATTGGTTTTTCGACAATCACTCTTGGATTATGATTCGCCCAATTACGGCAATTCTGCTTATTGACGAATCCACTGAGGTTAAAATGTGCCTCATCACTGAAGATGATTTTCTTCGAAAATTGATCATCCACTGTTGCCATTTCTTGCCACCATTCTGACCATTGACGACGTTTGGAATGGTCAAGAGGCTTTAGTTCTTGAGTCAATTGCACCTTATAAGCGTGTAAATGCAAGTCTTTATGCATAATGTTCATCAACGACGAGCGTGAGAGGTGCAATTGTTGGGCACGACGACGAGTTGAGGTGGACGGCTCTTCAGCCACACTATCGCGAACAGCAGCAATATTTTCTGCAGTACGAGCTGTACGAGCATGCACTGGTGTTTTAATATCTCCTACAGACCCGGTTTGCTCAAATTTTTGCACGATTTTTCCGATTGTACGCACATTTGGACGATTAAATTGACCGAAAAAATCACGAAGTGCACGATATGCATTTTGATTTGAACGCCCATTTTCATAATAAGCCTGAATAACTTTAACGCGTTACTCGATTGTGTATCTTTCCATGGTTCAAATTGAGTTAGTCTGAAATTGAGAAATGTCAAATGAAATGCAGAAAAAAACTTGACGTTTAGGTGTGGTTCACATTCAACATCGGCCCTTAAAATTTAACCACCCTTTATAATAGTTTGAAGCAATAATTTGTCGATTAAATGCCAAGTATTTTTCAATGCTTCTACTATGTTTCCCAATATTAATGTGGGTCCTTCACCGTAACTGTCAGTGATTGGTAGGGCTATGTTAATTCTATTGCTTTGTTTTGCAATTGATTGAGCCTTTTTGAACTGAAATTTTTTTTAAATATGAAAAATTATTATTATCGCGGAGTGCTATAGCTTCTGTATCAATAGGTTCATACTTGGTAGAAACAAGATAAACCAGGTTATCTCTAAGAGTATGAAATATATCGCCTGATTGTTTCATGTTGGAGGCTGTAATCCTTCCTTTAGGAAGCTCACAAGTGGTAGATGGGGTTAATAATTCTGTTCCTGCTGCTTCGACTTCGAGTTCCTCGTCGCTTGAGGATGAGTTAAAGCATGGATTAAGCAACATCTCGAAGCTCAAACTTTTACAGGCTTAAATGTCAGCAGTAATATTGCGAAGAAAACTGCAAACTGCAAGTCGGCATGTCAAATGTTCGATAAATTACATGCACTGTACGGAAAAAAGTCTGATCTCACAATTGAAGGTTTACAAAGACAGTTCTTTGGCTTTAAGTATGACACTAGCAAGTCAGGTATTGAAAATTGCATGATTATTCAACAATATGCCGAGGATTTAGTTGCTGAATATGAAGAGGTCAAGGTGTTATGCCGGTACCGGGTAATTGGATTATTCGGTAATCGGTATAATATTAAAAAGTTATTATTTTTTGGGATCGTTTGCCGATAAGGAGATGGATCTCGAGTTATCGATGAAAACGCGAATTTATACAAAAGGAAGTATTTATTATAGGCAACGGCAACACAAGGCCGACCGGTATATCGAATGAACATACCAAGGAACGACCCGTATGAGGACAAGAGCAGGCAGTTAGACCTAGAAGGCCACCCACCTCGTAAAATCGCACAAACGCACGCGCAATCACATAATTCACCATTCGAATGTAGAGCTCCGGACAAGCAAAATCCTTTCGTCACAGGAATAATAAAGTCAGAACTAAAAAATACCGGAAACAATTCCGCATATGTAATTTTAAGAAAACCGCGAAAACGCAATAAGTCCAAATTCATAAATTGAGTGTTAAGCTCCGCATGCGCGATATCTCATCGCCGTACGAATAATCGAGTCAAAACCCAAAATACCGGAAACAATTCCGCATATGTAATTTTAAACAAAATCGCGGAAACGCAATAAACCCAGATTGATAAATTGGGTGTTAAGCTCCGTATCCACGATATCTCATCGTCATACGAATAATCGAGTCGAAAACCCCAAAAATACTCGAATTTATTCCACATACGTAATTATATGAAAAGGATCGCGTAAAAGCGGGATGCAATAGCAGTCGTAAGGATTAAGTGTAAGATCCGTACGCACGAAACTAGATCGTGATACTAGATCACAGAATTCTATTCCGATCGGAAATAGGAAGCCGTACGCAGAAATAAAATCGCAGCAAATTGAAGAATTACCCACCAAATACGAAGACCAATGATGAAAGGGTAATGAATCGCACGTCCTCCAGGGGAACATGCAAATCAAGAAAACCCAGAGTGAGGTCTTTCAACAAAAACAAAAAGTAAATAGAATCAAGCACACACTCGTTAAAAACAATAGACTCAACAAAACACTCCTTCCATCCAGCCCAGAGCACGAACCTGTTTCGAGCCATCAGTCCTCTCCCCAGTGGTATAGGAAAAGACCTCGCTCGAAAGAATGCATAAATTACGCGATTTCACCGCGACCGCCAGCAGACGCGCATAAACCTGACACGAATAGGGATAAATAAAGTGCATCAAACATAAGAAATCGCGAAACGTTTCAATACATATTCCAACGCTTCTACCAATCTATAAAACCCCTTTCATAGGCCGATTTTGGAATCACCTTCAGCTTCTTCTGCGAATTCTCTTTTATCACGTCAATCGTCTCAAAGCGCTTTCCGCGAAGTGGATTTCTGCAACTTGACTGATTGTTGGTTCGTTTCGATGTCATATTTATAGACCCATGTTTCGTCACCAGTAAGATCGCCTTCAATAATATTTTGGCCCAAAGGAAGCATTCCGTTGGCGACTGCAATGCGATGCTGTTTCTGCGAAATATTGAGCACTCTCGGCACAAGCCGCACTTGAACTCGTCTCATTCCGAAAACGTCATGCAAAACGCTATGCACCGATCCGAACGAGACACCAAGATCGGCTACTATCTCCCCGATGCTCACACGACAATCTTCGAGCACAATTTTCTTAACTTTTTCGATGTTTTGGTCAATCCCAGAGGGGGAAACACGACGGGCAGGTCATCAACAACAATACGGCCCGCTTTAATCTCTTTATACGACTCGTATGCTTAGATTTTCGATATTGTCGAGTCCCCGTAGGCTACTGGTAACATTTTCAACGCTTCCGCACATGATATTTTGTTAGAAACACAAAATTTCAGGCACTCTCTTCGTTCAACTCAATTCGACATAGCGAAAGTCGCAGAGTACACTAAACAATGACTTGTTTACAAAGCTATTACGCACAAACTATCTGACACATTGCGCTTAAAAGTGACATATAAACAACTGACAGATGTACCAACCTAGAAAAAAAAATTTTGATAATATCTCAAGGGTGAATCGTTTAAATGAGAAATTCCGGATACTTTTCGATCGCAAGGTACATCATCATCGACATCGCAGCGGCGTCGCATTTTACCATCCTATAGTGATAGCAGCAGCAGCAGCAACAATAGCATCAACGAGGCCGAGACCGCACACTCAAACAGAGATTTAATGCTCACGGCGGACAACGACATCATCGAGGGAGTGGAGGAGGAGGAAGAAGAAGACGAACAATTGAAAAACATCGCACAAGTAGAAAGCCAATGACACCCCAGCGAATATCAGTCCCCCGTACAATTAGAAAAGAAAAAAGAAAAGAATCCATTTAACTGGTCATCGTTAAAATTATGAAAATTCTTCGAAAAATCCGTTATGACACCATTTATCCTGCATTTTATTCCCGAGCAAAAAATTTGACCCATCTGGATTGAAAGTGGCGCGAAAAAATGTTTTACCATGGCTCGAGATACAGGATTCATATAACGTGCATCGTCTCGTACAACGGTGGGTACGTATATCTGCTTCTTGTTATCAATGTAATGAGCAAATACGCGCGGGTCGAGGCTTTGCGTGATAATTTAGCACGGCGTTACGAGCGTAACGCGAGAAAAACTAAAAAGCCTAAACACAGCGTCAGTGACCTGGTACGTACCAGTACAGCTAAAGTATCAGGGGTACAAATTGAAAATGCGGGTTTGATAACAGATGGCGTTACTAACGCTATACGCATCAGGCAGTACTGTGACTATGTTCATGTCAAAGCTACGTCTTATAGCTTTAATTTTCAGTATGTGTCAATTTGTCGCAGTGTCAAATTCATAGTTTTTTTGAGCTCTCAATATGTCGAGTTTCGTGCCAACAAAACAGCATTTGCGGGAAGTTTTAATTTACTTCTTTAATTTGAAGAAAAGTGCTGCTGAAGCACATCGATTGGTCTCCGAGGCTTATCCGAGTCATGTTCCATCGGTTTCAACGTGCGAGAGATGGTTTGTGCGGTTTAGAAGTGGTGATTTTGACGTTGAGGACAAAGAGCGGCCGGGCCAAGTGAAAAAGTTTGAGAATGCTGAATTGGAGGCAATACTCAATGAAGACTCGTGTCAAACTCAACAAGAGCTCGCAGATTCATTGGGAGTGACACAACAAGCCATTTCCCATCGTATAAAAGCCCTCGGAATGATCCAAAAGCAAGGACATTGGGTGCCGTATGAGCTGAAGCCGAGAGACGTCGAGCGCCGTTTTTTTGCATGCGAACTGCTGCTCGAACGGCAAAAACGGAAGGGTTTTTTGCATCGCATTGTCACTGGTGATGAAAAGTGGATCCATTACAATAACCCGAAGCGCAAAAAATCATATGGTTACCCCGGCCATGCATCATCATCGACGGCCAAACCAAATATTCACGGCGCCAAGCTCATGCTCTGTATTTGGTGGGACCAGCTGGGTGTGGTGTATTATGAGCTATTGAAATCGAACGAAACCATCACAGGAGCACTATACCGAACTCAATTGATGCGTTTCAGCCGCGCACTCAAAGAAAAACGGCCACAATACGAGCAAAGACACGACAAAGTAATTTTGCAACATGACAACGCTCGGCCACATGTTGCAGCGCCGGTCAAAACATACCTACAAACGCTGAAATGGGAAGTCTTACCCCACCCGCCGTATAGCCCAGATATTGCTCCTTCCGATTACCACCTTTTCCGATCGATGACACATGGCCTAGCTGACCAGCGCTTCCATTCTTACGAAGAAGCCCAAAAATGGGTCGATGACTGGATAGCAGCCAAGCCGGCCGAATTTTTTCGCGACGGTATCCGTAAATTGCCAGAAAGATGGGAAAAAGTTGTGGCTAGCGATGGACAATACTTTGAATAATTCATTTGTTACCATTTTTTCAGAATAAACGTTCAAAAATAGAAAAAAATCCCGCATTTTCAATTTGTACTCCTGATAGCATTCATGAAAGGATATGAGCATGGTTGGAGTAACGAGTTATTCAAGATTCAACGAATATCAGTGAATCGAGAACCATTCGTGTATATTTTACGCGATCTGAATAAAGAGATTATCGACGGTATTTTCTACGAGGCAGAATTATCGCGAGTACGAGTGCCTCCGTCACCTGAAAAGACGAAAGAGAAGAAGAGGACAAAGAGGAAGAACGCGCAGAATCACCGTCCCTGATAAATATGAGCTCCAAGCATAGCTCTTTCTTTGTCGTACTACCGAGCAACAGTAGTATGCAGTATTTTCCGGATAATACGACGACGAAATTTGTTACAAAAGTACCGCGTCAGATACATTTGTACGGAGAATGGTATGTTGCTCTTGTGGAAATATCGTATCCGATGACTCTTTTACATGTTCTTACTGTAGGAAATCTCGTAACTTTTGAGGATGGTGATTATGATTTATCGGGTTCAAATATTTTAACACGGAGACGCGCGGATAGGAACCAAGTTCCGTCTGGTGTATATCGCTCTATAAAAGCTCTTTTAGAGAGTATAAATAATATTACCTCATGTGGCCGGTCATCTGCGCTTTAAATTGCTTCCGAGCGGACAGGTCGAAGTCGCGCCCGTATGCGACGATCTACGATACCACGATTTTCGCGTATCGCCCGCTGTCGCAAGGCTACAAGGATTCTCGGAAGAGGCCTGTAGGTCTGTAATGATAGAACCGCATTGCAAATACACAGGGTCGAGGGCTGCATCTCTCACCGGTGATATACCAGGCAGCATGTTTCTATACACCGATATCTGCGAGAGCTATATTACAGGCGATGTACAAACACCCCTCTTACATGTTGTTCCCATTGATACTGACGACTGTCAGTATGATTCGATAAAAATTAATTCGGTTTCAACGCTACGATATATAACTCTGTTGCGCAACAATTTACACACTATCAAGATCGATATAAGAGACGAGTTTGGAAATCCTATACCATTCGAACAGGGAACGTAGACTGTGACACTACATTTTAAAAAATCTCACGATTGATTACACCGCTATGGATGATATTGACAATGTGCAGCACAGATGGGGCCGTCACGAGTACGGCGGTATTAGCCATGTTTATATCGGAACGCCCAATCAAGGAGGACACGGTATCGGCAGCGTTCTCGGGGGTCTGTTTCGTCGAGTGTTACCGCTTTTAGAGAAGGGCGCTAAAACAGTTGGAAAAGAGGCATTGCGAGCTGGTGTAAACGTAGCCAGTGATATCCTCGATAGGAATATAGCTGTAAAAGATGCTATTCACGAGAGAGCGCGAGAATCAGGCAGTAATCTCAAACGCAAAGCGGCTGAAAAAATTGACACTCTCATGGGAGGTTCTGGTTATAAAAAGCGCAAAATTTCGCGAACTCCTCATTCATCGAACGAACGTAAAGCACGACGTATCTTCCGTAAAAATAAAAGTGTAATAAAGAGAAAAGTAATAAGGAAGGAGAAGAATAATAAGAACAATAAGAAGAAGGAGACTCGTCAACGAACGGTTGCAGATGTTTTTGGATAACTGAAATAAGATGGCTTTTCTACATGCGCACTCGTGCGCGTGCCTTTAATCGGAACTTGAATTATGTTCACTCCCACCGACGCAAACTACTATAGAAGGCTCCAATTGGCTGGATTATAAGCCAATTTCTTCGCTAACAGATGATTCTCTTATTGAATTTGTTATTGCTAGACAAGGTGATGAGTATATCGATCTCGCGCATACTACGCTTAGTCTGAGAGTGAAAATAACATCTCCTTCTACGGAAATTGCCGCGGAGACAGCGACGAAAGTAAGTACCAGCCCTGTAAACAATCTCTTGCATTCTATGTTTAATCAGGTGGACGTATATACCTGAATCAAAAACTAGTTTCACCTCCAAATAATGCTTATCGAGCGTACATAGAAACACTTTTGAATTACGGTCCAGCTACCAAAAATTCGCATCTCACGAGCGTTCCCTGGTACGATGATACCCCTGGAAAAGTGGATGATATAACATCGGAAAATGAGGGTCTTGTAAAGAGAAAACAATTTTTAAATGTCGGAAAAACTCTAGACTGGCTCGGCTATCTGCATGGCGATATATTCAATCAGGAGCGGTTCCTATTAAACGGTGTCGAGATGCGGCTACGGCTGGTGCGGTTTAGAGATGCATTTTGTCTTGTGGGCGATACAAAGAATGGTCAATGCGGCTTAAAGATTCTCGAGGCATCGCTTCTGGTTCGTAGAACAAAAATAGCTCCTGGTGTGCTGCTCTCGCCTGCTAGAACTCTGGAAAAATCTACGGCTAAATATCCTCTTACGAAAGTCGAGGTGAAGGCCGTTTCAAAACACTCCGGTGTTCATAGAGAGACCATCGATAATATAGTGCTAGGTCATTCGCCGAAACGTATAATTATCAGTTTTGTCGATAACAAAGCGTTTAACGGCGACTTCAATATGAATCCATACAATTTCCAAAATTACAAAATAAATTATCTCTCGTTGTATGTAGATGGTGCTCAAATACCTTCGAAACCCTTACAACCTGATTTCACGAAAAATCATCTGTATGTGGACGCTTTTCAAACGTTTTCGGAAACTGGAATATATTTCTTGAACGATGGTAATTCGATCGATCGCGATAATTATCGCGAAAGATACTGTCTGTTTGCTTTTGATTTGACACTTGATCTTTCTGCTCATTGGATTGCCGCAGCGCCTTGTCACTTTGCCGAATTACCGCAGTATTCGAAAAGAGAGAATAATTTTCTCTCGAAATATTTTCACGGTCTTGAATGATAGGAGGGCGATGTGAGCTGTAAACAAGCATACGCTAACTTGAAATTTCGCGAAAATCAAGATGTATCTATACACGCGGCCACGAGAATGTCATCGTATTGCTCGGTAGGAATCGGTATCGCTGGATGACCGCGATTAGAAACTCGGCTGTACGACGCATAAATAAAAATAGATGATAGTGATGCGTAGCCCAGTCCGGTAAGTAAACCACCCTTGGTAAACGTAGCAAGTGGTTATCGAGTGAGACTGTTCGAGATCCTGACGGTAAAAAGCGGAAAATGGTTGTGCCCTCCCAAGAGTCAGGTAAGCAGCCCGTGCTCCCAAAGCTGAACAACTCGGTGCGTTCCTTCCCGCTCTCTCTCTCTCTCTCTCTCTCTAAATAAATAAATAAATAAATAAATAAATAAATAAATAAATAAATAAATAAATAAATAAATGAATAAATATATATATTGTAACGGTAATTTTTATCGTTATCAATAATTTTCATTTATCGTGGGAATCCGGGCTCGAACACAGGACTAATTAATCTTAGACTTCGAGGTGAATGAGAATCGGGTTTATTCATAAGGGAAATTATCCCTTAACAAGTTATCTTACAGTCTCTGGTCTCTATTTTTAAGATAGCGCATTCAAAACTGGTAATTTCGGTGATTATTCAAATATTATTTCCGTATTATGAGAGTACAACTTCTCGGTAACTCCGGAAGTTTATTATTCTTCTCGTGCAGCAGTATTGCTGTGCGTTCGGTACACAGATATACCCACACCACTAGTCATTCGTATCGCACTTGCTCCTGGTAAAGAGTGTATGAACTCTGTTTACAATTCTTTCTCTTTCACTCTCGTCTCACTTTCGCTCTTTCTCTCTTCCACTCATCCAACCAGACGATTTCAGTTTGTACAGCTGATTTAAAATTTGCACTATTTAATTCTATTTCCTTATACACTACGAGCTCATACGTATCAACTAATCATATTCACCTAATTTTACTTGGATCTATCCGCACATTTTTTATGTTGTTCATTCCACCTGCCTGTCTCTTGTTGTTTCCCGGTCTTCGATTCACACTAATTGTCTCTGTTCGGTATTGAAATTCGGGAATTCCGGCGATTATTTCAATCTTATTTCGCCTTATTCGCGTTCGAATTCTCGGTATTTTAGTGCGGGAATATCGGTTACGTGTAGATGAGATAGTATTGGCCTACTAGCTCCTCACATGCGCACACACAGTCACTCTCGTCGGATTTTCTCCTCGACAGAGTGTATAAACTCTGTTTATAATTCTTTTCTCTTTCGCTCTTGTCTCACTTTACGTCCTTCTCGCTTACACTTGCAGAGTCGGACCAAGACTGTTATCCCTGCCGGTTTAAAACCCACACAATATTATTTCAATTTTCTTAGACACTATTCTCTTATTTCGATGCACTTGATCTTCTATGCTTAGGTCTATTTACTTAATCCTAGCTTTCCTACCCCTATCTAAATTTATTCTACTTTAAATCTCTAGATTAATTATCCCTTCTTGCACTTCTCGAGGTATCTCTCCTCTAGAACTTCCGATCCTTATCACTTTGTATGTTTTAAGAAAACTTATGCAAGATGTATTTTCACGTGAAACTAAGTCTATCCAAGAGAGCCTTTCCTGCGGTGCAGGCTCTTTTATAGACGCTTCCCCCCTCTGATTCTCTCTACGTCATTAGTGGCTTGGGTTCTTGAGATTTGCCAATTTCGCTCGATTATGCGAGCAGCCGTTGTCATGCCCCCCCTGGCTCTCCCTCGTCGCCGAGCAAGGCCAGCTGATCACCGACCTGCGGTTTTCGTCGACGAGCGAATTCCAGAGGCGTGAGGTCATCCGTTTTTACACTAGGTCGGGGTTCGTTGGCCTAGCATCGGCTGTACTTGCCGTCTCGCATATACTTTTGGCTCTTATAGCCGTTCGAAATAATAAAATAAACCGCCCGATCGTAACTATGTTACAATATATATGTAAATAAATAAAGATAAAGAAATATAAACCTAGTAAATAGGATTTACAGAAACTCATATAATGCAGCAGATAGAGGAACACGAATTATACATCAGCGGGTATGTATGCGTGCGTGGTAACTCAGGATCTAGTAGAATAGGTGGAGTATTGTTATATATAGACAGAAGGATTACATTTGATATAATAGCGATAGAAAATTGCGATAAAAATTGGTGGACAATAACAGTAAAAATTAGAGATAACAACTATAAAGGAATAATTATGGTAGTGTATCACTCACCAAATGGTAAAGATGCTAGTTTTATTGACTTTTTTGAGGGAACTTATATCAGCAACATGCAGAATGATAATGTTATAATAATGGGCGACTTTAACATAGATATGAAAGTAAATAATTATACTCAAAATAAATTAACTAGAATAATGAATCCTGTAGGGTTAAAACAACTAATAGGAGAAGCAACCAGAATTGTAATGAATTCTGAAACAATAATAGACTTAGTTTTTTCTAATGGTGAGATGGAAACTGAAGTATGGCACGAACCCAAGATAACGGATCATTTAGCAATCGTGTTGTACTGGAACGTAAAACTGGTAGCAAATGAGAACAAAATTATTACATACAGAGACTATAAGCGAATGGATATAGATAGACTTAAAAGAATGATAAGCATTTGTTCAGATACTATAGAAGGAGAGAGTAATAATATATTAGCTAATTCGATGGTTAAAGAGCTTATCAAATGCCTTGATTTAACTGCACCACAAAAACAACTCTACTAAAACAGAAATTGCAGGGAACGCAATGGTGTTGTGCGTACATACAGCAATTGATAAAAGAAAGGGACAAAGCACATAAGGTAGCTCGTGTAAGTAAGAATGAGTATGACTGGGAAGTATATCGACAGAAAAGGAATAAGTCTGTGGATATTTGTAGGAAAGCAAAAAAAGACTATATAGAAGAAAAATTAATTAATATAAAAAGTATCCGAAACGAATGTGGGGGGTATTAAAAGAAATGTTGGAAGGTAAAGTAACTGATAAAGAGTATAAAGAAATACAATTTGAAAACAAAATAATTAGTAATTTAGAGGAAATGGCTGATAAATTTAACTGTTATTTTGTGGACAGTATTAAGGCGCTGACATACATAAATAGTAAGAAAGATTGCATAGCGAATAGAAAATATACGGACTGTGTTCCAAAAGTATTTACACAAATTGAAGAAGAGCAATTATGTAAAATAGTCAAAAAATTAGAAAACAAAGCAGGTACAGAAGAAGGTATAACTGTAGAAATAATAAAACGTGTAGTAGAAGCAGCAACAGAGAAAATACTATATATACTAAATACAGGGTGCGCCATCTCAATCTGGTCGATGGAAGTATTGAATAACTTAGAGAATTTTCAACAGATTTCACAAATTCGTATGTTTTTATTAAATTTGATTCATTACAATTTATTTTGATTAGTTTCCAAAAACCACATCGATCAAATGTCCGCCTTTATTACTGAGACAAAAATGAGCTCTTTTTTCGGCATTTTCCATTGTATTTGCCAGCGTCTCGGGCGATATCGCTGCGATTTCGGCTCGAATGTTGTTTTGTAGCTCCTCTATGGTCTTCGGCTTGTTGGCATCGACTTTACTTTTCAAAAATCCCCACAAGAAGAAGTCCGGTGCAGTCAAATCCGGTGATCTTGGTGGCCAGTCAATATCACCTTTCTTTGATATCACACTTCCTGGGAACTTCCGACGCAGATAGTCCATTGTTGAGCGCGCAGTGTGACATGTCGCACGATCTTGTTGGAACCAAAATTCCTTGAGACCTTTTTCACGCATTTGTGGTAAAACAAAGTGTGCCATCATCCACCGATATCGATCCCCATTGACAGTTTCACCAGCTCTGAAGAAAAATGGTCCAATGGTGGTTTTTGAGCAAACACCGGCCCAAACTGTCACTTTCTCATCGTGCAATGGAGTTTCGTGAATAATATGAGGATTATCGGTGCCCCACATGCGACAGTTTTGTTTGCTGACAGCGCCAGAGAGGGTGAAATGAGCCTCGTCGGTCATCAGAATTCGCTCCCAAAAATCCGGCTCAGCTTCCTTCATTCGACTAACGTTATTAGCGTAAGCCAAGCGTCGCGGCTTGTCAGTTTCCAATAATCTTTGAGTCAACTGCAGTTTGTACGGAAACATGTGAAGATCTTGCTTTAAAATCCTTCTCAAAGTGGTTCCACTGATGTTTAATTGCTGAGACCGGCGGCGGTATGAGACATTTGGATTTTCTGCAACACTCTGTCGAACAGCTTCGATATTTTCATTTGAACGACCTGGACGCGGTCGAGCTTGATGTTGGAGATTCGCTACAGACCCGTGCTCCATGAAATTTGAAGCTAAATGACGGATAGTGTCGCCTTTGGGCGCAGAACGTCCGCGATATTTTTTACGATACGCACGCTGAGTTGACACAACTGAACGATTATTTTCAATGTAAAGCGAAACTATTTCGGCGCGTTCTTTCGGCGTATAGCGATACATGGTTGAAATTGTACTGAAATAACCTATACGAAACGTGTTGTACGACGCTGGTCGGTTAAAATCTGTCAGAGTTATTCAATACTTCCATCGACCAGATTGAGATGGCGCACCCTGTATGTCACTCGAAGAAGGAATGTTCCCGAGGAGTGGAAACAAGCGATTGTAGTTCCGATACCGAAATAAATTTCAGAGAGTAAAATTTAGTGGGGTTCTGTCAACTCCCGTTAATGTATAATATTATAATAAACGGATCCCTACCGGAGGGATGTTGCCCAGACAGCTGGAAAACTTCCACGATTATACCGATCCCAAAAATAAACAAAGCCATACAAGCAAGTCATTACAGACCAATTAATATATTGCCATTACACGAAAAGGTGCTCGAATAAGTAGTAAAAAATCTGTTGGAGAATCCGTCCAGATGTAGTTGGAAAGACCTGTGAATATATTGGAAATTATGAGGCTTCACTCACAACAGGGAAAAATAAAACCAGATAGAAAGATGGTTTATAGAGAAAGTGGTTTTTATTCTGCCATCCGCTCTTTCACTACAAAATATCTAAAATAGAAAAAAAAATAAAGATATTAAATAAAATACAAAAAAATAAACTGAATTGAGTGACCAGCACACAATTATATTAATTGTGTGCTGTCTTTCATTGAGTGTAGTGTACGTGGTGCAGCCGGCGCTGCATCGCACGCCACGGAATGAGAAATGTGACAGCGTAGAATATTTCACTTACGCTCAACAAATTCTCTACAGGTTTATAAGAGAGCAAATACTGAGAGTAAGTGAGAGCACTTACAATTATATTGCTTGAGTGCTGGATGTGTGATATGAAGCAACGTGATGCAGTCAGTGCTGCAGAGCACGGCAAAGTGAGATTTTGAGAATGCACAAATGATTAGAAAATATTCACAGTACTTTCCCAGCAAGCTTATTGGGAAAAAGTACAGTGAATAATAGGCACACGCGCAATTATAATAATTGAGCGGGCAAATTTCGATGAGGAAAACGTGGTGCAGCCTGTGCTGCAGAGCACGCCACAAAGTGAGACAATTAATGTTGATGTACTGATGAGTTTCACACTCCTCACCGTCAGTGAATTGTGATGAATTGTAACGGTGTGCCTTACCTTCTGGTTGAGTCCTGATGAGCACGAAAATGTTGAGAAGATCCGGTGAGATGGTGAAAAGTCCGAGCGAGTGTATCGAGGATGTGTGCGCTGTCCCAGCGGGTTTTCACAGAAGTGTCAAATTTTTCAAAATGGCTGCACTTTACGAAAGCGTCGTTGAGTGCCGAAATCAAATGAGTGAGATACAGAGAGCTTTGCCGAAGTCAAACGAAAGAGCGCGAGCCTCTTGCTTCAAGCAGCATGTTCGCGAGGCACTGCCTCGGCTATCTCCGGCATAGCCGAGCGCAGCACGCTACCCAGCACCAACAGATCAACGCACGGTGAATATCGATCGCCGTGCGCCAGCTGATTTTCCAACAAAATCAAATTGAAAAATATTTAGAAACCAATGAGACCATAACGGAGCATCAGTCAGGATTTATAAAGCAACATTCGTGTGAAACGGCGATTCAAACTGTTGTAGATAAATGGAAAGTGGACATTAGTGAAGAAAAAATGGTAGGAGTAATCTTCATGAATTTAAAACGAGCATTTGAGACAATCGACAGGGATATATTATTAGACTAATTATACTAATATGGAAATAGAGACAGGGTATTAGATTGGTTGAGAACGTACTTAAGAAATAGAACACAGCAAGTTCGATTGAATCATAAATGGTCTGAAGTTATTCCCAACGAATATGGGGTACCGCAGGGGTCAGCACTAGGGCCGTTGCTGTTTATTATATATATATAAATGATATAGTTAATTTGTGTCCAGAGGAATATGCAATAAAAATGTTTACTGATGACACAGTGATACATGTACCAGGAAAATGCAGCGCGGAAGTGGAGAGAAAGATGAATATGTTATTAAGTATAGTAGAAAAGTGCATGGAAAGAAATAAATTTAAATAAATGTAGAGAAAACAAAATATATGATTGTCAGCAGTGTTAGAAAAGTCATGAGTAGGAATATGGTACTGAAGTGTTTGGATGGAACGAAACTTGAGAGAGTAGAGTAATAAAATATTTGGGTATCATTATTGATGACAGGCTACGATTCAAAGACACTGTCAGTATATGTTAAAAAAAATAGGGAAAAAAACGAGCTTTCTAAACAGAATGGGGAATTATGTATCTGCATATAGACGATGTGTGATATAAAAAGCAATCATAGCACCTCACTTTGAGTATTGTGCAATACTATTAGTAGTTATAGGTGAAACAGAGTTGAAGAAATTGCATATCGCGCAGAATAGAGCAATCAGGGTTATATTACAATACAACCGCTATACGAAGGTAGAAGATATGCTGAGCGCGGTACAATTTATGTCCATAAGGCAAAGATTGTACTATAACGTTTCTACATTTATCTTTAACGCCGTGCAGAATCTACTACCAAAATAATAATAATAATAAAAATCGGTTACAAATAGTAGGAACGAAGAGTGGTAGGGAAACAAGGTAAGCGGAAAATATAGTAATGCAATTTAGAAGAACGAGAAGTGCACAAAAGAGTATGTACTATGAAGGAGTGAAAATATATAATGCATTAACAACTGAACTAAAAGGTTGCGAAAAAGTAGAACAGTTTAAACGAATGTTAAAGGTATATGTTATGTTAACAGTAAAGTAAGATGTATGTAGATGTAAGAAAAACATGTAACACTGTGTATAAAATAGCTAAGATAGCTAATAAATATCAATCAATCAATCAATCAATCAATCAATCTTTCTCTCTCTATATATTGTAACGATAATTTTTTTTACGATCACGGTTATTTTTTTTTTGCGTGTGGATTCGGGCTCGATCACACGACTAATTAATGTAGACTTCGTGGTGGTTATGAGTGAGGCTTTATTCTCAGAGAAACAATTCCATAAAACATCATTTTTTAATATCCGGTCACTGGTACTCTGTATAATGACATTTAAATTCCGTAATATCAGGGATTATTTCTACAATTATTTCGTCTTATGTGGGCATAAATTCTCAGTATCCTCGGGCTCGAGTTTCGGTTACGTGTCAATGCATTGGTATTGACCAGTAACTTCAAACATGCACATACACATCCATTCGCATCAGACTAACTCTTTGACAGAGTGTATCAACTCTGTTTACAATACTTGTATTTTTTTACACACTACTCGTTTAAATCGCTGCACTTAATTTTTTATTCCTAAATTTATCCCCTTAATCCTATTTTCTTAAAAACTACTCGTATAATCGTGTTACTTAATCCTATGCACCTACTCTGTTCACCTTATAAACTAGCTTAATTTTGATTATTCGACAATTTTCCTACTATACCACTGGTTATTGTTAATTATATAGCTATTTCTCGCCTGTATTTTCCTCTCTCGCAGGCCTCTGGGTGTCACTCACTTGTTTTACTTTCTGGAGTAAACACAGGCTCTACAACTTGCACTTTTTTGTGATGACTCCTGAATTTCTACTTTTTAATTAGAAATTTTGCGTTACGATTTGCTGTTCTTCGATGTTTAAGCTTTTACACCAAGAGAGCCTCTCTCTCCTCGCACCGGCCTTTTATAGGCCTCCCCTTGCCTCATTCTTCTCTACCTATTTTTCATCGTAATTTTAAAGTCTAACGCATCTTTCGACTTTAGCGATTTGCCGCTGCCGCGCTCACCGCCTTCCCCTCGCCTCCGAGCAAGGCCAGCTGGTCGCTGACCTGCTGTTTACGTCAGCGAAGCAATTCCGATGGTGGGACGGAGCTCGTTTTTCTCATGAGTTCGATGGCCTAGTGCCCGCAGATTTTCGGTACGCTCGTACTGAGTCCAACACACCGGCATTCTCGGACCTCTCGCTTCTGTTGTCTCTATTCTCGTCCCGCTCTCCTACATAATGCGATTATTTCATACTCGCTGTTTGGTTGTTTGAAATATTTTAATATTCTCCCTTCGCACTTCTGGATCCTATTTATTTTATCCCGTGATCCCTCGGTATGCAATTGTGAGAAGCTCACAATACGATGTACGAAAATGGCTCGATGACTGGTTTTCCTCAAAAGAGCAATAGTTTTTTTGGCGTGGCATCCACAAATTGTCAGACAGGTGGGACAAATGTATAGCTAGCGATGGGCAATACTTCGAATAAAATATTTTTTATCATTTTCATACAATAAACGTGTATTTTTTATACAAAAATTCCGGTTTTATATTTATAGACCTTGTATATATATACTATATCTAGTTCTCTATTACTGTACATCTCGAGCTCTCCACCTCTTCATTAGTCTATCCCTCTCTCGGTGTGAGATCATATTCTACGCCTTTTACTGCAGAGCAAGCGTTTCCCGAAGGGGAACACGAATCGATGGAGTCGAAACGATCGGCGAACAGCAATTCACATTGGAATTTAATAAAGCACGGTAGTGTGAGAATAGAGGTACGATTTGCGGATGCGCTTGCTTCAACGGTAAATTGTGTAGTCTACGCGGAATATGATAATGTCGTTCAAATCGATGCCTCTCGGCAGGTAATGGTGGATTTTACCGGATAAGCGAAAAAAGTGCTGATGTCAGAATAAAATTGTTTCGTATTAAGAGATGTAGAAGCGTCTCTGTGAGTAACTAATCAATCGAACTTGAGCATCTGTACAGATTAGACGTGAAAATGGATATCATCGTAGATATACAGGGAATGCGTGGTAAAGACTCGGAATTTATTCCGAAAGAAATTGCCGTGAATAGACCGGACTCTGCTCATTGGATCGTCGCACCACCGTGTCACTTTGCCATATTACCGCAGCATTCGAGAAGCCAGAATAATTTTCTCTCGAAATATTTTCACGATCTTGAATGGTGCGATTGCGATGCAAGCTGTAAACAAGCATACGCTAACTTGCGTGAAATTTCGCGAAAATCAAGACGTATCTATATATGCGGTCACGAGCAAGCTATACTTCTTTGCGATATCACGAGTCGTGAAATTTCCAATCTGAAGGATGAGGAGTGCACCCTATCGTACACATTTATGCCGAAATCTTTGCGAAAATGCTTCAGACACGCTATGATAAACGATACAGCGTCTTTTCATTGTGCAATGCGCCAGGCTTTCCAAATAGAAAATTGGCTTCGCGAGCACTCGTTTAAAGGAGAATTATACATGGATGTTTGGGCGGCAGACGAAGAGGAAGACAATAAGAAAGAGGAGAAATCTTCACCATGTAGTCGTGACACGATCGACGATGCTGTGAAATAAATTTTGCTTATATTGGGTTGTTCGGAAAGTAATTTCGTTTTTTTTTTATAAAAATGAAAGCCGATTTTTTTATAGTGAATTAATATTTATTCAATTCAATATTGTCCATTCTAATCCAATACCTTTTGCCATCTTTCTGGCAGTAGCATGATTTCACGCTCATAAAATTGTTGTTCTTTGCTGGCAAAAAACTGATCCAAGTGACTTTTGACCTGCTCATTTGAATTAAACATTTTACCGTCTGAAAAATTTTGTAGAGACCGGAACAGATGATAATCTGAAGGTGCCAGGTCTGGAGAGTATGTTGGGTGTGGCAGTATATCCCATCCAAGCTCTAACATTTTTTTGCGAGTGGTCAAACTTGTATGTGGTCTCGCATTATCTCGTTGGAACGCTATACCTTTCCGATTATCCAATTCTGGCCTTTTTTCTCTAAGTGAATCATTCAATTTGTCCATCTGATGACAGTACACTTCAGAATTGTTCGTTCTGTTGCTCGGTAGAAGCTTAAGATAAACGATTTCTTTGAAATCCCACCAAACAGATAGCATAACCTTTTTTTGATGAATATTGGCTTTCGAAGTGCTTTGAGCCGGTTCATCTTTTCTACTCCAGGATCATTTGCGCTTAACATTGTTGTAGACAACCCATTTCTCGTCCCCAGTGATGATACGCTTTAAAAATAGATCATTTTCTTGGCGTTCGAGAAGCAAATCACTAACGTCAATGCGACGGCACAATTTTTTTTCCGTAAAAGATGAGAAATCCATATGTCGAGCTTTGACGTTAAATCTAGTCGTTTCAAATGATCATGAATGGTCGAGTTCGATAAATTTAATCTCCCAGCGATCTCACGAGTTGTTATTCGCCGGTTTGCATCAATTAATGCCTTTATAATGTCTTCATCAGCTTTAATTGGCCTTCCAGAACGTGGTGCATCTTCGAGATCAAAATTGCCGGATCGAAATTTTGCAAACCAGTTTTGGCACTGGCGCTCCCTTAACACATATTCCCTATACACATCGGATAATTTTTTTCTTGCTTGAACAGAATTTTTACCTTTTCTATAGTAAAAGAGTAAAATATGCCAAAAATGCTGTTTTTCACTTTCCATATTTAAAAGGGTATCAACCAAAAACTACTGTGCAGAATCAATTGATTTTTTTCACAAGCAAGCCTTGCTATATCAGCTATCAAAATACATATGATTATGCGGCTCAAGTTTGAAGTTGGCTGTGCAAAAATACAATTTAGTCCTCCATTGGGAAAAAACGAAATTACTTTCCGAACGACCCAATATATACGTCTTTCAAAGCGTATAGGTCATCATTTAATCATTGACTATGTGTTCAGCATGAACACTAGACAAATCTACGAGAGTCTGCAGTATCTACCCCTTTCAACCGTTGGCGTATACCCAGCTGAAAGAATTCCTTGTGTATGGTCGTTACCGGCCGGCCTCGTAGTTAACACGGATAACCACGACGGACCTGGAGAGCATTGGATCGCCATGTACTTTAACAATCATGGAAAAAGAATGTACTTTGATAGCTACGGGCTACCACCCGGTACACCGCAACATCTCGCACAACTACGAAGAAACTGCAAGTTCTATACGGTACGGCCTCAAGCAGATATAGAATAATACGTCGGATATGTGTGGACAAGTTTGTATCGTATTCCTGCATCTTATGTCGTGCGGCTTCACCACGTCGCGATTTAATAATCTCTCTAGCGATAATGTCATGAAAAACGATAGAATAGTACGTGAATATTACAATACTTTTAAATTTAATTTAATTTAATATTTAATTTAATTTAATTTAATTTAATTTAATTTAATTTAATTTAAATTTAACGGCGGAGGAATCTCCGAGCGAAGATTACCGTGTTTGCAGAGATGTTGCATGCGACGGTAAATATGGGTAAAGTGATTTAAATAAAATATTGATTAATTAAAAACAAATACATCGTCTTACGGTGTCACTTATTTTATAATTATCTATAAATTTTAATCGAGGTCTATCGTGGTACGGTATCATATTCTGCGCCTTTTACTGCAGAGCAAGGGGTACAGCGCAAAGCGGTACCCACGTGCAAAACTAATTCAACGATAAGTGGAACTTCGGAACTATACTGGTGACGTTGATGGCAAACAATTATGCTTGCAAGCTCCGATAACTACTGGCTCTGAATCTCTTAATTATAAATCGTTTTTCAGTATTGTTTTGCTCGCCGTAGTTGACGCGAATTACATTTTCATATATTCGAATGTTGGTACTCAAGAAAGAATTTCGGGTGGTGGTATATTTAATATTACATTTTTGAAAAAAGTGCACCGTCGATCCGTGAACTTATAACACCCGCGAGTGTACTGCACTACGCACTCGTTAACGTGTTTGCGGTACTCTTCGACCTTGTTTATGCGGTTGCACAACCGACAGTCATGCGACGATGCTGACGGCTCGCCATCAGCATTGCACATTAAATAAAGTTTCAGGGAACCACATAAATCGGTGGTTCTCTGGCAAACCGCGCACTTTATCCGCACATGCGCACAAAGAGAAATGTCCTTTCTGTCCATAATTGCACTTTTACTCTCTCACGAAATCAGTTTTTAAGGAAATTGGCCTGGGCACCATGGATTGCTCGAGAGTGCATGAGCTCTTCTCAGTGCTCTCAAAGGAAACTAGGCCCTTGTTTAAAATGAAGATTGGGGAAATGCCTAATCAACAGCGGCCGTTTGGGTAGGAAACGCAGGAGGTAATTGAATAGCATCCTTACTTTGTCCCTTGACTACTGATGTCTGCATATTTTCATTGCCAGTGTCTTTTTGGTCTAGCGACATTTGAGAAGGCCCCGTTGCGCTGCCCGAGGGCTGATCGCTAGTTGTTATTGCAGTCCCGTTACCGACAATCCGGCGCCGGTCTGGAGTGACATATTTTCGTAGCACTCAACAATGGAGACGGTCTCGGTAGATGTATATAAATGCTGCTGCTATAATTCCTACCTGAGGAAGAAAGCCAGCGAAAAATAGTGTATGACTGTTTTCTCTTTCTCGTTTATGAGTACCCAGCTCTCGGACTTCGTTCTCTATGCTATAGAGCGAGGTTCCCGAGGTATAAAGAGTGTGTACTCGCACGATGCTATGCACGGTTGTAGCCGACGGGAGAGTCACTGGATCCGAATTTTGAAGGAATTTCTCGGCGACGATTGGCGCGACTGCTGTTATATTTAAGAGCAGCTTCGGATGATAGATATATTGTGCGCGTTGTTCGTATATACGTATCCCTGTGAGCGTGGTATAATATGTCCTAGCGATACAATTTGCGCTCAAATGCAATGTCCCGGAGTTCTTCAAGTCGACATGCTGGTCTGGCAACCCAAGACAGAGAATTCTCAAGAGCTTTGGCTTGGCGAGGGAGAACAGCTCGCCACCCTAGTGCGGTAGATGAGCCCAAAATGCTTTATGTTGTGTGTGGATCCAGATATCACATTGTCGAAATGTGTGGATCATTGGCTGGATTAGCATTAGCAACTTACATACGTTGGAGACAGATGTCTCATCGACCGGCGTTTCCATAGAACAGATGAGTTTTCTATCCGCTGCTCTGCTCGAGGCGAGGTACATAGAATCCGCGAGGAAAAATGTACGATGGTCCACTGAAAGTGCTATATACTTGGAGGCGGGGAGTACGAATGCCTATCCCGTCTCGTTGCCAATCTTCTGCGGAACCGGCCAAATGTGCACGTTATAGAGTTGATAGTTGGAACGATCCAGCAATAGTATGTGCACAACTATCACTATTCGTCTTTTATGATACGTAAGATCTGTGCGAGTGATAATGGCCAGCGGTTCAGGCCTCGCGAATTTCATGGTAATTGGAAACTCATAAATACTGGCGTGTATCTGTACTTCCTTGGCGACGGCCAATAACTATGCCGTGGTTAAGATGTTCGGGTGAAGTCAACCGGCTCGCGCCGCAGCGCTAATCCGAAGGTAGTGTTCGCACGTATTTATGTATTGCTCTAGTCTTACCTCTACGCGGGCGGCGTAATTCATTAGGGTTCTGTTGTACTGCAACCGAACCTCATTCCTGTGTAGCATGTTTAAATCCATGCGTAACTGCGTAACATGTGTAACGATACTGTCCACCCGTTGAGCTTCTACAACGTTTTCTTCATGCAGCGTTTGAAGCCTCGACGTTGTTATATGCATGTGTTTCCCGATCAAGTGCGTGAGGCAAACAGTCGGTCAATTTGGTTGTTGAAATACTCATTATCTTCTTGAGTCAGAGTATCAAATAGTGACTTACTGACTGATCCAATAAAACCGAAAGGGACTGACCTTCTCTATATGGTGTGGGGTTCGTCTTCTATCGGCTCTCGTATGAGTCTGGAGTCATATGCGACCTGTTTTAATTGGTCCATGAATCTTTGTGCTCGAGTTGTCTGGCTGGAAATATAATTTATTCGTAGCATTTCCTGATAGATGTTTTCCGAATTTACTAGGCTGCATGAACCAAGGATCCGCTGCAGTTGAATTCCATCAGAAGGGAAATCATCTATAAGCGGCCAACTTTTACGAAGACAGTAATCCTCCAGTCCGCCTGCTGCAGTCGCAGTGGCATAATTTTTTCTTAGTAAATGCTCGGGCATTCGCTGACGTCAGTGACTTGGAAAGAATCTGACGCGCTGAGCGAGCATAGTGCCTTGAATTGAATTTGCTATTTAAACACACAATGCATTTTTCTTTTTTTAAACTGTCCCTCCTGTGGGTTCGGCTCGTGAGAGGACGCGCGCAGGCATACATAGGTATTTTCTCATGCATACTATTCACAATACTTATCTATACTTAATGTTAGATTATTTTCGTGTAAATTCGCATACACAATTACTCACTTATATTGTATGAATACAGCGATATATTGTACTTATATATTCATCTCGATTGCATTAGGTGCATACATATATATATTGGGGAAAAAGTTCGTAGCGTTTTTTTACTAAAATTCAACTGGTTTTCATATAGTATGAAAATGAATTTATTTAAACCAAATATGCACCATTATTATCGACAATGTTTCGCAATTTTTCGGGTAGAGCCATGATGCCATCAGTGAAGAACTTCTGTGGTTTCTGGTTGAAAAACTAAATCAAGTGGTTTTCACAGGCTTGTTTTGAAAGCAGCTTAATTCCATTAAGAGAGTTCTGCAGAGATCGGAATAAGTGTTAGTCAGAGGGTGCTGTCTGCACTATACGGTGGATGCAGCAAAACTTTCCAACCAAGCTCTCGCAATTTTTGACCGGTCATCAAAGAAGTGTGTGGTCGGGCGTTGTCGTGATGAAAGACAACACTTTTCCTATTAATCAATTCGGGCCGTTTTCTATCAATTACTTGGCGTAATCTCTCTAGTTGTCCACAGTAGAGTTGAGAATCAATCGTTTGACCAACTGAAAGTAGTTAATGGTGGACGATTCCCTTCCAGTCCCACCACACACACAGCATCACCTTTTTCGCCGTCAATCCTGGCTTCGCGAACGCTTGTGACGGGTCACCATCCCTTATCCACGATCTTTAACGCTTCCGATTGTCGTACGTGATACATTTTGCCGAAATGGCAAGTGCATCGAGCCGAAATGACTCGATTCCATTGCGCTTCAGCAGCGCATTGCGAATTGTAAGGTATAGAGTCTATAGTTAGACCATTCCGCTTTTGGAAAATAAATAGCTATAACAACGTTGTCAATTATCCTTGTTAGACACGTTACCGACTGTGTCGTAAAGTAGTCCAAATAGCGACGCGGACGGCGGGTAAACACTGTAACGATAAATTTGTGCCTCAACGCACCACGTTACCTATAGCTGGCCCAAGCTATTTTCCCTTCCTTTTTATTTTCTCTTACGAGATGGGCGCCAGGCGCTTACGCGCCGGAAGGAAAAATAACGAGATGGTTGGCCAGACTCAACCCAGGCTAGCTACAGCTGTTCCACGCAGAGTGGGTGGTTCGGACTGTCAAGTCACTAATTATTCAAAGATAAAATATAAATAAAATCAATTAATTAATATTATTCCCTAAAATTCATGAAACAAGTCAAACAATAAAATAACTACGTAATGTCAATAACTACGACCAAACGAGAGCAATCAAGGAAGTCAGCTAAATAAATAATAAATAAATAAATAAAATAATAACCATGAATAATTCAAACAACAACAGCAGGTGCGGGACTTACAAACTTCTTTATTTCTCCAATAAACATCAATTTAGAATTTAACCAAAATGTCCCGTAAAATTAGTCTCGGCTTTCAACAATTTTCTCAACGTCGTTGGGTATCGTAATCTTAATCTTTGATTCAACAGTGCCAGTTATCCCGTTTTTCTCTCACTCTCATACTTTGGTGGCCCCTAGATAGCCTATCTCGTTCGCTACGTATTTCTAATAATATTCATCGACCAAAATCAAATATTCGGTAGTCTCAACGCACCGTTCGCGATACGGTCTATCCCGAGCTAATCCCCAATACATCCAAAGAAACCATACAACGGTACGTCGGAAGGTCACGTACGCGAAGCGACCCGCGGCTTGCTATTACAATTTCGAATAATCTATGCCGAGTAAGAGTCAAACCACCGAGATCTCCTACGGCTCATGAAATACCCAATAACAAGTAAATAAGGCTCTATAATTCCATGATAACCAAGAAAAATAATAACAATCGAATAATCAGTATGGGAATAGTAATCCCGATCAATACCTCTTGGTTAAATAAGATACAGGGTGTCCGCCGGGAAGGTATACTACTTTGTTTTGCCGCCATTTTGGTAAACGTTAGTCTTGACAGTTCATATTTGGCAGTCGTGAAGTAGACACGTGGCAAATTTATTATGGAAAAATATTCGATAAACCAACGTGTTTTAATCGTTAAAACATTTTATCAAAATCAATCATCGATTACTGTGACGATGAGAAAGTTACGTGAAATTTTTGGGAGAAACAAATGGATATGTGAATAAACAGAATAGTCGGTTCTGGGCAATGGAAAACCCTCAAATTATTCATCAGTCACCTTTACATCCATTAAAAGTGACAGTCTGGTGTGCAATTTGGTCAGGAGGAATCATTGGACCTTACTTCTTTGAAAATCAAAACGGCGTAACGGTAACTGTGAATGGGGAGCGATATTGTGATATAATTGAAAACTTTTTAACGCCACAACTGCATGCTTTGGGCTTGATTAACATGTGGTATCAACAAGACCGTGCCACATCGCATACAGCCAGGATTACAATGGAATTACCGCGAGACCTCTTTCCACAACAAGCTATTTCAAAAAATGGTGATGTTGATTGGCCTCCACGGTCGCCTGATTTGACTGCTCCGGACTTCTTTTTGTGGGGATATCTAAAAAGCAAGGCTTATGCAAACAAACCAGAAACGCTTGAGCAACTCAAACAAAATATTCGTGATGAAATTAAAGAAATACCGCGTGAAATGTGTGAGAATGTAATGAAAAATGTGCTCAAAAGGGCTCGCATTTGTGAGGCTAACAGAGGCGGACATTTATCTGATATTGTATTCCATACATAATTGCCGACATTAAATAAAACATTTATCAATATAAGATCCATTCTCTTTCATTTAATCAAAAATTATAAACAGTAGTATACCTTCCCGGCGGACACCCTGTATAACAAAAAAAATATAATAAATAAAATATAATAAATAAGATACAATAAATAAAATTAAATAAATGAGATATCATAAATAAAATATAATAAAGAAAGTATAACAAATAAAATATAACACAGGAGATATAATAAATAAAATATAACGACGACAATATGACTAATAAACTATAACCGATAAAATATAACCAATAGTAAAGAAGGAATATCAAATAAGAAACAAATAAATAATCAAGAAAATTAGGAATCAAAAAGTAAACCCGAGAAACGCCGATTGATTCGAAGGCGACGCGACGCGGTCAGTAACGTACCAGTCCCTTCAACCTCCAATTTACGACGGGACGACGTACGAACACGCGCACGACCCTCTAAATCTAAACGAAAGAAAACTCGAAAAAAATCATGTACATCTAAGTCCCACAATTCGTTAAAACACGTGACGCGGTCTATTCCGTTCAGATCCCACACGAACTAATTCACAAATTCCAAAGCACTTCGGGATAACGGCCTAACGCGCGCACGGTTTAACTGACAACAGAAACAATTAATTAATACAATGACTTTTCCCCGGCTTATATCTGTTACACGATCTCGCGGTTACATGCTACGAACGCCGCAGTTCCCGATACAAATTTACCCTCTGCGCGCAGTGTACTAGAGTCGCAGGAGTGACCAAGTACGAATAAATTTTGAATAAACAGATCAGATGATAAAATAAGAAAATATTAGCGAAAGACCGTGGAAGGAAGAAGAGCTCACCAGGCCGATGACGATGTGTCGTTCCTGGACTTCCGGGAAATCTCGAGTAGATTCTTAGCCTCACTCCTCACGTCCGGAAAAAAGGCGATGACCGATATGAATTTTAGATAGGCCGATAGACGGATAGTGGTTGTTTCGAGAGGATGCCGGCAATGTAACGGGACAGCCAAAGATATAGAGCGTTACGTCCTGCTTACTCGACGGTCCCCGGGAAAAAGCCTCGAGGTCCGTTCGGCACGCGTGCCCGTGATCTATGGCCCCCACTTAACCCGCTAGACTCGGTTAATTGGGGGAACCTGCCTCGCCCGATGACCGCGACTAGCGCCTTAGCTGGACAACGCATAAAATAGCTACCGATAGTGCAGAGAGTAGCTTAGTCCGGCAGATGGATCCCATGCTCTGGATGGACTGCTGCACGTAGCTGATAGCCGACGTCGATAGATAGATGTTAGATGTACGTCGAGCGGGACAGTATCTCCCAACAGGGAGAGGTGTAAAATATCGGCGAGTGTAAAAGACCGAATCCCGCAGTCAGCCATCGACGAATACGGCGGGACCATCCTCTTCCTCTCTGCCCGACCCTTCCTCGGTCGTGTCGCTCGCATTATACATAAAAAAAATAAAACAACAAGAAAAATATAAATAAGGAAGCTCTGAAAATCCACCCTACAACCCTGCGTGATCGTGTAGGCTTCCGTTGAGCGAGGAGGACGCAGCTCGAATTTTCTGCCACGTTACAACACACTAGAAGAATCTATTCATGTGGACCCCTATCAAGCGTTGCGTGCGTTTGCGTCTTAAGTAAGCTAAGAGAGAGAGAGAAACGAAAATTCCTCACCCCAATCGTCAGCGAACGCTCGAATAGAGCGAAAGTCCCGTGCCACACAATCCACGAGGCTCAATTATAATCGTAAATCTATATTTGCGTTTGAGATTACTGCCTGATTCTAGTGCTCTCGCCAGAATAGCATCTTTCACAGCTATATTTCTATTGAGGATAAAACCAGCTACGTTTACACCAGCGCGCAATGCCTCTTTTCCAACTGCTTTAGCGCCCTACTTTAAAAGTGGTAATACTCCACGAAACAGGCCCCCGAGAAAGCTGCCGATACCGTGTCCTGGTTTATTAGGTGTTCCGATATAAACATGGCTAATACCGCCGTACCCGCAACGGCCCTATTGGTTCTGCACACTGTCAATATCATCCATAGCAGCGTAATCAATCGTGGAACCTTTTGAAATGTCACAGTCACCGTTCCCAGTTCGAATCGTATTGGATTTCCAAATTCGTCTCTTATATCGATCTCGATAGTGTGTAATTGTTGCGCAAGAGAGGTATATATCGTAGCGATGAAAACGATTTAATTTTTATCGAATCATACTGACAGTCATCAGTATCAATGGGAACAATTCGTAAGAGGGGTGTTTGTACATCGCCTGTAATATAGCTCGCGCAGACATCTGTGAATACAAACATGCTGCCCGGTATAGGACCGGTGAGAGATGCAGGCCTCCACCCTGTGTATTCGCAATGCGGGTCTATCATTACAGACCTACAGGACTCTTCCGAGAATCCTAGTAGCCTTGCGATAGCGGGCGATACGCGAAACTCATGGTATCGTAGATCGTCGCATACGTGTGCCACTTCGACCTTCCTGCTCGGAAGCGATTCAAAGCGCAAAAGGTCGGCCACGTGAGGTAAGTTATTTATACTCCCCAAACGACCGTCTATAGGGTAATAAACACCGGGTGGAACTTGGTCTCTATCAGCGCGTCTCCGTGTTAAAAGATTTAAACCCGATAAATCATAATCACCAACCTCAAAAGTTACGAGATTTCCTACAGTAGGAACATGTAAAAGAGTCATCGCATAAGCAATTTCCACAATAGAAACAGACCATTCTCCGTGCAAACGTATCTGACGCGGTAGTTTTATAATAAATGTCATCGTCGTATTATTCGGAAAATACTGCATACTGTTGCTCGGTAGTATGACAAAGAAAGTGCTATCCTTCGAGCTCATATTTATCAGGGATGGTGATTCCGAGCGTTCTTCCTCTTTGTCCTCTTCTCCTTCATCTTCTCAGATGACGGAGGCACTCGTACTCGCGATAATTCTGCCTTGTAGAAAATACCGTCCATAGTGTTGTTATTCAGATCGTGTGAAATATACACGAATGGTTCTCGATTCACCGATATTCGTTGAATCTTGAATAATTCGTTACTCTAACCACGCTCATGTCCTTTCACGAATGCTGCTTTAGCTGTACTGATACGTACCAAGTCATCGACGCTGTATATAGGCTTTTTAATTTTTCTCTCGCTCGTAACGCCGTGCTAAATTTTCTCGGGCTGTAGAGGCATTTTCGAGGGTTACCTCGCTCGGAGGAATACGCTGTGTCTGGTGTGATTATAAACATATAACAAATTTTGTAAAACATCGATGTAACGCTTATTTCGCGTCTATGTAAAGTAACGCCACATTCGCTCTTTTATTGTGCGATTAAAGCGTTCGGCAATAGAGGCTATTATATCAGGGTTACGAGCAGCGCGAAAGTCGATATTCTTTTTATTGAGAATTTGCTGAAAAGGAGTGCCGATAAATTCTTTGCCTCGATCAGTTTGCAATTGCTGCGGGCGACGATTGTTACTGCGTGCGAGTATGCGTGTGAGACCGCGAGCCACGTTTCCGCTCGTTTTGTCACGCAAAGCCTCGACATACGCGTATTTGCTCAACACGTCGGCAACAACAAGCAGATATGCGTACTCATCATTGTACGTAGCTATCGAGCGAACATCAGCTAAATCAGCCTCCTATACATCGTCTATACTACTCACGTTGTACGTACGACGGGGAAATCGTCGTCGCACGCGACGATGCATGTTATATGAATCTCTCGAGCCATGGTAAAACATTTTTTCGCGCTACTCTTCGATCAACCTGGGCCAAATTTTTTGCTCGAGAATAGAAGGCAGGATGAGCGGTATCATAATAGATTTTTTGAAGAATTTTCATAATTTTAACGATGACCCGTTATATGGATTCTTTTTCTTTTGCTTTTCTAACTGTGTGGAAGATCGATATTTATTGGGGTGTCGTTGGCTCTCTACTTGTGCGATGTTTTGCATTTGTTCGTCCTCTTCTTCCCCCTCGATGATGTCGTTTTCCGCCATGAGCATTAAATCTCTGGTTGAGTGTGCGGTCTCGGCCTCCTTGTTGTTGTTGTTGTTGTTGTTGCTGTTGTTGTTGCTGCTGCTGCTGCTACTATCACTATCGCATGGTAAAAAAAGATGCCGCTGCGGTGTCGAGGATGATGTAGGTGTAGGCTCGTCTAGTAACTCGGAATTGCTGATAAATTCGCGTGGCATCTGTATCGCTCGCAATTTGGCAAAGTGAGATCGACCGATGTGTTTCTCGCGTGTTTTAGCTCGCATAGCATCGTTAACTAGATCAACGATATCGGAATTTGAAATTCTTCTGCCGTCTATGGAAGCAACACCGTTACGATCTTATGTCATTTTTTTACCAACGGCGCTGCGATGCAAATTGCGTAGCAACGATATTGTTTTAGATAAAAATATTTTGGTACGCTATCGATAATAAGTGTGTCACTGGATCGAGATTTAACTTTGTTCATTAAAACGTCATCGGTTTTATTCTCGTGACTATCGAGTATTGCTATTTTTAGATTTGATGAAATATTCGGTACTGTATTATCGTACTCGACCAAGTGAAGACAACGCTGTGAAACTTGCTGGTACGCTATCCATTTCTGTCTCTGTCACTCTTGTCCGATGAAGAGTTTAGAATTTCAATGGCGTACCGGTAGTCTGTACGGAGGACAACGGGTCTGTAGTAGTAGTAGTAGTAGTAGTAGTAGTAGTAGTAGTAGTAGTAGTAGTAGTAGTAGTAGTAGTAGTAGTAGTAGTAGTAGTAGTAGTAGTAGTAGTAGTAGTAGTAGTAGTAGTAGTAGTAGTAGTAGTAGTAGTAGTAGTAGTAGTAGTGGCGAGACGATGTATGTTATCATGACGAATAAGCACCATCTTTCTGGCATATTCCATGGCTCGTGTACACCAAGACAGGCACAAGAAGCAACTTGAGAAATCCGACACAGTGCTCGACGATTATCTTCCTCTTACCGCTCCAATTTTCTCTACTTGCGGCTAGTCGTCGAAGAATTGTCGCGTGCCTCCGAAGCTGATTCTTTTGCACGTTGTTCAGACTCACGTTTCCCTGTAAAACGTTTTGAGTACACTCGCATATACACCGTGTACGAGCCCTACATCTGCTCTCCGCAAAATTGCACGTCGTTGCTCTTGCTTCAGATAATACAGCGCTTGGATTATAATTATTTGCTTCTTATCGAAAGGTCCGCGCAACGCTATTACAAACGCATTACTGGTACATCGTAGGTCGCATCGCGAACCTTTTTTGCTTTTTCAGGCACGTAAACGTAATCGTATCAGTCATCGGGAAATATATAGGCGCGAAATCGACAATTATCGAGCGTCAATTGTTTAAAGTCGCATAATAGGTAACCGTGCGGTGCAGCTGTTGCATCGAAATATACCTCCTGCAAAAATCGCGGATTCTCGGGACATACCTGACGGACTAGATGCTGAATTTGTATAATATATAATATAATATAATTATTAGGTGCGCAACTAAGTTCCCGCTGTTTTCCAAGAGATGGCTCCAGAAGTGAGTGCTGGTCGATTGCGACATAACCAAAACGTCATGAACCAAGCTTAGACATATGGTATATAAACCGCTTCGACACATTAGTGATTTTGTTTTTGCGTCATATACTTACGGTTGTGTAAAAATGTCTGATTTTGTGCTACATAATCGTCATTTGCGGGAAGTGTTGCTTTTCTTCTTTCATTCGAAGAAAACGGCGGCTGAAGCACATCGAGAAGTTCAAAAAGTTTACGAAGATGCTGCACTAAGTGAAACAACATGCCGTGATTGGTTCCGTCGCTTCAAAGACGGTGATTTGGATGTTGACGACCGTTCGCGTGAAGGGAGGCCAAAAACCTTCGAAGACGCTGAATTGGAGGCATTGCTCGATAAGAATCCGTGCCAAACGCAAAAAGAGCTTGCTTCAGCATTAGGAGTTCCCCGCCAAGCCAATTCCAAGCGATTGCATGCGTTGGGAATGATTCAAAAACAAGGAACTTGGGTTCCTTATGATTTGAAGCCAAGGGACGTTGAGCGTCGTTTTTTCGCCTGTGAACAACTGCTCCAGCGGCAAAAAGAAGGGTTTTCTTCATCGCATCGTTACGTTAATTTTATTCGCCAGCGTATCAGCCTCTCACTCGGATCTTTCATAAAACCAATCCATTTTAGGGGCTCGTTGTCCGTGACTAGTTTATATTTTCGCCCGTACAAGTTTGTTTGAAAATTCTCTGGAGCTTTCACCACGGCCAAGCATTCTTTTTCCGTGGTGCCGTAGTTGCACTCGGCAGGGCTGTGCATTTTCTAAAAATAAGCAAATGGTCGATCTTGCCCATTCTGCTCTTGACTATGCACAGCCCCGACACCTACGTCAAAGGCATCGGTAGTGAGGATGAAAGGCCTACTAAAGTCTGAATACTGCCGAACAGATTCTCTGCAGAGGAGCTTGCCACGATATCGGAAACTCCCGCGCGCTACTTTGGTCCACCTGAAGGGTGCGTTTTTCTTTGTAAAATCTGATGAAGGTTTCGTAATCTTCGAAAACTCGGGAATAAAATGTTGATAATAACCTGTAAGGCCTATAAATAGTCGCCCGTTTTTTTAATTTTTCGGTGTTGAACATTTCTTTCGGACAATAATTTCTTTTGATTGGATCTTATTCCGTCACGGCCGATTATGTGACCCAGATAACAGACTTCTTTTCTCAAGAATTGACACTTATCTGGCTCAAGCTCGAGGTTTGCATCCTCCAATGGAGTGATGAGGCGATGCACCTTTTTTCGTGTTCTTCCAATGTCCTGGCTAATACTACTATGTCGTCCCGGTACACAAATAATTCTGTACCCTGGAGATCGCGCAGGACATTATCTATCAGACGTTGGAAGGTTGCTGGCCTTCTGGCATACGAACATATTCGTAATGACCACTAGACGCTGAGAATGCGGTTTTCTTGCGGACCTTTGTATGAATAGGGTTCTCCTGAAAGCCGCTTTCTAGATCAAATGTTTAGAAGTACTTAGCTTCTCCCAGCTGATCAGAACTCTCCGTTATATTTGGCAAAGAGTATGCATCGGAGATTGTCTTTTTTGAGTTTGGGAAAATCATCACCATACAAATACGAGGTCGGCCTTGAGAATCGGCCTTCTTCGGAACTATCCATACAAGAGAATTATACGGAGTTTGAGACTCTTCTATCACCTGGTTATCTAGTTTTTTTCGAACTTGAGTCTCTACCTCGTCCGGATGGATAATAGAAAACCGATATTGTCAAGTGTTGACCAATAATTGGTCTACCGTGGGGATACGATGCGTAGCCCAGTCCGTACGGGGAAATCTATCCCCTGGTAATTTAAAATGCTCAGGCAATTCATCGACTAATCGACATATGTGTTTATTTTCTAAGCCGTATCGACCCTCGAGACGCAATGCCCCTAAAATCGCCCCCACTTGATCCGTCGGTGGCGGCACCCCATCGTCTGAGGAGTGGCTTTCATCCGCGGAGTCCGAGCAGCAGTACTCGGAGGACTGCAGCTCGATTCCCCTTTCGCGTCTCGCTGCTCTGTTCCACGGGCAGTAAATGCAGTCCGTGCCACATAGGCAGCAATAACACAACTCACACCCCATGTGTTTGTCTTCGTTACGATGACTCGATTCTCCCTCCATGTAAGATGTTCCTGATTTTGATATGTCCGTCGGACGAGGGCCACCTGCAGAAAATGAGCCTGGTAGGGCCACCGTAGCCGGAGGGGCTTGTAAGTACGAAGGCGAAGGAGAGCAAGATCGATTATATTTCGCGTAATCCCTAGCAAAAGGTACCGACGGCTCGGTTGATTTTTGTCGCGGGGCATCATTTACAACAGCGCGCCTATTTTCTGCTCGAATAGCAAGCCTCTCTACTGACTTAAACGTATCCCCCAGGGTATTTGGCTCTCGGATGTCTACCGCTTCCCTTATGTGAGTGGGTAGCGCGAATAGCAGTCGAAATTTTTACCGCGAGCTGAACGCGGTTTTAAAGTCATGATTATCTCTTTAACTATGTTTATGGTCTGACCATAAATGCAGTATCGCGCATCGCCCTGTAGTTGCGTGATTATTGCGCTCACGAATTCTGGTTCGGAAGCAGGAGGAACCAACGTACTGTAGTTCCTGATATCTTGAAGGAAAACCTTTAGGGGAAAACCTTTAGTTGGCTCCAGTGCCGTCGAGTAGGGAAATATTAGCAATTCTATTCCGTACAGATAAATCTTTCACCTTACCCAACATAGTGATCATTAAATAGGGGGGGACAAAAGTAGCATTCAAGGGGGTGAAATCATTCAGCCTCCCGGAACCATTTCCTGTATCATTAGCCACGGCGACCAAAGGATTACTCGATGCAAACCTTACATATATATACCTTCTATTATTTTTTTTAATTAAGCCAATATTTTTTAATTTCCACACAATCTACAATAGCAATCAATCAAAAACTCCATAAGGCCGTAACATTTTATTTCGAAAAAAAAATTTTTAAGTATTGCAAGATAGGTGTTGACATACTCCGTCGAGCTTGCTTCGAATTTCGTAAAATATTTTTACCGGTAGGTAATACATGCCCATTCACCGAGGCCACTACGATAGCATCGGCTTGCTCAGACATGTACCGTCGTAATTTTCTAAGACCCGATACAATTGGTCTTATACCTGCCGGTGGTTATACGCGTGCGGAAAATCACTCACAGCAGGCCGTCAACTGGCTCCTATGGGTCGAGCATGAGCTCGATTATGCGCTTATTCACGCGGGTCGGACTCGTGAATATAAACTACCCGAAGGGCCACGCGTCGACAGCTATTTACAGGTAAACAATTGTCGTATTGTTTATCAATACCACGGTTGTCACTGGCACGGATGCCGTGAGTTTTTTCCAAACGATCGCACGAGAAAGTCTCACGCTCGTAGCGAGAGTATCGACACTCGATATGAGCGTACTGTGGCAATGAGTTTAAAAATTCGTTCCCATGGTTACGAGTTGGTGGAGATGTGGAAGTGTAACTTTAATATACTCCACAAAGTCGAGCCGCATGTGAACGAATTTATAAAAAATCATCCACGGCGCACCGGAGAGAGTTTGAACCCTCGTGCGGCGTTTTATAGTGGTCGCACAGACAATATCGGCACCTCCTACGATGTCGCACCAGGGGAGAAGATATCGTACATCGATATCTGCGCGCTGTACCCTCATATATCTAAGACATATCGTTATCTTGTGGGGCACCCGAAAATATATATCGGTACCGAGTGCGACGATTTGTTGGGGGGTCCAATCGATGCTCTCGGTGCAACGGTCAACGACTTGGTCGAGTGTACGTATTGCCTCCACGCCACCTCTTTCACCCCGTCCTACCTATTCGAATGCACGAGCGACTCCTATTTGCCCTGTGCCATAAGTGTACAGAGTCTATGTTTCAAGACTCGTACATTCATGAGAACCGTGATGACAGGGCTTTCACCGGTACTTGGGAGACGGATGAGGTGCGGAAGGCAATAGACATAGGGTAAAAAATCTTTAAAATTTCGATGATTTGGGCGTACAAAACAACAATGTACAATCCCGATACACGCGAGGGTGGCCTGTTTGCCGCTTATGTAAATACATTTTTGAAGATTAAACAGGAGGCCAGCGGTTGGCCCGAGCACTGTATCGACGAAGCGTCTCGCGAGGAATACATAAATTATTACGAGCGCGTAGAAGGTATGCGGCTGAACGCTAGCAATATTACGCGTAAACAGGGCTTACGCTCAGTTGCTAAGCTTTGCTAAAATTCGTTCTGGGGTAAGTTCGGTCAGCGGAATAACCTGACGCGCACGGAAATAATTCGAACTCGCGAGAAGCTATTGTTGTATTTGTACGACAATGAGAAAGAAATTCCACGCCTGCTACCGGTTAACGATGATTTGTTATATTTTAACTGGGTATCTCGCGACGAGGTTATTGTCCCTAGCCCCTTAACTAGTGTGGTTATCACTGCATTTACAACGGCATTGGCCCGTCTGAAACTTTATAGCTACCTCGAGCTATTCGACAGACGGGTTTTGTACTACGACACAGACTCCGTTATTTACGTGAGTACTGGTGATGATGCTTGGGAGCCCTCGGTAGGTAATCTTCTCGGCGACATAACCAACGAATTGATATCGGTGGCTCCGAACGCATATATCAACTCGTTCGTCTCTGGAGGCACGAAATTTTATGGTTACATGATTGCGACTACCGAGGATCCCAAAATGGTGGTGGACACTGTTTGCAAAGTGAAGGGGATCAGTTTGAATTATAAAAACTCAGAAATAATTAATTTTAACTCAATAAGTCAGCTTATAGAATCAAAAATGCCGTCATTTAGTAATACATCACTTAATTTAAAATTCAAATCAATTCAAAGAACACCCCTCCATAACGTCATCACCCGTACAATGTACAAAACTTGTCGTGTAGTATTCCGTAAACGTCGCCATATTACACACAGATTATCACTACCGTTTGGATTTAAAGATAGCGATGCTGATGATGGCCAGAAGCAACTATGTAATATAAGTGTGTAATATGTATGAACTTGTAAGTATGTAAATATGTATGAATATATAAATAGAGCGCGTGCACGCGCGCGCGTATGTGTGTCTGTGTGCTCGTTTATGAATATAGTTTGTAGATAATTTTCACAAGTGTTTTTGTACTTGCTACTTTGTATACAGAGTGGCCGATTCATCTGAAGACATTAAAATATTTCGAAAACTACGCATCGGATCAAAAAAAGTTCTCAATAAAATTTTTTTGCCTGGAAGGCGGTCATCCAATGATATGAAAGTCGACCCCTCACCCCTACCCCCTAGGGTGCGGGTGGGGTAACTTTGAAATCGTAAATGGGAACCCCTATTTTTTATTGCAGATTCGGATTCCCCATAAAAAAATAAGTAACTTTTATCTGAAACATTTTTTCTCGATTCGTGATAGATGGCGCTGTAATCGCAAGAAACCTGATATTTGCGAATATCTCGAGAAATTACACATCGGATCGAAAAAAGAAAAAAGACATGTTTTATTTTTCAAAAAGCTATTCAGCGATATGAAACTCGATCCACCCTCCCCCCATCCCTACCCCATTGTGGTAAAAATGGAAGTTGCCTCAAAATCGTGATTGGAAAACCCTATTTTTTTCCTGGTTTTCCATGACAAAATCCATTGATTTGACTTTATTGTTGATATGAAATTTTCTCACACATGGCGCTGCAATCGACTGGTGTTAAAGACTGTTTTAAATAGTGGTGCTAAAGCTGTTTTAATATATTGGGTCTTGGAAAACGTTCGTGGCGTTTTTCCCGATAGATGGCATCAATTGCAAATAAGTCGGGAAACACAGATCGCAGCGACACCATTAAACGCTCGTTGGAAAGGTGACACTTCGAGCGTTACTTCGAGTATATAAACATCGAAATTAATGCAGTGGGAGGAAAGTTGTTTGCGTTTGAAAATGGAGAAAAGTAATTAAAAATTGTGCTATATTTTGCAATATTGTTACGACAAACGGAAGAACGCTGCGCAGGCTTGTTAAAAAATTTGTGCTGTGTACGATGAAGGTACTCTATCAAAATCTGCTGCGCAAAAATGGTTCGCTCGCTTTCGTTCTGGTAATTTTAATGTGAAAGATGAGTCACGCTCTGATCGTCCATTCACTGAAAAAGCTGATGAAATTCTTGAAAAAGTCCAGCAAGATAAGCATATCAGCAGTGTCGATATTGGTATAGAGCTAGGCAATGACCACAAAACGGTTTTGAACCATTTACACAAAGCTGGCTACAAAAAGAAGCTCGATGTATGGGTTCCTCATGAATTAAGCGCGAAAAATATGATAGACCGAATTAACATATGCGATGCACTGCTGAAACGCAATGAAATCGAGCCGTTTCTGAAACGTGTCATAACCGGTGATGAAAAATGGATCACGTACGACAATCGGAAGCGTCAAAGATCATGGACAAGGGATGGTGAGCCGTCACAAGTGGTTTCCATCATGAAGACTGTTGTTTCCCATCATGACAACGCCCGACCACACACTTCTTTGATGACCCGTCAAAAATAGCGAGAGCTTCGTTGTAAAGTTTTGATGCATCTACTGTATAGTCCAGACATAGCACCCTCTGACTATCACTTATTCTGATCTCTGTAGAACTCTCTTAATGGAATTAAGCTGCTTTCAAAACAAGCCTGTGAAAACCACTTCATTCAGTTTTTCAACCAGAAACCACAGAAGTTCTTCACCGATGGCATCATGGCTCTACCCAAAAAATGGCGATACATTGTCGATAATAATGGAGCATATTTGGTTTAAATAAATTCATTTTCACACTATAAGAAAAGCAGTTCAATTTCACTAAAAAAAACGCCTAGAACTTATTCCCAGTCCTAATACATTTACCAGGTATACAAGTATAAAATGCAGATTTTTTTTCTACATAAACATGTTGAATTCGGAAGAATGATAAATAGTGCTTTATTCAAAGTATGCCCCATCACTTGTTATATATTTTTCCCATCTTTCGGGCAATTTGTGAATACCACGCCAGTAAAAATCTTCCCCTTTTGCTGCGAATCATTCATCGAGCTATTTTTTCACATCTTCGTATGAACCAAAGCACTGCTCAGCAAGTGCGTGACCCATCGATGCAAACAAGTGGTAATCGGAAGGAGCCAAGTCTGGTGAATAAGCCGCATGGGGTAGAACTTCCCAGCTGACGGCTTCCAATATATTGCGAACTGGTTTTGCGGTATGTGATTGAGCATTGTCATGAAGAAAAATGACTTTGTGCCCCTTTCGGTATTCTGGCCTTTTTTCAACCAGCGAACGGTTCAACTGTTGGTAACGTTTAGTATTAACCGTTTCCCGAGGTTTCAACAGCTCATAATAGAATACGCCCCTCTGGTCCTACCGAACACAGAGCATCATCTTTCTACCAAAGCGATTCTGTCTTGCGGTTGATGTGGATGGTGCGGCTGGATCTACCCAAAATTTGTTATACTTGGGATTCTCAAATAAATCAACTTTTCATCCCCTGTAACAATACGATATAAAAACGACTTCCTTTTATACCGAGCAAGCAAAATGTCACATGTGTTTTTGCGCTTTGGTACCCATCTAACGGCCTTCTGAATCTTTCCCATCTCTCGTAGCCGATCGGAAACAGCTTGTTGACTAACGCCCAATTGCTCCGTGAGTTGTTTTTGTGTTTGCGAATCATCTTCGTCCAACAATGCTTGCAATTCCACATCTTCGTATTTTTTTGTCGGATTTCCACGTTCGTTGTCTGCAACATCGAAGTCACCACATTTGAAACGCCGAAACCATCGTTCACACATATCTTGCGATGGAGCATATGCACGATAAGCTTCTCGAAGTAATCGGTATGATTCAGCAGCAGTTTTCTTCAAAGGAAAACAAAAACTTAATATTGTCCGCGAATGATTTTGTTCGGTATAAATTTCGACATATTGAACACAACAACATAACACTATGCACACAGTTTTCCAATTTATCCCTCGTGAGCGTCTGACGCTTGCTGATGACACAACAAATTGGCGCAGTGTCAAATCTTTATAGCACAAACTGCATTCGTGTTCCATCTGTTGTTTAAAATCCGCATTCCATACTTGTCTATCGCAATCCAGGACGTAACATCTGGTATATGTTCGAACAATTTATTTATATAACCTACCCTTCACCAGACCAACTCCAATCCCTACCCAGCACATTCTGGCTTAAAATGGAGAACCTAATATAGTATCCCTAATTGCGTCTTCTTTTGCGAATCCAGGACGTAACAGGAAGATTAAGGAAATAGAAGCAGAGATGATGATAAATTAGGAAAACCAGAAAAAAGAACGTTCAGAAAAACAAACTAACAATAAGAGGAATGAATGTATGAAGATGCAAGATAAAAAAACGAGTGTAAAGAGAAACAAGTAAGAGCATGCAGAGAAACAAGATAAAAGGAGTGAACATACAGGAAAGCAAGATAAAAGTAGTGAGCATTCAGAAAAAGAAAATAAGGGGAATGAACGAGTAGAGATGCGGGGAAAAAGGAAACATCGAAAAGATCACGACGTAATGTCGAAGAAGAATACATGCACAACCGTTGACAACGATATCTCATTGAAGAAGAACAACATAGTATATATGGAAATGCAAAATACCTTATAACACTTTCTAACCCAGTCCTAGATTGGAACGATCGGAATGTAGATGTGGAAAAATGTTAGCATTTCAAAACTTTTCGGATGCACTAATATTAAGTAGCGTCGAAGAAAAAATGTAATACCTATATGGCAAAGACGATATTTATATTACTGAGGCTACTAGTTAAAAGGCACTTGTCTCGAGACAAAAAAATTATGAGTATAACAACTGTTGCAGTCCACGAGAAAGACGAAGCAAGGGAAATGAACGAAGATGAAAATTCTAAATTTAAGATTGTGCAACACCTGTAATCTGCACTCATCAAAGCCCAGAGCTCAGTAGACATATTGCTTAATGAAAAAATATCAATAGTAGATAAAGGTATCGTATAGTGCGAGTAGCGACCTCAAATCAAGTTTGTGTATATTGGAGAACGACGTTGCTGGTAATAAGTGAACTGTAATTTGAGCAAATAAGGACGAGTCGTGGCCCGTGACAGGAGGAAAAATAATGGCGTATTCTGTACCGCGTGGAATTTCTATACTTATTCTACTGACTATAAACAAAAATATATGCCAAGTATATCAAAGATAGTTGAGCCGAGCCGAGATGCCTACAATTGTATTAATTGTGTGAACAAGTGATTTTGCACCGTCCGACGTGTGCGGATGGGCAAAGTGCACCACGCGTCAGGACGTGAGTCTGAAACTGCGATGCACCGATGAATGGCACTAATTGACGCACGGCTTTTACGTTATTTTATTTAGCTGTGAGTTGCTGAGTAGCAAAACTGAGTCCGAACAAAATAAGCGCCGAGTTTTTACAATATATTAAGCATTGACTGAGATGAAAGAAGAACACGAGGCACGCAATTAATATTGATCTGGGAAAAAGTTTGTGGCATTTTTTTAGTAAAATTCAACTGGTTTTCTTATAGTGTGAAAATGAATTTATTTAAACCAAATATGCTCCATTATTAGCGACAATGTTTCGCCATTTTTCGGGTAGAGCCATGATGCCATCGCCGAAGAACTACTGTGGTTTCTGGTTGAAAAACTGAATCAATATAATTGTGTGCAGCTCAATTAAAATAAATATAAACATTGCTACGCGGTACTGAATACGCCATAATTTTTTCCACCTAACACGTGCCATGACTCATTTATATTTGTTTAAAGTACAGTCCATTCATTACCAGCAACGGCATTCCTCAACACTTTACGTTTAATTAATATTTGTACGTATCGCAGAAGGAAACGAAAATTCACGTCAGACAACTGCCCTGTCTCGATCCCGGTCTTCATCTCGAGTTTTTCCCCATAACGAGTTCGGTATAAGGAAACAAGTCTAGGACTCTAAATCTGTGGCCATGTGACGTTGTTTTTTGGCACCGGTGAAACCATTGACATCAAATGCGATTTCTGAGAGGAAAAAGAATTATCTGCTTCGGTCACCATCTATCTCGCAGTATCGACTCGTTTCCCCACCAATTCCGATTCCATTGCCATCATCCATTGCCAGGGGTCCAAGCAGTCGACCGGAAATCAGAAGGTCCCGGAAGAAATTCTCTCTCTACTCTTCTCTTGATTCCTCTGCCCTCGATGAAAAAGGGTGGGTCAAAACAAGGCCCAGATGAACCGCATTCTTTTTAGATTCTTTCTTACATAATCTATTTTTTCTGGGTTATATTACTTAGATGACCAGCTCATCTTCTAGTAATAAATTTACCATACATGGATAACATCTTTCCTTGGATTTTCAGGTTTTGCATGGGGATCTTGCAGCAAGAAATATTTTACTCGCTGAGAATAATATCGTGAAGATATGTGACTTTGGGCTCGCCAAGACAATGTATAAGGATGACAACTATAAGAAGAAAGGTGATGCGCCACTTCCTATCAAGTGGATGGCTATTGAATCCATAAGGGATCGAATTTTCTCAACGCAGTCGGATATATGGTCATTCGGCATAGTACTATGGGAATTCTTCACCCTAGCTGAGACTCCCTATCCTGGTATGGAGGCAGAGAAGCAATATCAAAGATTGATTGAGGGATACAGAATGGAACAACCAGAATATGCCACCGACGAGGTGTACGTATAAACTATGAATGAAACGTTACTGCAGTACTGACAACGCTCACTTCGTGTCAGATAAAAAAAAGGTGTGATGTAAAATTACATGATCATTTTTATCCGCAGACAACGCTACTATTGACAGCTTTATGTCAATATATACGCAAGCGCAAAATACGCATTTTTTTAAAAATTCCTGTCAGTTGAGCGTAAGTACTATGCTGGATATGTTATGAAGACCTAACAATATGAGTCAGTCTTTACGCGATCGCCATTGCTTTTCGTTTGTCGCATCTACTTTTTATTTCAAGTAAAACCAAAACAGCATATGTCCGCTACCATAGCATAGTCAATGATATATGTATTGTAACGGAACAGCTTACCCCCGGTAAGAAACTCATGGAAGATGTTATTCTTCGAGTACCCACCGGCACTCAAAATGAGCAGCAGGATAGAGGGGAAGAGTATACGGAAAACTTGCCTTGAAAATACACACGAGACAGACTGCAGCGGGTGATGAGTAGCGAGTTAATAAGTATATACACTAACCACGAACAGCCAAGTTACCTTAATTCCTACCAAACCTCCCCATTAGGAAGACTTACTTTAGTAATTTCATTTGCGAGCCTCAACATCACGTTCAACACTCGCAAGATACTCTGAGCATAGCCTCTTTTCTGAGAAGACAGGAAAAGCTTCGTGCCTGCTAGCGGCCCGGTAGCACTATATACGGTGCGGGGACTCCACGCATCACTCGCTGTTTCTTTCCGTAACTTCTACTTTATCCTCCTGATAGCCCGGGACGGTTTACACATTTCATTGAGTCAGCTGGGTCATTTAGCATACGCTATATATCTTTGATTTGAGCACATGCATGTATGTATGTATGTATGTATGTATGTATGTATGTATATATGTATGCATGTATGTATGTTTTTTTTTTTTTTTTATCATGAGGACGGGAAATCTTGCATGAGACGCCCAGGTGTTTCGGGTAGTGTCGGATTCTTACCGACTAAAACTCTTTCTCCCTCTCCACACACAACACTGGAACCGCTTTTGCATTACTTCGGTGTTGTGTGTTTCGCCCTTCTTTGGGGCTCCGCTGTTGCTCGTGTCCTCCATTACTTTCCGGCATGCTCAGGATATTCCTGCGTCAAGGTTCATTTGGTCTTCGGCCCTGTTCCTCTCTTCGGTCTCCATTTCTCTCTTTTTATTCATCGTTCTTTTCATAAAGAACGACACTGCCGACCACGCCTTTTCGCTACTGAGCATTAAGGGGATCAAGTTTTCCTCATAGAGCGTTTCATTTCCTAGTTGGGTTTCTAGGTTCTTTCGTTCTTCCTCTGTAGCAGGACACTCGAAGACTGCATGTTGCGCATCATCTGGTATGAAACCGCAGTAGCTGCACGCTTCGCTGTCTCTTTTTTTTAAATCTCGTCAGGTACTGGTTGAAGCAACCATGCCCTGTAAGCGCCTGTCTGAGCTCATAGTTCATCTGCCCGTGCCTCCTTCCGAACCACTCTGCTACGTTGGGGATAAGTCGATGTGTCCATCTCCCTTTGATGTCTTCGTCCCAGCGTTTCTGCCAGCGCTTCAGTAGCCGTTGGCGTGCTTTTTCTTTTGCCACTGTCTTCGCTTCGTCCGTAATGGGCGTCGTGTTATCCTGGTGGATCTCTTGGTAAACCTTGCTTTGTTTCTGTGCCAATAGGTCTATCGGGGGTGTGCTAGCGAGCACTAGCGCCGCATTCTCAGAAACCGTCCTATACGCGGATATCGTTCGTACAGCGCTGCGTCTCTGTACAGCAACCAGTATTTGGCGCGCTCCGATTTTCTCCGTGGCCTCAATCCAGATCTCCGTTCCATATAACATTTTAGAGTGGACACCACTGTTAAGCAGTCTTCTCTTAAGTTCGCAAGGTCCGTCGACATTCGACATGAGCCTTGCAAGTGCTGCAGCGACAGTGGCTGCTTTTTTGCTTACGTTGTTAACGTGCTCCGTATACCTAAGACTGCTGTCTAACTGCACTCCTAGGTACCTGAGAGATTTTCCCCACGTCAGGTTTTGCCCGTCCAGAGTAAGAATCGGTGGTCGGAATCGTCTCTTGTCAGTGATGAGCACTGCTTCGGTCTTCTGGACTGCCAGGTCGAGCCCGCTTTCTCTCAGCCACTTGCTCGCTCGGCGAAGACTCTCATTCGCCACGACCTCTAGCATTTTCGTCGTCCTCGCGTTCACTACCAAACCTACGTCGTCCGCAAAACCAACCATTGATGCTTCACCCGGAAGCTTTAACTTAAGAAGGCCGTTATACATTATGTTCCACAGGAACGGTCGAGAACTGATCCTTGCGGAACGCCTGCCGTCACCTCGTATTCAACTTGTCCGTCCTTAGTGTCGTATACGAGTGTCCTTTCACTGAGGTAGCTCTCAATCATCTGCAATAAATAAGTTGGCGTGTTTCTATTCACTAACGCCTCCACGATCTTGTCACACCTGGCGGTGTTGAAGGCGTTCCGGATATCTAGCGTAATAAGTGCGCAGTAGCCTTTGCTCTGCCACGTGCCTTTTTTTACTTTTGCAGCCAATTCTGTCACCTTTGCTATTGCATCCACAAGAGATCGCCCCTTCCGGAAGCCGTACTTCCTAGAAGACAACTGGCCGTTTCCATTTATGTGTTCTTCAAGCTGCCAGAGCAGAAGCCTCTCGAACAACTTTCCAGTTGTGTCGATTAGGCTAATGGGTCGGTAGGACGACGGTTCTTCCAATGGCTTATCTCCTTTTCGGAGCAGGACCAGTGCCTGCCGTTTCCACCTTGAATGGAAGACTCCTTTTTGTAGGCATTTGTTGAAGGCCTCTAGTAGAACTTCTGGCCATATTTCCACCGCTGCTCTCACAATTTCGGTAGGAATATAGTCAGGCCCAGGCGCTTTCCCTGGTTGCAGGTGTTTCGCCGCTATTTGCAGTTCTTCGATGCTGAAGGGTGTACAGGTCGCCTCCTGCGTCGGCCGTACTGCTCGTTTCTCATGCGCTAGAAAAAGAGCTCCTACTATAAGGCTCATGCGAGCAGGGCAAGCCAGACCAGGGATCTGTTGCCTGCCTACGAGCTTTTTTGTGACAATCTTGTACGGCACTCCCCATGGGTCCTCGTCCACCGATCGACATAGCTCCTTCCAACACTTTCGCTTGCTGCCCTTTATTGCGTTCCGCAGTCTTTTTTTTGCTTGCTTGTATGCTGTAACCAGGTGTGCTTGTATATTCTTCGCTCGCTGCATTTTTCTCCGCACGTCTAGGCACTGCTTTCTGAGCTCTGCTATGTCATGGAATTGTTTTAGGTAATCATTAAAGCAATCGTGCCTCGTTGTCGCTTGAGTGAGAAAGTAATTTATCTCTCCGTGCGCCCGTTCTACTCATTTTTTCAACCGTGATGTAAGACAGTGCGTTCAACGCCCGGTTGTTCCGTTCTTCCAACGCTCCTGCTATTTTTCGATCAACGCTTTTCTTGCGCTATGTTTAACCCATGTTTTAGCTCTGGCCCTTTGATGTTCCATAAGTGGTTGGTCAATGACCTTAAGTCTTCGATACACTTCCTGCCTTTCGTAGGCTAGAAGGTTAATGGATGGAGTACTTGCAAGGACAAGCATCGCACTTTCTGACGAGTCTAATAGGCATAGTGGTCTGAAAGACGAGGGAACACTTACTGGCTTGCCCCCTTTCCTCAAAAGAATTAGCTCTTCTTTGTTCCGGTCTTCAAAGAAGGTTCCTTTTTTGAAGCAATCGTTGTAGATATCTAAGAGTAACTTGGGATGCCTCTGAATTACCACTTTCAATACTTTATTTGCTGTACCATATATCCCTGGGGCCTTTCTTACTTTCAGTTGCGAAACTACCTTCGCCAGTTCTTGTACTCTGAACAAATCTCTATCTGCTACGTTTAAATCTTCTTCTGCTCTTCTGTTCCACATTTGTTAGGTGGGAAATAGGCCCTTAACTATTTGCCTCACCCAGTCTGGGTCGTCCAAACCTGGAGTCTTTTGCCGTGCTACTAGTTTCTTGGTAACTATCTTGAATGGCAGACCTTGTGGGTCGACCTCAATCTCCTTTATTAGTTCTTTCCTGATTATGTCCTGACTTTTCAGAACTGCAATCTTCAGCTCCTTTTTCAGTTCATTGTATTCTTCTTTACGAGTTTAATTTCCTCTTGATCGCGTATATCTTCTTCGTGCTGATAAGCACTCACGTCTGATTCACGCTATCTCCTCCGTCCACGAGTACTTTGGATTGTTTCTTTTGCAGGGATTTCTTCGTTTTGGCATTGCTACATCGCATGCTGCCATGAAATTATTTTATGCTGCTCTGATCTTCTTACTAAAAGATTTTTCATCCTTTGTCCAAGACTTGGTTGCTTTTCTGCATAAATTTCATTCGTGTTCTAGGATTTCTTAACTTTACGTTTGTTCTTGATTGTCACGATAAACTTTATTTTCTCCATTCTCTCCATTTCTATGCACGGGTGGTCGCTAAGTGTTTCATCTTCGAGGACATTCCATTTCGTAACTTTTTAAAACTTTTTTTTCGGTAATCGAATTTGCCTCTGCTCTTCTGTAGGTTGGCTCTTTTGCTTGGCTCTATTACTGTCAGATTTCTTGTCTCTTGCTGTTTGGAACGAAAGAGACTGAGCTATCCTGGTCTTGCTTAGATTTAATTGTAGTAACTTCTTTTTTTTTGTTTTATTCTTTTTAATTTCTACTTACAGGATTCGCATTTCGGGGTCACAAGGATGTGCTGTACCTCTTGGTTGCCATTCTCGTTGCAAATTTTTCAGAAAGGGGTCTTCTTTACATTTTTTTACTAGGTGTCCATCTGAACTGCATTTAAGACGTAATTCTATTTGGCCATAGCGTAGACACCTTCGACATCTTATGACCCTCCGGGTTTTACGTATTTGGCAGTTAACGCAGCCTACTTTAAGTTTTCCTGTTTTAATTAAGCTATTAGCAGGTTGTTGCAGCTTCCTCAAACTCTACCTTTAAGGTTTCTGTCTTTTTTATGACGACGTAATGAAGGCACAACGTTTATTACGTCTTCTATCTCCACTGCTTTATCGGGGTCTCTTACTTCGAACTTACTCTATTTCTATTCTATTTCCTCGTACTCCTTCAGGGCTTACTCTGAGCATATCCTAAGCTCATCCGTAAGCCTCAGCTTCACGCCAACACTTATGATATTTCCCATGAGCCAGCCTAGCTTCTTACGCCTCGGCATCAGGTTCGGCATAGACAGTATTCTACTATCCTCTTCTATCCTTAATAATACGCACCTATATTTCATGTAGTTATAGTACGACCAATATTCCTCGAAATTGTGCACGACACGTACAGGCTCCAATACCATAAACAATAGCATTGGTCTCTACTATGTGTGAACACTGGTAACCCACATCAAGATTCTTATCTCGACGTGTACTGTAGACTTCGATATCGCATTGACACCTACTGCATACACGCAAAGCCTTCGCTTTAAACTGGCATTATGATTGCCTCGACACCTGTAAGAAAGGTAAACATCCTGGAATTCTTCGCTTGTGCTGCAAGACTTGGTGTAGCATCGAAAATTTCTCTGAGCCTGGTAGATGTTACAGCTGAGCGGCTTTGGCATTCGCCTAGTTTTTTCAAATACACAAATGAGATAATAAAAATAAAATAACATAACGGATTACACTGACCTGGTCAAGCTGGAGCATCACGAAAACTGATAGATGATATACTTAGCGATTTCTCTTCTTGCCGCGCCTCTTTATTATTGAGGATTGACGTGCACCATGCAACCTCTTGAAAAGAAAATTAAGTTAAACGTTGACTTTGCATATAATTATAAACTCTTATAAAACATTTTTACATGAGATAGGTAGATCGTCACGTTCTTTTTTCGTTTATGTACTCCTTGAGGAATCAGAAGACATGAAACCCGTATAAGTCCGAAGTCAGAAATCTACTCGATCCAATTTCTCGTGGGAACTCCTGAAGGTAGCCCAACTCATTTGATTCCGGAAGAAGACTACTACTAAATAAAATCGGGATATTTTTGTTCATATTTCATTTTTTCCTTCTGTTTAAAAATCCTGATATTCTGATGTATGTGAGCTGCAATATATTGGAAAAGAATGAGTTCTCACTCGTGATAGGGAAATATAACCAGACGAAAGATGTTGAAAGAGAAAATGGTTTATATTCACTCAAAATAACAAACTACAAAAATAATATAAATAAAAACTGAGCACGGAATTTACTGGGTGCGCTGCACGTACAATTGTATTAATTGTGTGCCGTCTTCAATAAAGGGTGAGAGAGCTTAATCAGCCCGTGCAGCAACGCACGCCGCGCGGTGAGACATTTGAGAATGCACAAGATGATAATGTTCCATCTCACCTTGATTGAATTTGTGTAAATTATCAAGGTGCCACCTTACCGTTGAATTTGAGTCCAATTAAGCACGTTTTAGGTTGAGATTATCCGAAAAAGGCAGTGAGAATATGTCCAGTTGAGTACAGGCAGATGATGCTTACTTGGCGTTTTTCACGAGAGTAGCGAAAATTAACGAGATCGCTGAGCTATTCAAAAGCGTCGTTGAGCGACGCTACTGCCAAGCAAGAGAAAGATCATCATCTCTCGCGTGAGTTAAGTGTCCATGAGGTGCTGCCCCGGCTGCACGCACGGTAGCCGAGCGCAGCGAAGCAACAGCAGTATCGAGCTACCGCACGGCGATCATAGTGGTCATGCGTCAGCTGACTTCTCAACACTTTCGCTAGCAAACGACACGCATATGCGCATTTGGTACAGGGAAGTGCATTAATTAAATTCTACAACTTATTATGATGAAATAGAAGCGTCTGCGTATACGTCTCTGAGGAATTAGAAGAAAAACATCTTAACTCACTGAGGTGTAGACATAATGTATTATATAAAAGAGTCTTCGATTCAAATTTTCCAGGGCTTGACCTCGATACACTCCATACGACCATATCTCTCATCTTGTATGAACTTTAATTTTACTTACAAATGATAATTGAAAGGAGCGTCCTGCGCAATTCGAGAGAATTTTAATCATTCCACATAAACTCACAGTTTACATAAAATTTTACTTCTTTCTATTAATCTTTCATACGACTTTTCGGATGAATAGTATAACTTGCTCAAGAACATTGATATCGCTGCTTGCCCATGAAACTCGGGCAGCTCCAATCACTCGAGTATTTCATTTCGTCACTCAGACTGGTAAATGAAGTAAATATTCTGTCGGCTCCCTATCCAATATCAACAAGTAGTAGTTATAATAATGATAGGTATAGGGAATATTGTTACACCACGTGCTTCGGCCTTATGCCCATTGTGCACCCTACTCTATTGATCTTTACCCCCTGAGCCAATTCGATGTCTCGTACGAAAGTTCCAGTGAAAAGAAGGACAGTAATCTCTTTAGGCTTTAAAGGGTGTGTTCCTAGATGTCCCAGTTTCTTTCGATCTTGCACCGGGCAGCAACATATTACATGAATGGGCGTTTCCGCCTCCCTGTCGCAAATCCTGCACATACCCCGACAATCCTGGTCACCTCGATACCCAGTGTGTGCATTTGCTTTCTAAGATTACACTGTCTCGTCAGTAGGCCTGCCACTCGTCTTATATCTTCTCTACTCAACCTTATGAGTTGGTTCGTGATTTTCCTGTTCGGACGGTTGATGAGCGCTTTCGTCTACGTCATTCCTGGCGATTTCCTGCATATGTTTCGGTGCTGTACCTCTAACAATCTGGCTACATCCACCTTTACCTGATATCCTGCAATTCCGAATACCGGCTTTGGTCTGAAAACTGTACAGAATTTCTCGATCCAGTAAGGACTTCTTGATCCACTAAGGCACACTCCCGCGCCCATTCCTTCCTCAGTTTCGGAGCCGTACGTGTATCAAATTAGTTCCTGCCCGTCTAGCAGTCCCATTTTGGTAGTCCAGCTTGCTCGTTCTAGGTATATGACCTTGCAGGCATTGTTGAACCGGTATCCAACCGGGCACTAACCGTGCTTCATCAATACTGCAGGGCTTGTCTCCTTGCGTATCAACAATATTTGGGTGGCTCCTTTGTAGCAATACTCGATACCACTGAGCTGTTTTCATCAGCCTGTAGGCTGCCATTGCTGCTGTGTTCTGTATCACCATATGGAGCTACAGCCAGTTCATCAGGGTATCCAGCGCTTTATTGGGAGCGGTCTTCAAGACACTTGTCGTGCTTCTACTCAGCCGTCACTGGATGCATGTGAGTAAATCTTTGTCTATCTTCTGCCTAGTCTTGCTCTATCAAATCGCGGCTTCATATATACCCAGTTCATAAACACAAGCCCCTTGCGTGACCCACAGGAGGGCGCAGGCTTTTTCTCGAATTTTTTCCATATGCGACCCCCGGTAAAGCTTATTGTCTAGGATAACTATCAGGTGCTTCACTTTATCCGTTGGTCCAATATATATCTCTCCAAATGTTGGGTTCGGCTATCGTTCAAACTTTCGTTTGCGGGTGAAGCAGACAACTTCAATTTTCTTCGGGTTGACATTCACTCAACCCCTCTGCACCACCTGCTCACTAGATCCAGTGCCCTTCATGCTAGTTTCGATGTTGTGTTAGCATCTTTCGCGTGTGTTATTACTGCTAGGTGATCCGCGCAACCTTGTGCATATATTCCTGCTCTGTTTAGTCGGACCATCGACAATCATACACTACAGGAGTTGCAAAAGCACTTTCTTCTACAGGCATGCGCAGCCGATTAAAACCCTTATCATTCTTTCGAACCTGGAGACTGAGCAGGCGAGTAGTGAGTTATGTGTTCAATCCATTTCATGATGGTAGGTCTTAGGCCATTCAATACTGCTGCCCTGCAGCTCGATGCCATCTTGGTGCCATTGAAGGTCTATTCGATATGCTGGAACAGTGAAACCGCTATGCAGTCTTTATGCCATGCATTATAAAGTCTGTATACCCACCTGTGTAATGCCGTTTCCGATGATTTATCTGTTTGAGAAACGAATTGCAGTGGATATAAGCATTGTGCCATAAACGATTCGTCCCTTACAAACATGTCAATTAATATCTCCAGTATCCTGAGTAGGAAAGAAGATACTGTAATGGGTCCATACGTTCCTCTCTGATCGTAGTCGATCCGGCCTGTCTTAGGAATAAATACAACCCTCGTTATTCGTTATAGATGTAATTGTATGTCAGAGGTCCACACACACGCTGAAACACTGCGTGATCGGTAGCAAAATCACCTCCAGCTCTTTTTGCCGCAGCTCTGAAAAATTCCTATCAGTGAGGCCCGTTTAGTATAACTCAGTACCCATGATGGCCCACAGAACTACAGCCGGGGTAACAATCGCGGCAGATGTCATCCGGTTCATATTCCCGTGTTTACTCTGAGATGCCAGTCTGTCCAGTCGTCGGCCAAGGTATAACCGGCAAAATGCTTCCCCAGCATGACCTTTAATTCTGAAGGGACGTATTACTCTCTTCGTATCTGTGTGAGTAGCTGCGAGTGACTGGATTTTCTAAATATATATTTAAAAAATTAGAAATGGAATGTCTGAACACGGAACTACTAGTTATGGCTTTAACGCCATGTCTGACAGTAATAGAACTTACCGGCGCTTATACTATTTTAGCGTTAGACCATCGATATCTGGATGCTTCCGCTCATATTTGACAAGCGTTGATACATTAATCCGTCCGAATTAGTTGTGACTGCGTGTGCTATTCTGCTACTATCATACTATAAACTGAAATAGATTACCAAAATTGTTACAGTTTCTCTAAGGACCTCCTTTATTATTTTAAGGGGATGCTGAAGTAGATTTTTTTTACTTCAGTTAGTGAAAATAGTCTATTTCGTAGTATACACCATGCGTCATTGATATGCTGCAGATATGCTTCGAATTGTACGGAACAGTGATATAACCAGAGGCGCTTCGACGTGCGGTCAAATTTCGGTTGAAAACGTGCAGAACATGTATATAATCGTATATTACTGATGATCCAAAAAATAAATATGACCGCTTGAAATGTCAGCAGCATCTGTTTCGAAGAATATAAACGTTTGTGGAACTTACATATGTCAAATCGGACCGTAAGTCGTATCTTTGAAATTCTGTGTCAAAAAGTCGCTCACACAAACGAAGTATTGCCATCACATAAAGTGTATACTGCGCTCATGTAGTCTGGCCGCTTGCGGCAAGCGATTACGGCAACGACAATAGAGACTACGTGAGCACAGTAGCTTATACATTGCGTGGATTTATCTTGTGTAACCGACTTTCTGACTATATTGAAATACTCAGAGAACCTCAAAGAATTGAGATTTGGTCCGATTAATGACGTATATGTTGTATGTAACGTAGGTGACGTATGTGAGTATTAGAAACGTTGAAATTCTACAAAATGGATGTAGTTGACATTTCGCACGGCAATGTCGATATTCTAAATAGTCAGGAATATATGATCATTTTTATTCTTTGTACGCTTTCAACCGAATCTCGACAGGACGTCAAACCGCTTACGTTCATATTATAGGCTAGTACTCATACAATATACAGTAGTAGTATGTGACCCGTATGCGGACATCTTGCGGAAAATAAAAACGAAGGTAAAACCGGAAGACTGTGGAGCAGAGATCTCATCCATAAGACGAACTCGAAACGGAGAAATCTTAGTCGAAACGACAAAAGGAAGTGGAGGCGTCGAAAACCTTAGAGGAGCCATGGCTACCGCGCTAGGAGACGAGGCAACTGTTCGGACGATGGGGCAGAGTTGTACGCTGTAAATCAGGGACCTGGACGAGGTTACAGTGCAGAAAGAGATAGTGGAGGCCATAGCTTTAGCCGTGACGGACGCCAAAAAAACATCGATCACAGTGAGGGCTCTGAGGAAAAATGAAGGGTTCAGAGGAACACAAACGGCGGTGGTTGCGGTTCCAGTAAAAGTAGCAGAAGCCCTGTTAGAAACAGGTGAACTTAAAGTAGGATGGGTCATATGTAGGGTCCGACAGCAATTTGACATACTCCGTTGCTTCAAATGCCTAGGTTTCGGGCACGTAGCGAGGGACTGCAAAGGACCTGATAGGTCGAAAGGATGCCTCCTCTGTGGACAGGAAGGGCATTTAGCGAAAGATTGCAAAAAAACTCCTCTTTGCGTAATAACCGATGCAGATGAACAGCTAGGAGATGCAAATCATATACTTGGAAGTTCAAAGTGCCCCTCCTTCCTGAAGGCTAGGAGACAGCAATCAAATGGCTAATTTTCTGCAAATTAACTTGGATAGAGGCAAAGAAGCGCAGGATCTCTTAACGCAGGTGGCCATGGAGAAGAAGGCGGACATATTAATTATAAGCGAGCAATACAGGAAACCGGACGCGGGGCTATGGTTCCAGGACACAACTGGAAGAGCAGCAATCGCAGTGCTAAATAGCAATATAAACATCCAAGAGGTGGGAAAACTAGCGGCGGATTTCGTATGGATCGATATCGGAGGTATTATAATCTACAGCTGCTACTTCTCACCGAACCAGGACTACCAAATTTTCGTGAGAGAACTCGATTCGCTGGAAGAAAGCCTAAGAACGGTAACAGGTCAGGTTCTAGTAGGAGGAGATTTCAATAGTAAGTCACCGGAATGGGGCTCCAAAAGGCTGGATAGGAGGGGAGAAGCGCTGTCCGAACTTACAGCACGACTGGACTTGGTCGTTCTAAATGAAGGAAACGCCTACACCTTTCGTCGTAAACAAACAGGCTCAGTGATTGATGTAACCCTAGCGTCGGAAGGGATAGCCTATAGAACTGCGGGATGGCAAGTATTGGAGGACGCTACACTCAGCGACCATCAATACATACAGTTCTCGATCGGGATTGGAGTAATGGGACAATGAGGAAACCCAAACAGAGAGCCAGCAGAAATTGGCGGTTGGGTTCTCCGGAGATTCTACAAGCGGAGGTTTGATGAAAAGTTGGCGGAGATAAGAAGCAAAGGAGACCTGCAAGCTTTAGCCGAAAATGCTAACCCAGAGAGAATCGTGACGTACGCGGTGACTACAATCATAGCGGCATGCGATGCGGCTATGCCACGGCGGAAGGAACTCCACCGAAAAAGAAAGGCAGTGTACTGGTGGAACGCGGAAATTAGCGAACTGAGGAGAAAATGCATGGCAGCAAGGAGGGCAGCGCAACGTCGTCAAAGGAGAGATGCAGGTGGGCAGGCCTACAGGTCTCCAATTTGAGCACAAAGTAGTACGAAAACAGCTGAAAATGGCAATTTGAAACAGCAAAAGAAGGAGCTGGACTGAACTCTGTCGCTCGGTCGACAAGGATCCATGGGGGCTACCTTATAGGTTAGTCACAAAAAAGCTGGTGCCACTACAACAAATCCCCGGACTATCATGCCCAGAGCGGATACGACAAAAAGTAGAGACCTTATTTCCGGAACAAGAACGTAGGCCCAGAAGACCATGGCGAAACGACGAAGTGTTTAGTGTAAACCCCCTGACCATCGAGGAGCTACAAAAGGCGAAAGAGCGGTTAAAATACCGAAAAGCACCTGGGCCAGACAACATCCCAAACGAAATCATATGGGAGGTTATCGAAGCGTGGCCAAAATTACTGCTGGAAATATTTAACGTATGCCTCAGGGCAGGAGTCTTCCACAAGCGGTGGAAAAACCAGAAGCTTGTCCTCCTACGGAAAGGGGACAAACCACTTGAAGAACCATCGTCTTATCGTCCGATTTGCCTTATGGATACCATAGGAAAACTCTTTGAAATACTACTGCTCTATAGACTAGAGAGTCATATAGAGACGAGTGGAGGACTGTCACAAAACCAATACGGATTCCGAAAGGGACGGTCAACGGTCGACGCCATAGCCCAAGTGGTTGAAAAGGCAAAAGAAATAAAACAAGGAACCTGGATAAAAAAGGGATTCAAGGCTCTCGGAACGCTAGACGTAAAAAATGCTTTCAACACCGCAAGGTGGGATTGCATTATGGGTGCCCTAACAAGAAGGCAGACTCCAAGATACCTGGAGAAAATGATCAACAGCTACCTGAGCGATAGAATCCTTATCTATGGTACGGAAAACGGTATGGTCGAGTACGAAGAAAGCGCTGGTGTTCCGCAAGGTTCAGTTCTTGGGCCCTTTTTGTGGAACCTAATGTATGATGGACTGCTTAATCTCGAAGTCCCAAGAGGAGCAAAACTAATCGGATTTGCTGACGATGTAGCAGTGGTAGTCACAGCAAGAACACCGAAAACGCTAGAGCTAGCTACAAATGAGAGTCTCCGTCGTACCAACAGATGGCTCGAAAATAACGGGTTGAAACTGGCAATACAGAAAACGGAAGCGGTACATATCACCGACAAACGACGTTTCGATCCACCAAATCTTGTTCTGGGAGGAGAAATAATTCCATGGAAGAAAGACGTAATGTATCTGGGCGTTCAGGTCGACAGCGTCCTCAGGTACGTGGAACACGTCAACAAGGCAACAGAGAAAGCAGCTGCAACAGCAGCAACACTAGCACGACTGATGCCGAATATCCGCGGCCCCAAAGAAGGAAAAATACGACTGCTAAATAGCGTTGTACATGCGAAAATAATGTACGGAGCCGAAATACGGGCAGAAGCTGCGAACAAGGAGCAGCAAAACGGAAGCTGGCAGCGGTCTAGAGGCGCAGCGCTCTTAGAGTGATATCGGCATATCGGACGGTCTCCGAAGATGCCGCACTCGTACTGGCAAGCACACCTCCCATAGACCTGTTGATCCTGGAGAAATAAGAGATATACGTGAAGCTGCACCAATATAGAGTAGGACCGGAGAGAAACCAAGAAAACGCGGTCATAAGGGACAGGGCACGTCGGCGGCTAATGGAACGATGGCAAAATCGATGGGATACCGAGACAAAAGGGAGATGGACACACAAGCTTGTTCCCAATATTGCAGCATGGTATAACAGAGGGCACGGGCAAGTCGGTTACTACATCATCCAGGCGCTCACAGGGCATGGATGCTTCAACGCTTATCTCGAGAGGTTCAAGAGGACAAACAGCCCCCAATGTTACCTCTGCGGAGATAACCTAGACGATGCACGCCACGCGCTATTTTTGTGCCCAACATCAGAGTCAGAGAGAACAAACCTACAGGCAACACTAGGAGGGACGAGACTCGAGGAAACCAACCTGATGGAGGTATTACTAGGCGGTGAGCAAGCATGGGGAGCAGTGGAAACCTTCATAACGAGAATTATGAAAGAAAAAGAAGAAGCAGAAAGAGAAGCCAAAGAACGAGCGCGAGAGACTGCAGATCGCGCAGAGCCGCTATGAGAAAACCTGAATACAACGGAAACCCGTCGTAAGAAATAAATGGAGGCCCCAATAGGAAAACGCGCCACACCGAGTAAATGCTAACGAGGGTCCAGTGGGGTGTGTGGAGAGGGCGGAGGGGTTTTAGTCGGTAGGAATCCGACACTACCCACAACATCAGGGTGTCTATGTAAAATTTCACCTTCGCCCGGAAAAAAAAAAAAAAAAAAAGTAGTATGTGGCCGACTTTGCTCAATCCCAATCCTTCTCCCACCGTGCGACTACCCCACCACCCCACCTTTCCACCGTCGCGCTAACCAATCTGCTTAAACAGAGTCAGTACCGTGGATATGGTAAAGTAGGGTGGCGTCCTCGGGTAAACAAGGAAGAGTCGAGATAAGAGCAGGATGGAGCAAAGTCGGCCACATACTTGGAATACAATTTTTAACTAACCCTTGCGGTGCTGGCGACTGCTACGACGGCTCTCTAATCCAGGGTGACGATTAAAAGAATTCCTCTAGCACTTTAGACTCACTAGCATCCATACACACATGCACAGACGTACACACACACGCACGCCTCAATACGCTCTCGACCAAAATTACTCGTCACCAAAGCACGTCGCTTAAAATCTCCTTGCCGTATCGCGAATACATATTGCTTTTTAATGTTTGCGCATAGAATGCCAAAAACAAGCTGCATGCTCAGGACGCTGTCAGAGGGTAACATGAGCTTAAAGATAACAATTGAATCATAACCAAGTATCCGGCGCTTTGAATGCATCGATAGCGTATTTTTACGCAAGAGAGCGAGAGAGAGAGAGACAGACAGACAGAGCGAAAGACAGAGACAGAGAGACAGAGAGACAGAGAGACAGAGAGACAGAGAGACAGAGAGACAGAAGAACAGAGAGACAGAGAGACAGAGAGACAGAGAGACAGAGAGACAGAGAGACAGAGACAGAGACAGAGAGACAGAGAGACAGAGACAGAGAGACAGAGACAGAGAGGCAGAGACAAACAGACAGAGACAGATTTCCTTGAAATTACTTTACACATTTACCCTCACATGCAGCATCCTTGCACACATCTTTGCCCGGAGATTCCTCCACCGTTAAATTTATTTTTATCACTGTCCGATCTTTGAGAGGTACAAACTTTGTAATATTCAAATACTATTCTTTCGTTTTTCATTGTATTATCGTTAAAGAGTTTCCTAAATCGCGACATGGTGGATCCGCACGACATAACATACGGGAATACGATACAAAAATGGCCACACACAACCCACGTATTACGCCGTAATTAATTGAGGCCGTATGGATAAAACTTGCAGTTTCTTCGTTGTCGTACGAGGTGTTGTAATATAATCGGTGGTAGATCGTAGTTATGCAAGTACATTCCTTTTCTATAAAAAACAACTAATATTAGGAATGTTAAGCTTAGAGATGGAACAGTATGTAAATGAGCCAACGAGAATAACGCAGGATAGCCGGACAGTTATTGATCTTGTATTTGCAAATACAAGCATGCAAGTGTATGTGGAACACGAGCCAAATATAACAGACCATGCGTGGATAAAAGTAGTATTAGGAATGAGCATTACAGAGAGTAAACAGAGAGAATATAATACCAGGAACTATAGTAAAATTTACATGAAAGAGTTTACAACATTGCTACAAAGCTCCGTGTGTTGGATAATCAGCTGGCGCACGGCGATCGATATTCGCCGTGCGTCGACCTGTTGCTGTGCTCTAGCACGCTGCGTTTGGTTGGGCCGGATATAGCCGAGGCAAAGCTTCCCGGAGCCGAGGCTGTGCCTCGCAGGCATGCCTCGTTGAGCGAAGGGATGTCTCTCTCCCTTGACTTCGGCTTCGCTCACCGGCTATCTCTCTCAATTGACTTCAGCGCCCAACGTGGCTTTCGTATCCCGCAGCCATATTGAATATTTCGGCACTTCTGTGAAAACCCGCTCGAACAGCGCACACATTTGCAAAGCTCGGACAATTTTCGTTTCGCTACACCGGATCATCTCAACTATTTCTTGCTTACCAGGATTCAAATTAAGGTAAGAGTACACCGTCATAATTTAACATAATTCACTGACCGTGAGGAGATTTATATACATCGGTATATCAACATAAAGGGTCCACCCATTGACGTTATCTGCAGCACGGGCTGTACCACGTTTTCACTCAACCCGTAGCACACTCGATTAATATAATTGCGTGTGTTTTACCAATTCACTGTACTTTCCCCCAATCAAACTTGCTGGGAAAGTATTGTGAATTCAGTCTAATCATTTTGTGCATCCTCAAGCGCGAATTACCATGCTCTGCAGCGTAGATTGCATTACAGCTTGTCACAATAGAATTACACTCCATGGTCGGATTTGCATGTGCTAGCACTCACTTTCTGTGAATTCCATTTCACTATCACATTGAGTATTTGCTGACAGGCATTAAATTCGTCTAGGCACTCATATATCTCATTGCGTGGCATACTCCGCAGCACTGGCTGCACCGCGTACACGCCACTCATTGGTACAGCACACAATTAATACAATTGTGTGCTACATGATCACTTCACACAGACAGCACTCAATTAATATAATTGAGGGTTACTCAAATTGCCTTAAAATCAAAATTCCAATTCTTTTATATTTTATTTATGCATTTGGTATATTTTTTAAAATTGAGTAATGTTGTATTGACCTGCGGAAGGTGGAATAAACCACTTTCTCTAAATTAACATCAATGTGTCTGGTTTCTTTTTTCCTTATCGTGAGTGAAGACTCATAGTTTTCAATATATTCACAGGTCGTTCCAACAACGTCCAAGGACTTCTCAAACACCGTGCGATAATGGACAGATGCAGATTGTTGAGAATCCGCCCGATGTGGCTTGAAAGATCTGTGGAGATATTGAAAGTAATGAAGCCTCACTCGATACATGGTGATAAATAAACCAGACACATTGTTGTTCTCTTGAGAAAGCGGTTTATTCCACCTTCCGTCAGCTCTCATACGAAATACAATTTTGGTTATAATTTGGAAAAAATGTTAAATGTCAAAATAAGTTAAATTTGGAAAACAACAAAATTGATACAAAATAATTGCACCAAAAAGTCAAAGAATTGAACTGTATGAACAAATAAATTGAGCTGAATATCTGGACTGAGAACCAGCACACAATTATATTAATTGTGTGCTGTAGGTACTGAGAGCGGTGTGCGTGCTGCAGCCAGTGCTGCAAAGCACGCCACGCTATGAGATAAATGAGTGCTTAAAATGTGTCAATTATTCACTGCAAGCTCTCAGCAGATTTATCGAGAGAAGTTGCAGCGAAAAGGTGAGAGCACTTGCAATTGAATTGCTTGAGTGCTGTGACTGAATGTGAGAACAGCTACGCAGTCAGCACTGCGTAGCACAATACAACATAGACTGAGGATGCACAAATGAGCAGAGTTTAGTCACTGTATTTTCCCAGCAGATTTTCTGGGGGAAACTACAGTGAATATGAAGCACATGCGTAATTATATTAATTAAACCAGTAAAATAGAGTGAGGAGAACGTGGTGCAGCACGTGCTGCAGCGCACGCGACAAAGTGAGACAAAAATGTTGATGTACCGCTATTTTTCTCCTCACTGACAGTTAATTACTTTGCATTATATCAGTGTACGCTTACCTTGAGTTTTGAGTCCTGGTGAGCGAGAAGTTGAGCGAGTCCGGTGAATTGCGACAGAGAAACAGTCCGAGAGTCCTTTGATAGGAGTGCTGTTCCCGTGGTTGTTCCGAAAAAGTGTCAAAATTTCCAATATGGCTGCGAGATATGAAAGCGTCGTTGGGCGCTGAAATCAATTGAGGGAGATAGCCGGTAAGCGAAGCCGAAGTCAAGCGAGAGAGACATCCTCTTTATTATTAGGGCCTCTGCTGTTCATTATATCAGGAGTACAAATTGAAAATGCGGGATTTTTTTCTATTTTTGAACGTTTATCCTGAAAAAATGGTAACAAATGAATTATTCAAAGTATTGTCCATCGCTAGCCACAACTTTTTCCCATCTTTCTGGCAATTTACGGATACCGTCGCGAAAAAATTCGGCCGGCTTGGCTGCTATCCAGTCATCGACCCATTTTTGGGCTTCTTCGTAAGAATGGAAGCGCTGGTCAGCTAGGCCATGTGTCATCGATCGGAAAAGGTGGTAATCGGAAGGAGCAATATCTGGGCTATACGGCGGGTGGGGTAAGACTTCCCATTTCAGCGTTTGTAGGTATGTTTTGACCGGCGCTGCAACATGTGGCCGAGCGTTGTCATGTTGCAAAATTACTTTGTCGTGTCTTTGCTCGTATTGTGGCCGTTTTTCTTTGAGTGCGCGGCTGAAACGCATCAATTGAGTTCGGTATAGTGCTCCTGTGATGGTTTCGTTCGATTTCAATAGCTCATAATACACCACACCCAGCTGGTCCCACCAAATACAGAGCATGAGCTTGGCGCCGTGAATATTTGGTTTGGCCGTCGATGATGATGCATGGCCGGGGTAACCATATGATTTTTTGCGCTTCGGGTTATCGTAATGGATCCACTTTTCATCACCAGTGACAATGCGATGCAAAAAACCCTTCCGTTTTTGCCGTTCGAGCAGCAGTTCGCATGCAAAAAAACGGCGCTCGACGTCTCTCGGCTTCAGCTCATACGGCACCCAATGTCCTTGCTTTTGGATCATTCCGAGGGCTTTTATACGATGGGAAATGGCTTGTTGTGTCACTCCCAATGAATCTGCGAGCTCTTGTTGAGTTTGACACGAGTCTTCATTGAGTATTGCCTCCAATTCAGCATTCTCAAACTTTTTCACTTGGCCCGGCCGCTCTTTGTCCTCAACGTCAAAATCACCACTTCTAAACCGCACAAACCATCTCTCGCACGTTGAAACCGATGGAACATGACTCGGATAAGCCTCGGAGACCAATCGATGTGCTTCAGCAGCACTTTTCTTCAAATTAAAGAAGTAAATTAAAACTTCCCGCAAATGCTGTTTTGTTGGCACGAAACTCGACATATTGAGAGCTCAAAAAAACTATGAATTTGACACTGCGACAAATTGACACATACTGAAAATTAAAGCTATAAGACGTAGCTTTGACATGAACATAGTCACAGTACTGCCTGATGCGTATAGCGTTAGTAACGCCATCTGTTATCAAACCCGCATTTTCAATTTGTACCCCTGATATATATAAATTATATAGTCGAAATATGTCCAGAAGACTGTGAAATGAAAATGTTTGCTGATGATATACTAGTATATGTTACTGGAGACAGTAGTGCGGAGGTGGAAAGAAAGATGAATGGGGAATTAAACATAGTGGAAGGATGGATGAATAGAATGAATGAATGAATCTGAAAATGAATGTGGAAAAAACCAAATATATGATTTTGAGGAGTGTATGTGAGGATGATATAAGCTTGTAATCGTCTAAAATATGAATTTGTTACAGCAACAGTCTCATTTTTCTAGGTACGCCATAATGCTGGAATGCTGGAGAGCCAAACCTACTATGCGACCAACTTTTACAAATGTAGTTGCGAGCATCGGTAATTTGCTTGAGGAAAGTGTGAAGAAGGTTAGTTTATATTTTCTTCTTTTCATTACAATAATATTAACCCAATATTAATATTTTTTAGTGTTTTTTTTTCATTCGAAGAAGAAAAATGCGTGATGCACCGTCAGCAGACGCGTCGTATATCTACCGGTGTGTGGGACTCACACCCACTAAAAACCTCCTTCTCGACAAGCTAAGGGGGAAAAAACCATCCCTGGCCCACCTTGCGGTATTACTTTAGGCTGAAGACTCGTTGTAAGCTCCTTCAAGCCCCTTCAGTTTTATCAGTCTGAGGTATGAGCTAGGCCGGTAAATTTGCATATTGGTCCAGCTCTCGTTTCTTCTGTCTTAGGACTGTCTTTATAAAGGTTGCCACGCTATTCCAGTACACTCGTCCGGTGAGCATGGTTTTTACGATATTCTCCGGTTTGACGTGGCCGACTTCCACCTCGAGTTGTCCTCTTTCCGTCACCCATACTTCGCACTCGAAGGCGGTGTCGCGATCTAGGTCTCCGTAAACACATGATGAGTTATCCACCTTTCCCACTCTGTTGAAGTACAAGGTAAAATACCCGTGCCCTGACAGGAACTGCGTAAGGAAGTAGTCTACCCCGCCATGATCTCGACTGATCCATGCCGATAGGTTGGGTATCAATCTGACAGTCCATCGTTCTTTCGAATCCGCCTGCTAGCGCTCAATTAGCGCTCAGTCTTTTTGTTGAGATTTTTGGTCCGGTCCAAACGTACGCTTAATCTCATAGATCTGTTTCCTTTCGGGCGCCAAGAGTTCGATCGGGGTCATAGCAGCAATAACCAGTACCGCTGATTTCAAAACTGCCCGATAGAAGCTGACCATTCTCAGGGTATCTACCCGCTATATCCGTCCTCTCTGCTTCAGGTATACCTCCTTTTTCATCGCAACAACCCAGACTTTACTTCCGTACAAGAGTAGGGAATTTGTGATTGATGTCAGAATCCGCTACCTGCCTATCATCAGTTCTCCGACATTCCTCATGAGCCTGTTAATATATGTAGTCACCCTGGAAGCTTTTTCCGAGGCGAGTCGGATCTATTGCCAGAACGAGAGCTTTGTATTCAGGTGTAATCGAAGGTACTTGATAGCCCTCTTGCTGACTATCGTCTGGTTTGCTATTGTGACGTCGGCAATGATTTGGATTCGTTCCCTCGTCAGAAGGACAATCTGTGTTTTCTCTGGTCTCAGGCTTCAGCCATGTTTCCAGAGACACGCGATGTTACGTCTCATTCCCTTGTTCAGTTTGATCTGTGCTTCTTCGGTGTTACATGCAGCGATTACTACAGCGATGTCATCCGCGTAACTTACTAGAAAGGTTTCAGTAAGGAATTTATATGCGTAGGATGCCGTCATACAGCAAGGTTCCACAGGTCAGTGCCAAGGATGAGTTCCTGAGCTGCCCCACCTGTAATATTCTTTCTACGGGGGCCGTCCGTTGTATCGTAAAGTCCGTTGTATCGTAAGGCTATAAAAGAGTCTGCGCGGAGGGAAAAGCTCTCTCACTTTTTGAGTCTTTTGGCACAAGGTATTTCTAATCGAAGATACAATTATAGTGCATTCTGTCTACAGTTCGGAGATCGAAAATAGTGTACAGTTACCATTTATTTAAATCCGTGGTCGCATAAGTGAGGAAGTCGAGTTAGTAAAAGTGTGGAACAAAGACTGGAGAAAGGGGAAGACAGGCGAGTCATTAGAAAAATACGAAAGACAATTAATTGAATCTCGAAGAAATCAACATAAGCTAGATAGGATTTAAGCAAATAGAAGTAAGTGCATAGAATGAATTACACAGAATTAGGTGGATAGTGTTTAAAAAATTAGAATTAAGTAGCGTAGCATTTAAACCGGTAGGACAGACTATAAGTGTACAAGCGTGCGAGTTGAAAGGAGATAGTAAGGAAGTGAACTGTGTGAGAGAGAGTTATAGATATCATAGCGACATCGGCTGGAAGAGCGAGTGCGACATGTTTAGCTGGGTGTGTGTGCGTTGAGTGAACGGCTCACTACTAACGCACAAATCAATAACAGACTACCGAGACGAGTGTACCAAGAACCTATGTAAACGAAATAGCCGAAAAGAATTGTAAAAATAATCGCCGTAATTATCGAATTAAAATTAATTGTATTGGTCATCGGTACCAGGAAACCGAACATTAACATTTTATTCTTAATTGTTGGCATAAATAAACCCTATTCTCACCTACCCAGAAGTCTGAAATTAATTGCACCTGTGATCGAGCTCGAATTTCCCCTGGGAAAATAAATTTAATGTTAACGATAAGAAAATTACCGTTACAATGTTCAGGGGCAGTTATTCTGTTCTTCCCTCGGTGTTTAGGTCTCCTCGGCATGGATGTGCGGATGCCTTGCGAACGAGCCTCATTGTAGAGTCAACGATGTCCTTAATAACCTCCCAGTTTCAAATTTCTTGATTCGCTCGCTCCGTCACGAGAGTTATGTCAGGGATCGTCTCGGCCGATGCTGGCTACAGCATGTTCAGCTCTGGCCACTATGTCGAGAATATATCTCCCTGTGGCGTCAGTCACAGGCATTCTCCAGTCTGGCACCTTAGCGTTAAAGTCACCGGTGACGATGAAATTGCCGCCCTATTGTCCGATGGTTTTCTCCAGTTCGTCGATCTTGTCCCGAAATATGTGGATGCTCTCGTTCGGGGTGTAGTATCCGCTGACTGCCGTGAAGCCATCACTTAACCCAAGCGAATCCTTGATCGCCTTCATCGGCTGTGACATAGAATCTGCGCACGTTTGGAATCGAGATGGTTGCCATGGGTTAGCGGTATACTATCCCGGTCTATCACGATTTTAATACTGTTTGCTGAGGGTCAGTAGGTCAACTGCACTGTCTAGACGGAGATGTTCGAGGAGTACATCCGCTGTGCTGCTTCTGTAGAGATCCTTCTGGGGAATCATCACGGTCGATTTGCTCTATGTGCTAATTCGAGTGCTTGGCGGTTAACCTGGCAGTAACCTGACCGGGAAGCATGTGTTAACTTCTCAAGGGCCAGGCTCCGGTCTTCGCACAAGAAAGAGTTTGGCTAGTTTTCGCAGTCCTTATAGTTGTGACCTTCAATACCGCATTGGATACACTGACCTTGGCTATTTTTCTTGGGGAGCTTGCAGCTTGCTTGGTGATGGCGAAAGTAGGCAAAGCAGCTATCACCATGATTTTTCACCGTATCCTGCATATTACCCAACCGATCTTGATCTTGCCAGACTTGACGAGTTCCTTTGCTCCTAGTTCGCTGATCTTAAGAAAAGCCTTCTTCTTCTGGACACCGAAATAGGTGTGGCAGGCAAAATCGTGGTTGGAATCACCGTAGATGCATCCTGGATCTTCGATTTTTCCTATCTTTCGAAGCTTGTGTACAAGTGTACTCTCCCACGAGTAGAGGCAGCCTAGTCAGTCGTGTCTTCGATCAGCTAGCTTCCTCGATCTGAGCTCACAGCTGTGGCTAATGCCACGCAGTGTGACTCCAGCGGCATGGCTTCTCATAGGGCCATCCCAGGCAGTGAATTCACGCCCATGCAAGCTATGACGCACGTCCGCCCTCAGGACGCTCTCATTCTCGTGGTTGACGGAAGTAGCCATTATTCATGAACCAGTTTCCGCTCAAGAAGGCACGCGTATCTTCACAGTATAATTTCATCATATTTTCACTCTTTTCGACCAACTCAGTTCTGTAGTGTGTTCAACAGAGTGGAAAATCAAGTGCAGTTCTACTCACAAGGAAGGATAGTTTGGTGTCCCCCTCCGATTTTGATGAAACTCACGTATGTTGTAGAGCATCGAAAACTAAAACACATGTATTTTTTTTTATCGGCGGAAAAACATTTTTTAGGGGTGAAATCGCCCTTCAAAGTTAAGCATGTCGAGGGGTGATTGTGCAGTTTCACCCAGAAGGCGTCAACCGATTTTAATGAAACAAAAACCAAAATACTCCTCATTGAAGACAATAAAAATTCCACGTAAAGTTGACGAAAAAAATTCATTCGCAGGGGTGAAACTGCATAATCACCCTTAACTTCGAAGGGCGATTATGCCATCGTATGTACTCATTGATTTGATGTATTCTGTTTGATCCTTCGACCACGAGATAAATTCATTAACACTTTATCAAACATTTTTTGGTACCTCGAGCCGGGTCCTGGTCAAGGGTATAAATGTATGCCACGATACTCAACCAAATTAAGAACAGTACACATCATACAGTACAGACTGTGTAAGAAAGCGTTTTAAGAAAATAAAATACTCAATAACAGTAGCTTTATAACCCCCGTGCGCTAATAATTTGTTGTCGATTACTCATCAGGCTCATCCGGTTTAAATCATGGCTGACAATAAGAAATCGCTGCTCAACAACCGCAGATCCTCACACGGTGGTGACTCAAACGATAGCGCGGTGGAAGGCACCGATGGTGTATCGGAGACCATCGACACACTGAACGTACCAGCCATGATGGCACAAGTTCGCTCGCGTTCACTATCACTAAGTGCCACTCAAATCAATTTGATAAATTACAAGGTCGCTTCGCAGCACTCAAGGATTGCAATGATCAAGCATCTGTATGAGACCTTACAAGATTGTTTAGACTGCATTTTCGACAAACTCAATGTACATCGAGAGCCCTTCAACCGCACTTGGGACAATTTATGTAACGAACACCATAAAATGGGAATGATGTTACAGAAAAGATCTACGAGGAAGGCTTCGATATGTACTATAAGTCTCCCTCAGCCATCCTCATGGGCAGAGCACTCACGAAGGCTTAAGAAACAACGTCAACCAAAGCCGATCAAACAAGTCAACACCGTTCAACCTTGCCAAAGATCATGTTGCCAGAATTCCACGACGACTTCACAGATTAGTCTGCTTTCCGAGACTTCTTCACTTCCATGGTGGTAGAGAATGAGCAAATCAGCGATATTGAGGAGCTGAATTACCTAAAAATCAGCCTCAAGCGATCGGCAGCTCAACTTATCTCGAATGTACTACTCAGCAACGACTCCTTCGTCTCCTCATAGCGCATCATCCAAGATCAATTCAACGATAGAGAGAAAGACTCTCCTCTCGTACATTGAGAAACTCCACAGCAACTCAAGACCAGTAGCAAGGCAGCAGCACTCAACAATCGGATCAGCTCCACCAATGAAATAGTCAATGCACTCAACTTTCTTGGAGTCGACACCGAGACATGGAACTACATCCTCATCTCCATTCTCGCTCAACGCCTCGACACTTCCAATCAACCCAGACCAATTAGCTGACAGAGCTAGTACAGTTTCAACGAGATAATTATCACGCTCAACAACTCAGCTAGCAAGAGTTGCTTACCATGCATCCACTTAACCGAGGCCACATCAGTTCGCATGCGATCACTGTGGTGCATCACACTACATAGTCAGCTGCGCCAAGTTTAAAAATCTCTAACCTGCTGAACGACACAAGGTCGTGACTAAACATAGACTGTATCTCAACTGCTTTGGTCGTCATAACCTCCACTCGTGCCAATCAACAATGCTTTGCACCACACTATGTTACATTCGGCGTCCACAACCAGGGCCACATCACAGTCAACTCAACCAGACACCTCGACCAAACCAGCCACAGCCTATCCAAGCACAATCTTACGTCAATGAAGTGATGATGTGTCATTTTGCTAACTCACCAGTTCGCGCGGCAGAACTGCTGTTTTACTAACAACGTGTCAAGCACTATTCATTAGACCATTCAGTACTTACTAATTGTAAGTCAAATTACTCATTGACCCGGGATCCGAACTCACCTTCATCTCAAAGCACCTCGTAGTAGATCATGGGCTAACTCGTCTATACTCATCAATTCCAGTCATCGGAATTGGAAACACTAGATCAGCCCAAACAACAGGTATCACCACATTAGCATTACAATCAAATCACTCATCACACGGTGTTACCATCATAGCTCACATACGCACTAAGTTGACGAATAGATAGCTATCAGTGCAATTACAACCACAGCAGTGGCCGCATATTTCACCGTTGCAATTGGCAGATCCTAACTTTTTAACACCAAGGCCAGTAAATATCATCATCGGGACTAACTCATACGGGCTTATCATCTGGCCTGGCATCAAGAAACATTCAGATGTCTCACTCATAACACAATCAACCATCTTTGGGTGGATTATTCGCGAACAAGTCCCAGAGAATTATTCATCACCGAGCAACTAATACCACATCGCGGTCGAATCATCAAATAAGTTACTCCAAGATTTTCTCACACAACTCTGATTCCAAGAAGAAGCACCGTCGATAACACATCGACAGCTCACCCCAGAAGAAGAAGTGTGTGAGACGCATTTTAGTATAACTCACACACGAGACGAGGAAGGACGATACATCGTGCGAATCCCACTGCAATCGTCACTACCGAGTCTTGGATACTCACAACTCACTGCTCAACGATGTCCACAGTGACTCATGAAAAAGCCCTCAGCAGATGACCCATACACCAATTTGTACAACTTATTCATGAAAGAGTATGAGGAATGTGGTCACATGACGCGTGCACTACGTCATCATCAACCAACTCAACCAAGCGATCCCGTTCATGACTATCGTGAAACCAAGATGAACTTAGCACTTGATGCTGCAGCATCAAGAGGGTTAAGGATATTAGAAGATTGATTATCAGAACAAACTCACGCTCATGCTCCATACAACGTTCCGCATCACAATGTACTACGAGAAGACCAAATCCCCAAAAAGTTAAGAGTTGTCTTCAACGGATCCAGCTCATCGACGTTGCAAGTATCGCTCAATGACATCCAACATGCTGGAGCAAAATGTCAACATTACATATCAGACGTGCTCATATGGATCCAAGAGCACAAACTCATATTTTCAACAAACATCACAAATATTGGGTCTGGGAAAAAGTTCGTGGCGTTTTTTTTTTTTTTGTAAAATTCAATTGGTTTACTTATAGTGTGAAAATGAATTTATTTCAACCAAATATGCTCCATTATTATCGATAATGTTTCGCCATTTTTCGGGTAGAGCCATGATGCCATCGGCGAAGAACTTCTGTGGTTGCTGGTTGAAAAACTGAATCAAGTGGTTTTCACAGGCTTCTTTTGAAAGCAGTTTAATTCCATTGAGAGAGTTCTGCAGAGATCGGAATAAGTGATAGTCAGATGGTGCTATGTCTGGACTGTACGGTGGATGCATCAAAACTTCCCAACTAAGCTCTCGCAATTTTTGACGGGCCATGAAAGAAGTGTGTGGTTGAGCGTTGTCATGACAACACCTTTCCTATTAATCAATTTGGGCCGTTTTCTTTCAATTGCTTGGCGTAATTTCTCTAGTTGTCCACAGTACAGTTGAGAATCAATCGTCTGACTAACTGGTAGTATCTCATGGTAGACGATTCGCTTCCAGTCCCACCACACACACAGCATCACCTTTTTCGCCGTCAATCCTGGCTTCACTAACGCTTGTGATGGCTCACCATCCCTTGTCCACGATCTTTGACGCTTCCAATTATCGTACGTGATCCATTTTTAATCACCGGATATGACACGTTTTAGAAATGGCTCGATTGAATTGCGTTTCAGCAGCGCATCGCAGATGTTAATTCGGTCTATCATGTTTTTCGCGCTCGACTTATGAGGAACCCATACATCGAGCTTCTTTTTGTAGCCAGCTTTGTGTGAATGGTTCAAAACAGTTTTGTGGTCAATGCCTAGCTCCATACCAATATCGACACTGCTGATATGCTTATCTTGATGGACTTTTTCAAGAATTTCATAAGCTTTTTCAGTGATTGGACGACCAGAGCGTGACTTATCTTTCACATAAAAATTACTACAGCGACCGAACCATTTCCGCGCAGCAAAATTTGATAAAGTACCTTCACCGTACGCAGCACACGTTTTTTCACAAGCCTGCGTACCGTTCTTCCCTTTGTCGTAATAATATTGCAAAATATTGCGCAATTTTTCATTACTTTTCTCCATTTTCAAACGCAAACAATTTTCCAACCACTTCACCAATTTCGACGTTTATACACTCAAAGTAACACTCGAAGTGTCCTTGTCAACGAGTGTTTAGTGGTGTCGCTGCGATCTGTGTTTCCTGACTTATTTGCAATTGATGTAAATCTATCGGGAAAAACGCCACGAACTTTTTCCCAGACCCAATATGCACGGACAAATCAACGTCCATCAGGACAAGTGGGATTTGCAACGAATCATGTGGTGAGTTGACCAACTCAACATGGTGCCATACCACTTATCCACAGTGACGTATGGGATCCACTCAGCGCCATTTCTCGCAATCAGATCACTACTTTAAGTTATTGAAGACGAAGGTCATCGCTTTCCGCTTGCAGTCGAACCTCTCGTCAAAGGCAGATATGTTGACGACATATTTAGAGGGGCAGATTAGTCTGATACGCTTCTCGGAATATCAAATCGAGACACCCAGCTCTGAATTCGGGGCGGGCTGCCTCTTGCAAAATGGCACAGCAACAATGAACAGTTCATAGAGCATATCGACAATCACTCACCAGCACAATCACACTCATTCGAAAATAGCAGCATCAAACTACTCGGCCTGTCATGGACACCTCAAAATGACGTATTCAAGTTCAGCTCAAAGCAACCATGCTCAAGTTCCAAACTCATGAAGCGAATCATCTTGTCAAAAACAGCACAACTCTACGATCTACTCGGGTTTCTCACACTATGCATCATTAAGCCCAAATTTCTATTTCAAGAATTATGGCTTAAGAAACTCAGCTGGGACGATCAGGTTTCAGATCAAATACACACCACATTGCTCATACGATATCTCACTTAAGTCGATCGAATCTCCATTCTACGACGGATTGAACTCACAAGCTCAACAAACGTGGAGTTGCACGGATTCTCAGAAGCATCTCAAATAGCAATGTCTGCTTCTATCTACATGGAGACAGAAACTCCAGGTGAACAAGTCAAGGGCACACCCATTTGTGCTAAATCAAAAGTTGCACCAGTCAAGCGTCTCTCCATCCCTCAACTCGAGCGTATAGCAGCACTGATCTTAGCCAAACTCCTAAAGTATGTACAAGCAACCTTGGAACTCAATACTACTCAATCGTTCCTGTGAACTGAATCCTCAGTAACGCTCCCATGGATCAATGCACATCCATCACGGTAGAAAGACTTTGTCAGGAATCGAGCGTCAGCAATTCAAGAACTTACTCCAAACAGCGTATGGAAATTTGTTCCTGGAAAAGACAATCTAGTCGATTGTGCTTCACGGGGCATCAGTATCTTGAGGAAAATTGACCAATTCACAATTGGAACTTGAGGCAATTCATCCAGCAATATTCCCATGTCAGTCACACTTCACCAAACTCATTATAGCCGATGCACATCACAGGACACTGCATGGTAGCACTCGACTCACCCTGAACTACACAAGGCAAACATACTGGATTATCGGTGGTAGAGTACTCCAGTACGATCGCACATATTCAGCTGCATCAAATGTGCTCGACAACGTGGCGTCAGAGCATAAGAACTCATGGGTCAATTGCCAACCAAGAGAGTCATACCATCACGACGATTCTGCTACTCAGGTGTGGACTACGCTATTCCACTAACCATCAAGACTTGGAAAGGAAGATCCGCGAAACAACATGAAGGATGGTTGCGTATTTCTGTATGCTTTGTTACCTAAGCCTTGCATCTGGAGGCAGTGAGCAACTACTCGACTGACTCATTCGCTGCATTCACTGGACGCAGAGGCATCTGCAACATGCTACATAGTGATGTGGCACGAACTTCAGATGCCACACTCACCTAACTTTTTGCTCAAGATACGAACGAATCATGCTTACTGCATTACTCACTCGCAAACAACGGAATTACGTGGAAGTTCACCCCACTAGCATCTCCACGCATGGGAGGAAAGCGGAAGCAGCAGTAAAATCAGGTAAATATCACGTGAACCGAACAGTAGGAGAAATCGCACTCACATTCGAGGAAATAACCACTTTGATCATCCAGATCGGAGCAACGCTCAACTCAGGACCATTGGAACCATTTACAGATGACCCTGAAGACATCTCAGCACTCATCACAGCTCACTTCCTCATTAGAGAGCCGCTCACTGCCATACCAGAGCCATCACTCACAGACCTCAACGTCACACAATTATCACGATGGCAGCTCATACAATAGAGGCTTCAATATTTTTGGTCCAAGTTGTCAACACAATATCTCCAGCGCCAACGCTCCACAACGAAGTAGCATAATCCATCGAACATCATCAAGGTCGGTTAATTAGTACCATTCACTGACGAAAGGTTTCCACCATCGAAATGGCCTCTCGCCAAAGTCACTAAACTCCACCTCGGAAAGGATGGACTGACCAGTGTAGTGATACTCAAAATTGCGACAACAACACTCGTCCGACCGATCACCTAGTTCACCATCTTGACAGCTCAAACTGAATGAAGAGCACGTCACACTCAATCACCAACACTGCTGCTGATGGCAGGGGGAATGTTCCATTTTCGCATCACTCACGCACACGTCTCATGCATAACATACTACACTCACGAGACTGTGACGCCTCGCATCATATAGCACGGCTCACAAACGTCCTCTACCAGGAGTAGACGCAGCCTAGTCAGGTGCGTCTTCGTTCAGCTAGCTTCCTCAATCTAAGCTCACCCCAGCGACTAACGCCACGCTGTGTGGCCCCAGCAGCATGTAACCATTATCCATCAACGAGTATGCGCTCAAGATGGGTCTCCACAGTATAATTTCACCATAGATTCACCCATTTCGACCAACTCAGTTTTGTAGTATGTTCAACTGAGTATAAAATCAAGTATAGTTCTACTCACTGTAAGTGCATACTACGTGTATTCACCTCGAACTCAGCAAAACTCAAATAACTGTCAACAATTTCACGCATCGTAGGCAGCACAGTCAGCACTCAGTCTCGTACTGGTCACAAGGAATTGTCGACTCACCAGTATGCCGTGTGGCCAGAATAACGAGCTCTACATCAGGTCAAATCAGCAAGATTACCCACATAACTCAACGGATCAACTCAGATACAACAAATAAAGATTTTATACTTTTTAACCGTATGCGTTTAATTTTAATACACTTGTCACCAGTTCCATAATATCCTGTCGTTCTCACCTGTCAACTCGATTTACACAGTACTCAAAATATTATTTATTCTATTTTTGTTGGTCCTTGGACCATCGTATGTACTCATTAATATATTCTATTCTGTTCGATCCTTCGACCATGAGATAAATTCATTAACTCTTTTTTAAACACTCTTCTTAGATGCTCCCAGAAAAAGAGTTTCTTGTGAAAGGTGATGCCGACGTATCTCACAGTTCCATCTGACTAAGTTGAAGGCGTTCCTCACGTCGAGGGTAGCCAGTACCGCGAACTGTCGTGAGTAGTGGTTCGATTCCCGTGTCGAAATGACGGTTTTCATTACTTCTTGTACCGCGCCCACCGTGAATGGTCCCTTCCTGAAGCCTGTCCGATATGTACCTGTATTACAACCTGTAGGCGTGGTTTGATCATATTCTCCAGTACTTTCTCAGCCGTGTCCAGCATACACAGTGGCTTATATGCCGACGGGAAGTTCGGATCTCTTTTGCCCTTGTTGATTAATACCAGGCGCTACGTTTTCCGTGGATTGGGAAATACAACATTCGTAAGGCAGCAGTTGTACATGTCCAGAAGCATTTGTCGACAAATGTTTGCAACTGCCTTGAGTACTTCGGCTTGTATTCCGTGCGACCCTGGGGCCTTATTGTGTTGAAAGGATTTAGCCGCGTTCGTCAGCTCCTCTTCACTAAAAGGCGTGATGTATTCGGATCTCGTGTCGAAGATTCCCTCGCTCCTCGTTGGATGCGACAGAAAGAGGAAGTCTTCGATGCCTTTCATAGTATCCAAGTCCTTAGTTTCTCTTTTCGGAAAAACTTACAGTTTGTGAGTCAGTATCTTCTAGCCCAGTCCCCAGGGGTCGTCGACCACTTCCTGTATGAAAAGTTTCCAATATTCTGTCTTGGTCCTACGATTTCTCGTTGCGAAAGCTTCTTGGCGTCTTCATACTGGGTCGATATGATCGCTGCCTCGTCCAGGTTTCTTATTTTCGTCGGAGTTGCTTTTCTTTTAAGTTGGAGGCATCTCTCGCGTATGCTGGCGATTGCTTTGGTCCACAAGTATGCTGCTTTCTTATTCGCTGGTCGTCTTTTTCCTGGCATGGATGCTTGGCAGGCCTGCTGTATAAGAGTAAGCTGCATGGTCTTATCCACTAAGTCTTCTGCGTCCGAGCTTTCTCCGTTAGGATTCTCTGGCCGTTTATTATCGCAGACTCCAATTTTCTATGGTCTAATGTGGAAACGTTCCATCTCGGTGGTGGGTCACTGTTTGCTTTCTTGGTGGTGGGTCACTGTTTGAATTAAAGCAAAAAACTTACTCGGCTTGCTACCACGAGACTCAAGAAATAAGCACAGCAGCCATCCCACCGCTGCCACCAATTTGTTACGTCCCGAGCTGAAGGCTTGGTAGCGAACGCAACAAATCCCTGCATGAGGCGCAGGGTTTATTTCTATTTTTATGGTGGGAGAGCTGCACTGCCCACCCCTCCATGGGCTCAGTTCTCTCAAGGCTGGAAAGGGTGAAGCAATAAAACTCAGAAAAGGCACAGTTATCGCATGAAAAGAAACAAGGTCTAGATTTATCAATACAAACATACAGGTGGTCTGAAAAGTTCGTAGGCTAACATAGAAAAAATCTTTTTTTTTGATAAAATTTGATTTTATTATTCAATATAGTTGCCTTCGAGGGCGATACAACGATTATAGTTATCATACAATTTTTCGATACCATTTTTATAGTACGATTTGTCTTTAGTCTCAAAATAAGCTTCAGTTTCGGCGATTACCTCTTCATCGGCACTAAATTTATTTCCAGCGAGCATTCTCTTGAGGTCTGAGAACAGGAAAAAGTCGCTGGGGGCCAGATCTGGAGAATACGGTGGATGCGGAAGCAATTCAAAGCCTAATTCATGCAATTTTGCCATCGTTTTCATTGATTTGTGACACGGTGCATTGTCTTGATGAAACAGCACTTTCTTCTTCTTCAAATGGGGCCGTTTTTCCGCTATTTCGTCCTTTAAACGCTCCAATAACGTTACGTAATAGTCGCTGTTGATGGTTTTTTCCTTTTTAAGATAGTCAATGAATATTATACCATGCGCATCCCAAAATACTGATGCCATAACCTTGCCAGCCGACTGTTGCGTCTTTCCACGCTTTGGAGTCGGTTCATCACATGCAGTCCACTCGGCTGACTGTCGATTGGACTCCGGTGTGAAATGATGGAGCCATGTTTCATCCATTGTCACATATCGACGCAAAAATTCGGGTTTATTACGATAGAACCGCTCCAAATACTGCTCAGAATCATCAATTCGTTGTTGTTTTTGGTTGATTGTGAGCTCGCGCGGCACCCACTTTGAACAGAGCTTTCGCATACCCAAATATTCTTTCACGATATGTCCAACACGTTCCTTTGATATCTTTAGGGTCTCAGCTATCTCGATTAACTTCACTTTACGGTTATCCAAAATTATTTTGTGGACTTTTTTGATGTTTTCATCGGTAACAGCCTCTTTGGGGCGTCCACTGCGTGTATCGTCCTCGGTGCTCATTTCGCCTCGTTTAAATTTAGCAAACCACTTCTCAACGGTTGATTTTTCTGGTGCAGAGTCCAAATAATGTTTATCAAGCCAAGCCTTGGCTTTAACAGTATTTTTCTTCGCCAAAAAGCAATGCTTTATTAACACACGAAATTCCTTTTTATCCATTTTTTCAAACTAACAAAAGTTGCTTCACTCAAAATGCTATATCTCACAAACTAATAGTGCGACAGCTGTTGAATTTATACACGTGTGTTTTGAAGGTTAGGGCTACTTAAAAATCATATGGGTTTAATACTAGTAGCGTCATCTATGTGTCAGCCTACGAACTTTTCAGCCCACCTGGTACTCATCCGCTCAAGCTCTCATACTTATAAATACATGTTATTCCGTTGACTGTGGTTGATATTACACGATATGATATTGTCCTTAATGTTCTAATAGAGTAAAATTGTCCTTATGATAATAATTGTATTTTAATGTTTGACGTAGGGGACTGAAATGCGACGCATTGTACCCTCGGCGTTTTCTATTGACTCTCGGTATGAGCTCCAGGAGTCCAAAAACTATAAACCGGAAAATTGACTCAGTGCTTGTGCAATGCGCAACTCGTCGAGTTTCAACTCTTGGAGCTACTTGCTTTGATTACTGAGAGAAGACTGCCGTTCGCTTCGCTCGGACAGGATTCGCAAACCTCGTGCAGGACAAGAGAAGAGCAGCTTATTCTAGACTCAGCACTTCTTCCTGTGCAAAGTCCATTTGACTCCTCTTTGCCTTCGCCTGGCAATATCATTCTCAGGCGAATGAGGAGAAAAAATATTATTTTTCGCCGAGCTGTTTCCTGTCCAGAGCCCGCCGCGTGATAGACTTAAGTGACTTGCGCGCACCGTGATGCAGACAGGGACTGCAGGAGGCGTATCGCATTTCCGTCCAGGGGGTGGGAGAGATTCGCGCATATACGTGTCGATAATGGGCCATGCAAAAATATTTTCCGAGGCCCATGCTCGGACGTAACACCCGTATCTGAGACACATGAAACAGCGCGTAACGGTTATTCGCTGTCAGATTTTGCAGTTGACCCAGCCAACTTTGATTCTGCGCTTCCTTATTAGCTTCGTTGCTTTCGTTTCGTCCAGCTCTATGAGGGCGTTTTTCGGACCCATGCACACTGTTTTTGGCACTTGCATCTTAACTCGTTCCAATTGTTCTGAGAATTCGTGTTCCAGGGCATCGCGTACGTTCTCTTCCTCCGTTGCTCCGTCAAGGTCCCTTATCTCGAGTGTCATCTTTGATATGTGTTCCATGACTCTGCGTGTTGTCCTTAAGGCATCCCTAAGGTGCCTTAGTGAAGCCCTCCTCGTTCTTTAATTTGTTGCCCAACTCTATTAGTATATAACCGTTGCGGGTCTGCCGAATCGCCTTGACGTCTGTCTCTGTGTTTGCAGGGTTCACTTTTGCGCGGATGGATCTAAGTAATTCTGCGTAGCTTTTCCCATCTTCCGGACTGATTAGCAGTGCTTCGGTGCGTGGCCTTTCTCTGGCTTTCTTCCACCCTCTCTGGTTTGTCGTGGATGGTCTCTTTTTCTCTATTGCTGGAGTTTCTGCGTTGCTAGATATAATATATCTCGTCTGGCTTTCCTGTCGCTGGGTTTTGTCAGGCCTCCTTTCTCTTTCTTGTGCCGAATGTTCTGTCACTCGCCTTCTATGGCGTTGTGGTTCGGCCTTTTGTTTATACGGGTAATGGAATCCTCTTCGCCTGGGCTATTCGTCGAGTTTTGTGACCGCTTGGCTCCTCCATTCGATAAATGTGAGACTAATCGCTTACTGCGTGCTAGTAACTTCCGCAGGTCTCCCTAGATCTTCTTAAGAGCTCTGTATTATAATGATGATGATAAAGATAATGATAATCATAATAATACGCTTTAATCTTTTTACAGTATTACGTGGACTTAAATGCTCCTTACCTGGACATGAATACAATGGTCCTGAGAAATGGGAAAAATGATTACTTGACGATGATGTCAGCTCCTGATCATGACGTTCTATCCTCCCCAACAAAGTATTATGCAAATTCGCCCTGCGTATCACCGATTGCTGCGCAGGAAGATTCTTACCTTCCAGTGAGCAATTCAAGTGACAAAAGTGAATTAGAAAGTTTTAGTTCGAACAAAATGTTGGATAACGCTAAATTCAAGTTTAGAATGGGCAATACCAACGCCAGTGTCGACTCAGATTCAGAATCACAAGCTGTCGAATTCTCTCCTATATTCACTGCGATAGAGAATGACTATCTTAAACCTATCGATGTTCACGAACGACGGGCTGAGTTCGCAAGACAGAGGCAAGTCTTAAAAATTGTTGCTGAAATGGAAAAGGGAAACGAGAGCGATTCTGATTATTGCAATACACCACGGAATCTTCATCTCATTGATCTCGACGATGTGGCCGTTAGCGAAAGTAAGATAAACGGATTGAAAAGTACCGAGGAAAACAATTCGACGAATGCTGGGAAGGCTGACGTGTCTTCGATCATCAAGAACCAAGACACTTATGTAAATATGCCCAGGCAAAAGAACAATTTATCTATAGACAGGACGGCTAGTTTTAGCAACCCCAGCTACATCATAATGGACAATATCGAACTTGATAAGGCGGGAATGTAGATATTGATTTATCGTTCGAGCGACGGAGCTGAAAGTCAGAGAGTAACCAGTATAAAGATGTTTAAATCGGACATCGATGAACAGATAGAGCATTCCAGATCAGTTCTACCATCCTGCTGATCCTTTCCAATTTGTGCAAAGTCGCACTTAAACGTAGATATAGGGCTAAGTACTAGCTTTTATTTTTGTAGATTTTTAAAAGCATCCGTGCACTTGACATCAATGCTCAAATTTCAGCGATTTCAGAAATTCGATATTTTGCCATCAAATATATCCAGAAATTGTGCGACTGCATCTATAAAATGAAGTAAGTTATTTTTTTGTCTTCAAGCTGAATTTTCTAGTATTTACATAGTTTGCCTTTTTTCGTTATTATTAAGATTCGAAAAATGCGTTAAGAGATACGTAATCTAGACGACAGTCATTCGGAGTTTATACATTTAAAAATTAAATTTACAAAATATTCTTTGTAAAATGCAAAAAAATTAAGCACGATGTTCAGGGTGGCATGTATGCAGTTCAAGGGCTATGATTTTCTGAACATCTTAAGATATCACAATTCATCTACTTTTGAAAAGTCGATGAGATACTATTGTTGTTGATCTATTTATGATGTGACTAGTCACAATCAAGACACTGGGACCGGGCTTAGCGTGGGCTCCATTAGCTTACAACGTTAGGTATCATTAAATAAATCGTTGACTTTGGTGAACAGAGTCTATTGCACTGACTATTGTACGCGACAGAATGCCCGTTATATAGATTGAATATATTTATTAATGATAATCTGTTAATTTATATTCACTCTGGATTACATACGCTCTAACGCGTATGATAATCAGTGCAGCAGACTCCGTTCGGTAAGCTCTTACACATCAGTTGATCATAATTATCGTTAAAAGGTACCGGGCGCTGTAGCGCCATTGACATCAGATTTAACAGTAAGCATTGCAGTGACCGACTTCTTATTTCACGTTTGACAGTAAACCGATATTGTTTGCAATAACTTCTTTGGCAACCATACCCAGTCGAGAAGCGAGAAGCGAGATTTAAGCGCTCTACTTTTGCCAATATTTGAATCGCTATGGCAATAACAACGTTTCTTCATACTTTGAGCATTGATTATTGTTAAACTAATACTCGACTCTCCGGGACCGAGAGGAGGTGAAGTATATTTTTTCTGAAACAGCCTGCCAGAATGGAGTAAAACTTTAGAAAGGACCTTAAATTCATGCTTAGATGAATCGCGCTCAGCGTTATAAATTTTGCCAATCAATTTACAATTTTATCATCATTCCTTAAAGCGGAACCAGACCTTAATCAACCTCTAAAATTTTTATAATATTAGGAAATAAGCGGCATTTCATATCCTTTTTCATCTTATTCGGTGTTGACACACAAGGTTTAAATCGATGTGTATGAAGCTTTTTTGTAGAAAATATGAATTGCCATTTTCATAGGAGCTATTTCACCTCTAACATATGTATGTGAAGCATGTATGGGTGCGAGAGTGATCGATCTAATGTCGGTCACGGTGGTATGAGAAACAAACACTCAGTATATGTTTCATGTCATGGTATAGGCATTCGTTATTCCAACTGCTGCTCTATTATTGTTGATTGGTTTTGTAAAAGTTTTGATTGAATAAATAATTCACTTTTACTATTAACTCGCATTTCTTGGGGGGGGGGGGTTGTTTTTTTTGTTTTGAGGGATGCGATGGTCGAATGGCCTCGAATATTTCACGAATTTACAGTTGCTTCCATCAGCTAAGTCATCCGCATTACCACTGGAATTAACAGTTACCTACATTATTCAAGCTAGGAGCATCTATCTGCTCTAAGTAGCTGATGAAAAAATGATTTAAATTTTACCAATTTTGCACCATTCAGAGGGAACCGTTAAACCTAAATGTATTTCAAATCATTTTCAGTCACACATAGGGAAGAACTCCAGGAAGTGTCAGAATTCTTCTTCGGATTTATTATAGCCAGGATCGTATAGCCTTCAACGATAAAGTTTCGAGTCGTTTATGCACATCAATCTTAACTCCGCCAATACCATTTTTTTTTTCAATTTTTGTATTTATTCAGTGTAACGCCATTTTGTTCCTGACTTACACTTTGTTGCGTTCATTTGACCAATGGTTCTCTCTGTGTTGCTCAGAAGGTGTAACAACTAAAATCTTTTTCATTAGGCTATCTAGCGCTACTCGAAAAATGCGGGCTATCTATATTTTGTAGAGGACAGTTTATTTAGGACAATACTAATTAATTCACATAAAGTAAGTTGATATTTGCACAGAAGGCTAAAGTTTATGAGTGGCACCAAATTTCATTCATCTTATAATCTGCTACAATAAAGTTGAATAACACTAATACCATTATTTACTCTCTGGGTCCTAACTCACACAGACAACATGGTGAATATGGTAGTTATGATTCGATTAATAATGACAAGTGAAAAAAACTTTCAAGCTTCGGCATTTTTTAAATTGCTTATAATAATTAATCAACAGTGAAGAACAATCGTATCTCTTACGACCTACAGAAATTTCGATCTTTCCATTCGTCATAATTCATCAATCCGTTCATGTGTAGAGGATTATCTAGCTCTAATTTACACTACTCTAGAACGTTAAAAGGAAAAACCACAAACAGCACGTTTCTCCCCTCCTTTCAGGGGGGGTTCAAAACGTAAGCGTGACTACTTTTGTTTTACTTATCAGTAGGTAGTAGTAGAAAATAGGCCCAATAAGAGATTTATTTTCCAGGCATCTGGAGATGAATTATGTTGAATCCACGTATCGCAATGGTGTATTAATGGTCAAACTCCATGGGACGAGCGGATAAATACTAATTTTTTATTTATCCGCTTACGCAATCCTGTGATATTTTTGATTAAAAAAAAATCGAATTTCCTTAATTTCTGAATTTGGCTAATTGATGTAATGATCATGGGTGCTTTTAAACATCTGAAAAAATAAGACTACTACTAGGTCCTGTACCTACATTTGTGCCCAAATCGCATAGGGTCAGTTTAACAGGATAGTCGAACTGATCTGAACTGCCTCATATGCATGTTAGCATAAGATGAGTGTCCCAGTTATTGACTCCCTAAGCCCAGTTGCTGATTCACAAGTATACTCAAGGCCTTTTCGATTATAGAAAACTTTCTCGTATTCTCATGTATACCATGAACATGGCAAATATGAAAATGCAATATCGTTAAACATATATAAACACATTCAAGTACGCGGCTTATCAGCTATACATGACCGCAACAAAGAGATCAAGTTCAAGTTTCGCAATATATTATGTAATACTATCATCTGTATTAGGGAGTTTTTGGACACACCCACAATGATTTTTGTGTACAACTTAAAATGTATCTTCGTATCCGGAACAGAGCCCCGGTATTAAAAGAGAACATACGTATTATATCCACACTATAATAGGTATTTCTTAAGAGTTCTCTAGCGAATGTCTCGAACCATGCTTATATGTTTATCTAACAGTAACTCGTCCCTTGCGGCTAGACATTCGTTCATTCAGAGCCACGTCATATAAAGACAACTGCACGAAATGCAAAAGCAACAGCTGAATGCCGAAGCAATGGTAGAATGGGGTATTTCACCTGCAGCAACTGGAAATATAACTGATTAAGAACCGTTATATCTCTGATGTTATGTAACTGCATAAGCAAACCAACAAGGAACCCATAAGCAACGATAACAACGGAATGGAACTAGCTACGGATATATTACCACCCTACGAGAAATCGTTCACTGCGGGTTCTCATTCAGTTGTATAATTGCAAAGCAGCCGACGAAGTACCGAAAAACAAAAGAAATATAACTAATACGGTCATGCGATCGACTGTTTCGGTAAGATTCTTCTTCGATTGTATAACTACAATACTTTGAACCGCGAGCCGTAAAGCAACGGAAATACAGCGTCGGCGGCCACCAGTAGATGGCCAATGCCCGACACTTTTTGCTTTAACGACATAGCATCTAGGAAGATATGGGTAATTTTTTTCAAAACCGACGATAAGTAGACATAACGATCTCCGATTGGATTGTATCTCCAGTGAATGTTAATGTATCCTTAAAATTATGATTTTTTTCACATTTTTCATGCTTATTTTAATACAGTTTTTTGCTGCAGAACTTTGACAAAATTGGAGACATTCCCTACATACAAGTATGTAAAAAAAAACAGAAATACTCTTTAAATGCCAATCGGTAAATCAATTTTGACGAAAATTATACCAAAGAAAAAGTCATTTTCGCTTTATCTGAATACCAACATTAAGTTCGACCGATCAAGTAAATCTTGAGGTACTGAGATTTGAAATTTACGAATATTTTTGAGTATTCTGATATTAAAATAACAAAACAGATTTTTTTCGTGAAAACAAAGGAAACTGGCAATAAATAAATTTTATTGTTCGTATATATGAAAAATTACGTAAATATACTTACTCCTCTTATTGGATATTTTTACGTCAAATATGGTTTTTCAGACGGGGGTCTGCATACCTGCGCAGATAAAAATAGTCCCGGACGGAATCTTAGAGGGAGTCTCAACGGCACTGAAAAATCTGTCCTGGAGTTCATCTCGGAGTTCGTCCAGACCCCAGCCCAGGCTCCAAAAATTTCTCCTGAACTCCATTCCGAACACTTTAAAAAAGTCCCAGAGGGACTCAAAAATCTGTCCGTGACACCATCCCGGACTCCCGAGAATCTATTGCTGACCCAATCCTCGACTCCCGAGGCTCAGTGCCGGACTCCATCCTGGATTCCGCAACTGTATTACGGACCTGATCATGGACCCGTGGTGTCATCCCATATAGCGGATAGAATGACCGCAGATACAATATTATGTATGAAGGAAACGGTTACCTATTTCGAAAAATTGATTCATAACGTACAAAAATGGGATCACATATGAATTCTTATGTCTTGCATATAGATTATCTTATGGTTGCATAATGATAAAATTTTTTAAAAACTATGTGTATCTTATTACCATGACACTCATGCAGATCCCGGTTTAAAAAATCTAAGGTATTATTTTTGTTAATTTTCGTATACAGTAACATTTTTAAAAAGTTTGTTATTGGCTAGTTTTTTATGTTTTGTTGACATTTTAACTGCTTATGTTTTTTTGAATCGTAATCAAATCGGCAATATGTTAATTAAAAAACCGAGACTTGTTCATCTAGGAATGCATATTTTCCCAAATCATTTGTGTGCAACAAAACAAATTTTTTCTCATTTATATGTAAAAATGACTGTAATTTTCCAGAGCTCTGCAGCAAAAAGAAAGGTGTTTACAAATCTGAAAAAATGCACGAGTCTATGGATTAACATATACACTAACGTACCCTGGACTTACAATCCAATCGGCGCACATGAGGTACACGATTATGTTGATTCTTTAAACAATTAACTATGTATAAGTCGCAACATCCTGGACGAACGTTGCTCATTAGTAACTCAAGCAAGATAAGACCAATGCAGTGCATTATGCTTTTCAAAGTAGTGCAGCATGAAGCATCCTTTATAATACTAGAACATATTATAGAAATAGAAATATATTAACGATATCGATAACGTGTTGCGGCCATCCGGCAATGTTCGCCCAAAACGTTGCATAAATAATATTATTAAAAAATTATCAAATGGCATGGCATGTACATTAGGGTGTGTCATATGGGGCAATTTTTTTTTCAACTCACAAACAGGTTGTATACTTCCAGGAAGGTGAAATAAGACGTCTATAAAAATTTGAGCTCTTAAAATTAATATTTAGGTGTGCCTCATCGCAAATTTCTATTTCCCATTTAAATAACATGCGGAACAAATTTTTTCATATTTGGAATTTTATACTTCGGCAATGGCTCATTGATCGATGAAACGCATAACATATTTTATAGAGAATTGAACGGTCTACAAAAAAGATATCTTGTAATTTTTCCGATAAACATAGTCATTCAGATGATATCTGAGTTCAAAGTTCAAAATGAACGAAAATTCATGTTTTTGTTAATATTATAGCGGACTATTGACTTTATTGAAAAACTCCAATCGACTTTTTTGTAGATTATTAAATTTACCATGAAAATTGTCTCATTCATGATTAATTAATATTGATCGTTAATTGTTCAATGCTGTAGAAACTTGTTTTCTGTCATGAAACTGGTTCTAATGGGCTAGTACTTATCATAAATAGTTACAAAAAAGATGGACAAAATACTCACGAGTAATATCTTCCGATATTCCCAATAACAGTGAAAAGAAAAGTTTCATTCAATTTTTCTAAACGAATTTATTAATGAAAAACTATAAATATCCAATAATTTATTACAGTGTGAACATTTTTTTACTTTTTGTTTCAATTATTTTAAGTCTTGTTACACCGAATATAAAAAATTCGCCAATGCAAAAATAATTATTCAAGTATTTTTTATTGCAAGCTGGATATTTCTGATGATGCTTTTTCACTATTCGTATTCAAAATAGCTGCCGTGGAAATAGCTGGTCGGTCAGAAATAAATAATTTTGGAGTCAGAGTTTTAAAATAAACACATAAAAATATTATATATGAATCAAGTTTTGTAGTTGACTACTAACCCATTAGCGCGAGTTTTCTGACAGAAAACAAGTTTCTACAGCATTGAACAATTAACGATCAATATTAATTAATCATGAATGAGACAATTTTCATGGTAAATTTAATAATATACAAAAAAGTCGATTGGAGTTTTTCAATAAAGTCAATAGTTCCGCTATAATATTAACAAAAAGATTAATTTTCGTTCATTTTGAACTTTGAACTCAGATATCATCTGAATGGCTATGTTTATCGGAAACTGCAAGATATCTTTTTTGTAGAGCGTTCAATTTTCTATAAAATATGTCATGCGTTTCATCGAACAATGAGCCATTGCCGAAGTATAAAATTCCAAATATGAAAAAATTTGTTCCGCATGTTATTTAAATGGGAAATAGAAATTTGCGATGAGGCACATCTAAATATTAATTTTAAGAGTTCAAATTTTTATAGGCGTCTTATTTCACCTTCCTGGAAGTATACAACCTGTTTGTGAGTCGAAAAAAAAAAATTGCCCCAAAATCACACACCCTAATGTACATGCGAAATATTGTAATTTTTTTCCCCATAATAACAATACTTTCTTTATTAAACTTCACCAATTATTAAGGCTTGCTTGTAACCATACACCATAATAATAATAATAGTATTATTGATGAATAATATCAAAAAGCTGTGTTGGTAAGCTCCATGTTTTCCTCATTTCAGTTGTAAGAATACTTAACTTGTCACCTGCAAGTTCACTACCTAACTAGCTGACCGAGATGCTGTTTCTTAATTACTGAACACACTCATAGACGCATTGAGTGTATCTGTAAAATATTTACGTTTATGTAGAATGAGATTTCAATACTAAGTTTAGGTAAACATACAGCCCACACTAAAAATAATAATAACTATAAATAGACTACACATGTAACATTAAATTATTAAAAGGCTGCAAAGTGGAATCTTGCTCGTTGATTCCTCATTATGTTTCTCCTTTCACAAATCCCCGCTACGAGAAAGTAAGTTGGTCGATTTTTGCTTTCTAATAGAAAGAGCTTTGCGAAAGGAAGTAGATAATATGGACCAGGGTAAAAAGTCTGCTTTACAGGCTTGTTTGGATACTGTATACACTAGCCTATTTGGTTTAAATTAATTAATTAATCTCCTATCTACCGACGTGATCCCAGCATCGTACGACATTATTGGACAATATTGTATGTCCACGTTTTCTGTAAACGAGCGAATCGCGTAGTCGATGCTGTATATTTGACGCCATTTTCCCCACGATAAATCTGCCTGACTTACAGCGAGAGCGTACGTTGTATCGCCGATTCTTTCAGATCATCTAGCATGCTTCGTGGGAGACTAGGGTCTGTCGCATGCGTCACGAGCTGTAGACTAGCCAACATCGAAACTCGATTATAAACACAGAATTGATAAGTCTCCGGATGCGCAACTGCTTTTTTCGCAGTACTTATGATACGTTCTGATCACGGACCTCAGAAATTTCTAAGACTCATGGTTTACATGTGTTTAGATTGTTGCCCTCACCACAGGAGCTGACCTATGGTGTAGTGTCTTTTTCATTTTTCCTCTTCTTGATTATTTAAAATACGGTGTGCGCGAGTTACTTGTGACAATCGCACAGGTGGATCATGGACATCGTGACGACAATTCATATCTCCCCTCCTCCCTCTACCTGTCAGCATTTTAGTGGGGGTTCACGGATCTACAGTCAAATGAACAGGACGGCAGTCTTCGTTGGATAATTGTAGTCCTCGCTCCGAAGGAGGTTTTGCGTATGTGCATTGTGCAGAGTACAATATTCAGTCAACTAGTTTCTGGTTCCGGGATGCAACACGGAAAAAAATTGTAAGTAATGTACACCGCATATCATTCTCCTACATCGTTTTAGTGGAAACTATTCTTCTTGACTATTTAAAATTCAGTGTAACGCCAACAATGTATATGATTATACGAGTACATACTGACACGTTTCGCAATTTCGATTAATCTGACGGATTTTCTCTTCGAAATATTTCGTTGGCTTACTCCTTATGTTGCCTGTAGCTTCATAAATATCTACCGAAATCGCGTTTGTTTTTAATTTATACAATAATTTCTAACTTACTTCCTAATGAGGGAATGGATTGATCAGGAATTATTTCAAAGGTTTGTACTCTGGGCTGGAGCTACGGGGTTTATTTACTGCATGATTTCCATTCTTTTTTCTTTTGTGTTCAGGGATAGACCTCAGTTTGGTTATGATCACGCATGTGTCTGTGGTGGACAAACGTTTTTCTTTCACCCTTTCATCATTAGTCTTCTTGTTTTCTTAAGGGTGTCCATTAGTCTGTGAGGAGAGGGTATATGTCGATAAGGTAGGTGGTGATCCGATCTGCTTGTCGCTTTAACGAGGCGTTTGATTGTCGCGGCGCTATGTGTGAGAGACAAAGCCAATACTATTTGACATTGAGTATTACGACGGATGTTATATCGCTGGATTTGCCTTTTAGCTGTGCTCGTGGATTTGCATTTCTCCGATTTTGTGAAATACTATGTAAGCCTCTCTCCTTTTCATGATTTCTTAATATTTTCCTGTGTTTTAGATTGCCTTTACTAACTCTAATATACGTGTGGTGATCTGGTGTCACCACATGGAGCCTAACACTCAATTTATTACACAAATTCCATGATTCTGTCACATCTCTTACGCGATCTCTCAATATCTACGATCGCAGGACGAATCCCGTTTAAAAAATGTTTTAATAATTTTATATTCATATGGCGAGCTGGTGTTACCATATGGAGCACTCAAGTTCTTCTACATGATAAATATTATTATTACGTTGCGTGAATACGCGATTTCCTTACTTCCTACGGATGCAGGATAATTCGTGTTTCTATGAGACGTTTTTTGTCGAGATTTGACTATTCATGTAACGAGCAAGCATCACCACATATAGCTTTACACTCAATTCACAAATAGTAAGTTTATAATAGCGCTGAGCGATTATGTCCTCGTACTTGGTCACTTCATGATAAATCCTGAGATTTATCGAGTGATACTGGTATAATCATCGGACTCTTATGTTTTCTGAAAGTTTATGCAGTTTTTTTTCTATCGATCTCCAAGGAATATTGTCTTCGCACGAATCACTTTGACTAAGAGTTTATTCCAGCAAATGGCTGTCTCCTACTACGGGCGCGTAAGTAAGAGTGTTGTCATTCGTCGAGTTGGGTCTTGTGTGGTATGTCTACTCGACGTTCTTGTCCTTATTATTGTTTGGTTCCTACGCTACGAGCTCTCTTTTCACATATAATACGGAGTTCACAGTATTAACCGATGCCACGCGTCCTGTACTCTCGATACCGAGGCGTCGAAGTTGCTGTATTAAGACGTGGATCACCACCTAAAGGGGCCTGTGATTGGTCTATTTTTTTTTACCTCTCAAAAGTAAAATTTAGCAAGTAATTGCCAAAGTTTCTCAAAACTATTTTGTAAGGTGGCTGTCGGGCAGAACTTCGTCCTCAGATTTTAGAATTCAACAAGAGTTGTCGAGCATATCGCGTCGCGTCTTAGATATTTTTGCGTATAGGTCCTGAAGGGGTGTTTTCGAGGAAATCATGTGATGTTTGTCACTCGATGTCGTGGTGAGAGGTGTACGGGGTGGTGTATCGGTGTTCCGTTAGACCTTTGAATTTTACCCGCTCTTTCTGTTTTCGATGGTCTAGAAGGTTTCACCCAGGTTCCTACGAGGTTTTGTTTCTCGCCTCTGTGCTTCTATTCTACTTGTTGTAGGTTTATTCTTACTTCTTCGTTTTTCTAGAGCTCCTTTTGTATTTCGAGTATTTGTTTTTTGTTTCTTTATTCGAGCCGGTTTGTTCGAATGGTTCGATTGTTAATCAGTTATTGTTTCTGTCTGAAACTGATACTTTTGGTGTTTTTCGTTGTTTTTAGGCTTGTTCTACGTCTTTTTCGTTTTTAGTTAGTTCTCTCGTGATAGTATTACATCAAGAGAGATTTTTGTGTTCTTATTTGTTGCTGAAAGCGCATTTTAATAGTATTCTGTGTTGTTTTAATAGCTGTTGTTCGCATGAGGGCTGCTGTTGTGCGGTTACATACTGTTACGTCCTGACGTAACGTTGCATTTATATTTTTTTAATTCGATTACGTGAAGTTCGTCTCTTTTAGTTTCGCTACAGTAAAAGTAACTTTTCACATTTTTCTTTCATTTTCGAATTTCTTAATAGAAAAGGAGAGCGATTTCAACGACAGAGATCGGAGCAGGGTGGAGATGCGGTTCTACCGACAGTCTCCCGGGAAAATTAATCTTGTAAAGATGGAATTTTTCAGCGCTCCCGGTCAAACGGCAAACTTTCAAAGCATGGGTATTACTGCGTAGACCCGGTCATCGACTGCCATTTATGGATCTATGATTCAGCGCAGCCTTACCCTCAATCCTAGACCAGGGGTTCGGCTAGTCGCCGCCGGGGCGTTGTTGGTCATAGGGGAGCGGTTGCAGGGAACGCTATCACGTGACCAGGCGACCGCACCCTTTCTTCTCGCTCTTGCCGGAAACTTCTCTCTCTCTCTCTCTCTCTCTCTCTGCGGAGATAAGGAATAGGAGAATAGGAATACAGGTGGTGCAATCTTATACATAAGAGATGATATTAAATATGATATGATACCAATAAATAAAATAGAATCAAACTGCTGGTGTGCTAGAATAGAGGTCAAGGCCAAACATTATAAAGGAGTGATAGTAATTGTGTATCATTCGCCAAGTGCGTCGGATGCTGAGTCTATAAGACACATAGAAAAAATAACTGAGGAACTAACAATAAAAGGAGACTGTTTGATAATAGGTGATTTTAATATAGATGTCACGGTAGAAACGTTCTACAAAAAGAGGTTGATAACAGGAATGCTGAGTCTAGGAATGAAGTAATACGTTAATAAACCAACAAGAATAACGCAAGATAGTCGAACTACTATCGATTTATTATTTGCTAATAGGTGTGCACAAGTGCAGGTGGAACATGAGCCAAAGATAACGGATCATGCATGGATAAAAGTCATATTAGGTAACAGGAAGGAAACGAAAGAGTATAGAGAATATAAAACAAGAAACTATAGTAAAATTGATGTGAAGGAATTTACACGGATGTTAAGCATTACCACAAGACAAGTTCAAGAGGTAGAAGTAAGCCAAAGAGCAAGGATGCTCGTTGATAACATAGTGGGTGCTCTAGATAGGTTTGCACGCAGAAATATAGTGAAGATTCCAAGCGTATGGAAAGGAAAAAAATGGTATTCAGAAGACATAATAGTAGCTGCAAGAAGAAGAGATACGGCATACGGAGTAGCAATTACTACTGGGTTGGAGGAGCATTGGCAGCAATTTAAAGTAGAAAGGAATGCAGTAGTTAAATTAATAAAAGACAAGAAGAAGGAATATTATGAAAAGATGATAGACGATAATAAGAAGGATCCGACAAAAATGTGGAAAACGGTAAAAGAAGTAATTAAAGGAGAATCAATGGGTACTAGAGAAGTAGAGAATATAGATTTTGACATATTGGATGACATGATGGGAGGTAGTATAGCTGATAAATTTAATGTGTACTATGTGCAAAGTGTAAAGAATATAGTTAATTCAATACAACGGGATACGTCTGGAAGTCCAAACCGAAGAAGAATTATAACAGGGATAAGGATGAACAATAAAAGTATAATGGAGAACTTCAATCATATTGAAATAAAGGATCTGGAGAAGATAGTGATGGGACTCCCGAAAAAGAAGGGAACGGAAGAAGGAATATCAAGTGATATACTAAAAATGGCGTTCAGTGCAATAAAAGAGGAATTTGTGGAAATAATAAATGGATCCCTATGGGAGGGATGTTGCCCGGACAGCTGGAAAACTTCCAC